>OY728138.1:1843611331-1844211331 GCA_963277665.1 Viscum album
TAATATTTTTAGTCTATAGTTATATAATATAAATCATGGTATTTTTATAATATATAACATATTTATTCATTAAATTAATTTATATAATCATTATTTAATAAATATTATGTAGAACGAATCACATCGCACCGTGGAGACGATACATCGTACGTATGCACGAGCAACGATATCGTTCCCATAATTTTTGAATGGTATTGAATTGTATGGTGTATAATATCTCAGAATTAGTATCATGTTATCATAGTAATATATAGTTATTATTTGCACTATTATAACCAACCAAGTAAGGTGGTGGTGAAAAACATATTACAACACAGTGTGGAGACGGTAAGCCCTACGTACGCCCATGCGGTGATTTCATTTTTCACAGGATGTATAGATGGTGAAATAGTGTTGGTTCATATTTATAATAACTTATCATTATATGAGGGATATTTTTGTTATTAATTTATAATGAAACAAAAAATTAAGAAGAAGTATAAGAAGAAAGAAATTTGAAAGAATCGGTAGAAGAGATTACCTCTTCCTCGACGTGCCTCCTTTAAATTTCCTCTTAAGGAACTAGAGTTAGTCTTTGAAGAATACAAGAACCCCTATAATGCAACTAGGTAAGTTGATAAGGAAACGTTTTAGGAGTTTTCTAATATTTAAAGCTCAAAATGAAGAGAATAGGTGAGTGAGGAGGTGACCTTTTATAATTGAGATCAGAGGAACTTTTGGATGCCACAAAATTATTAATTTATAATAAAATACAACCCCATGTAAAATCATCCAAAATGTCCCAATATAGAAGATGATATTATATATGATTGTAATATCCTTGACAAATAAATTTTAGAAAAGTTTTTATGTCAATTTAATCATTATTAATTTAATTAACACTTTCTTATTCTATTTAATTTTAATTGTTGTAATAACATTTTAAATATTTAATGGTTATAAATATTTAATTATATGATTTTAATTGACCATAATTTTATATTTTATAAATTTATTTACCTTATAGTTAACAAAAATTAATTTTTTAAATATTTTTATGATTTTAAATAATGTAATAAAATGTTATTTTTATAAAATGCCAGTAGTGTCAATTTTGACACTACTCATTTATTTGACGTTAAATAAAATTAACACATAAGATGAATTCAAAAAAAATATTTAATACACTCCTAACATTTCATAGTCCCCTATAAAATTCATGTAGTGCTTTTATTAGTTCATATGATATTTATTTTAATATTTTTAAGACCATTTATTTGTTATTTCTATTAATATTATAATTTCAACATCACTATTATGCCACCATTAATGGTAATTATTTAATCTATAAAAATTATAAATAAATTTATATTATGTAAGTAATTAATTTATATTTCTATAGAATATCTATAGTTGATATTATATTATATTTATCCATATATTAATTTTAATATACTTATATTAAATGATATTGTGACATTTTGTCACATTTATTAGTTTTTATTACATTCATGTCATATTCATAGGTAAGTGGTCATAAAGTGATTAAATTTTAACAAATTGATGATAAGGGTAGAATTTAGTCATCCCATACAATTTTTACATGTGGTAAGTTAATTTTACAATATTATTTGTACCCTTATTTACACGATTTACCTTTAACCATGGTAATAAAAAATAATTACCAAAGTTACTATTCAAAATGTCCAAAACTAAAAGTAGTACATTAGCATAATTTTGACATTCTAATTTCAAATATGGAATCCATTTTTTAAATTTCAAACATAGAAGTTTTATTAATTAATTTAAAATCAATCCCGTTTTCAGAAATGTGAGAATTTGTTTTATTAAAAGTTAAAACATTGCAAAAGATTTAATTTTTTTACATATAAATTCGATGTAAAATTAATTAAAAAGACTTTAATTTTATTAAATGGTTAAAATATATTCTATTTATACTTCTAAACCATTCAATAATATCATTTAACAATATAAATTATTTAAATTAAAAATTTATTTTCAATTAAAATTTTGCGTATTCTTTCTATTCATCAAAACATAAAAGTTATCAGAAAAATATCAACAAATTATCCAAAGTAAATTTTTGTATCATTATTCAAAATAAAAAGTTTATTTTTTCATATAAAAATTATTAATTTGTCAAAATCTTAATTTAAAATGGGTTCTCCATTCAAAGGTCTAAAATTATCCTTTTTTAAAAATTGTTTTTTATACATCAAATAGTGTTTTATTCATACCCTGTGACTAAAATATCCATTAGAAGAATATAAAAAATATTTTAATAAGTATATAACACAGATATATCTCATTAATTTCATTACAAAAAATAATTCACTCAAAAATAAAAATATCTAATTTATTTATATTTTTCAAAAATAATTGATAGCCAATGAATTCATAATGCATTTTCATAAGTTAGTTATAACTATTCTTGATAACCCAACAACTAGGCTATAATGGTAATTATATAACAAGGGTGTCTTTCGGTTCTTTTAAACTCACTATTGCGTGAAAATCAAGATGTTGAAGAATAAAAGTTATTTAAAGAAAATCATTTCATAAAAACATCTAGGTGTTACATATACCTCTTTTCCTGCTGGTAGTTTCCTTATTTTCTTTTCATTGGGAACCCCATTTGAACTTGGAAATAGTATTGGGTTTTGATTTTGCATTTGTCCTTGCTGTGTCTTTCTAGGGGTATAATGCATTATGGTACGAAGAATTTTCACACTTGAGGTTTTAAGTTTTAATTCGTTCCGTTTCGAGTAGGGTTCTTGGTCAATTTCTTAGGAGCCGAGTGTAAAAGGTTTGAAATTTTGGGGAATTATTTCTCTTCTATTAATGGTCTATTTTCTAGCAAGGTTCCCCTATCCCCCCTTTAATTTTGAAGAAAACATTCATGTTTTGGGTGGACAGAACTGGGCACACGGTTTGCCGCACGATTTACTAAACCGTGTATCCAAACATGCACAGTGTCTAGGTCATTAAAAAATTTTGTCTAATTCTCATTTTCCCTTCCAGAATTATCCATAATGAGACCCTTTTTACCCAATTCTACCCTAACACCCATGGAAGGCCTCCAAGCTCCCTCATGATCCCATAGAACCCATTTTGAAGGGGTTTTTTTGTGAAACTTCAATCCTCTTAAAGTAAGTGATTCTACCTTAGTTTTACTTCCTCCCCATTAGGGTTTCTTCCCTCCTTATGTTTTTAAATTTATAGCTTCTATGGATTAATCCCTAGTGTCTAATATTGAGTATCCTGGTTCAATCTTTTCGATTTGGGTTTTTTTCACTCCATTGTGGTGTGGTTGTGTCGTGGTTGAAGATACACACAAAGATTTGGAGTTTTGACATTCAAGTTAGGTGGTTCCATGTGTAATAATTCTTTGTTGAGTTAACCTTGATTTATTGTCCTTCTTAGCATGTTTATTACCTATTCTTTTGGTGAGAAAACCAATTTTTATAAAATATGTTAAGCACTTGATTTTAATGTTCCGTTTTTTCTTGAAATTGTGTGTTTTTCATGTGTAACTCATGGGGAATCGTTTAAGGGTATCCTCTAAAATATGAAAGTGGTTTATTAGATTTTTATAGGGTTTTAATTCTATTTTGGTGTGGTATTAGGGTTCATGTGAACATAAAATAGTGTTTTTGAATGGGTTCTTGGGAAATTCCTTGCATTATTTCTCGAAATTGTTTTATGAAAATTTTAAATGATTTATTGGGTTACAAAATGGGTAAAAAATAGGTTTGGTTACTATTTTGGTGGGTATATGTTCTTAAAATGTTTTTTTGAAAGATAATGTGATGATTTGTGAGCTCAAACGTTTTGAGAATGTTTTCTAAATTATTGATATGATTTATTAAATTTTAAGAAAGGTGTGAGGCATGTTTGTCGGATGTTTTGGAGTGTGTATGATGTTAAAATGAACTTGAATGTGAAAAGGTAGTTATGTGACATGTGTTTGGGATGTTTGGTGTGTGTGTTATTTAGAAATGGAATTTTCATCTACCAATTATATTTTATAACATGTGTAACATGATTGAGAACAAGAGGAAAACTAGGGTATCTGGGTGAGCGAAATTGGAATAGTATGATACTAATCTGGTTGTGACCTCATCCCAATTTCACTTAACAAGATTGAAGACGACAACACATAATAAACAATGATGATGTTTTGGGGACCACTAGGCCATTAAGGTTTCCCCTCCTAGTGGCTTGTGCATGAGAATGTTATTGGTTATGGATAATTTTACACCGAGATACGATGTACCTAGGTCCCCACATCTATCTAGTGCCAAGGGGTGTTCCTATGACTAGTGATCATTGGAAATATTGTACTTACCTTCATCATATGGTGTTTTTTAAAAAATTATATAGTATGTGTGTTTTATTTAAAAGTATACATTCACCAAAGTTTCCCCCTTGAAAACTGTTTTCATTTAAAGTTTCATCTTTTAGAAATTTTTACCCGTGTTTCTTGTTTATAAAAGTTTCATGATTTTTGTCTTAAAATGTTTATCACATCGAATATTTTTGGGTGGAATCCTATTGGTCTTAGTCTCTCACCCTACTTGCACATTGAGTGTATATAGAATTGGTTATGTTTTACACAGGTATGGGAAATGTTTTTGGAGACTGCGGTTCAAGTTTCTTGTGATCTCTTGGTGTAGTTTCATGGAGACAGCTTGAGGGTGATTCCCCCTTATTGTGCGGGGTTTTTTGTGGTAGACTTACTACTAACTTTTTTTGGGTCCTTTTTCATTTTGGGTTTAAATTATCTAATCCAATTCTGAATTTTTTTAAAGGATGTTTTGGTTTGAAAAATTAGGAATCATTTTGTTATCGCTTGTTTGATGTTTTATAATTATAAATTTGGGTAAATCGTTCCTAAAAATTATTCATGATACCCAAGAACTTATTTCATCCCATGGGGATCAGGAATGATTTTTGGGCCTTGTCATGGACTGGGTCTTATGCTGATTTTGATGGAGACTAGATCTTGTACATGACAACGTCGTTCAAGCATTATGTGTTGAAGTTTATTTTTTATATTAGGTGTTCGATTTGGTTAAGTGAATAGACTATCCTTAGAATTCTTCTATAAAGATCCCAAAAGAATGACCCATTTTATCATTCATCTCCATTTGTGGTGGAATATCACTAGATTTATGTTTTAGCATGTAAAATTGATGATGAGTCCTACATGTTCATAAGGTTTTTTTCTAGATCATATTTGGGAACTCGATTAGTCAACCACAAGAAGTTTTCCATATAGAATGTAGTTATAAACATCATTTGTGTTTCATAGATATGACATGAGGTTATATAATCGATAAAATTCATTCAATAATGCTTAAATAGTATAGGCTGAGTGTGTTCCCATGGTTCATTCCTATGAGGATTTAGTGCAACATTTTATTCTCTTCATAGAGGGAGACCCCTCTACAGCTTCATGTTGATCAATATACTGTTGGGGGTTCCATTTTTTGAGTGAGTTGTTTGAGGGTGATTTTACTATACCCCTAGGTGTCCTAGAGCATGTATCCCTCAGAGAGGCCCTAAGTGATCCTCATTTTCCCATGTATTACCTAGGTAGGGTATGTTGGAACTGGTGTGATTAATATTTACATAGACATCGGTCCCCTATCTATGATGATGTTTCTAGTACGGTCTACTAGTTTCCCCAGTTATCCCTGGGCATTGACACCCTATTTTTGTATTATGACTAGATCTTTCGATTGGGGTATTTTTCCAATGGAGTGTGTATATCGTATTGTCCCTCTCTATTTCCTTTGTGAATCTTCCAAGATTAACCTAATGATCATGGCATCTGTTATGAGTTTCATCAGTGAAAGTATAGATCATGGAGGGTGTACACTAGGAAGAGTGTTGTTTGGGACCTTTGAGCAGAAATCATAGGATGGAAATGCAGTTGTGACCTTTCCTTGAGATTTTGTGTCTTATATAAGTATATATGTATGTTTTATTGTATGTATCACATTATGATTCACATATCCTATATTGATCATATTACTCTTGACGCTTTATGATTAAGGATATCATGGTGTCATACTGTGTATTTTTATACTGACCCATGTATGGGATTTGCCCACACATGTCATGTCTTATGCAGAAGACATGTCATTCTGTGGAGTCCATTGAGGAATATGTCCTAGTGGTGATTAGTTGGGCTATACATACTGAGTTGTATACATGTATTTTTTGACAACATTCCCCTCCTTATGAGTAGGTTTCATTTCAGGTTTGGTGTGGGATTGTATTTGCCCCTTTTTATATTCTCTAGTAGTTTATGTATTACTCTGTTTGTTGGATTATTGACGTACACATGCATTGTTATCAGTGGTTTTACATATCATCATTTTATGTGTTTAGATATATGTCTGTGTATACAAGTACCTTATGTCAATGCCTCCCATGTGTGCAATATTCCCTCTTAGTGCTAGTCCGTAGCCACTAGACTATTGGAAGTGAGATTGGGGTAGTTGTGTCTTGGTCCCCATCAGGCCAGGTCGTTAGAGTCAAAATATCAAATATAATTTTTTTTTGTAGATTTAGATTCTTCTCACTAAATAAGTAGTCAAAATTACTTTCAGGGATAATAACAGAGCTGAAGGAATATCATACAAGTATTTTAATTTTTTACTTATATGCCCCAATAGACTCGTCATCCTTTCTATTGAGGATAAGTAACTTCGTCTCCATTTTATGTCATATAGTGAGAGGAAAATATTTACTGATTTTTTTTCTAAAATTCTTTATACCGCATCACATTGATTTTTTACTTGAGATTTGCAGTCTTGATAAATATATATAACTAAGAAGCATCTCCCTCCAAGTGATAAATGACCAAAATAAACTTCTCTTTCTCATAGTATTGAAGGGTAGGAAATATATTTTCAATGGGTTTGATCCATTATTATGAGATTGAGGGATTATAATATTCATTTAATATCAGAGTCTTTTTTCACACAAAGGTTTCTATTTCAAATTTATATTTCTTAGGTAGATGTGGGTGTTCCTTCCTAATTCATTTTTTTGAAAAACCCAAGTTAATTGGTAAGTATTATCAGGAAGTTATCAACATATTTTTCCATTAGGAAAGACATAAAATTTTAAAATTATTCATATTTACTATCACATTTTTTTCAACACGATTCCTTCTATTTTTAGCTATCGACTAAAATAAAGGGAAATTAGGAATGTAAATTTTCAAACTATTAAAGATATAAAATGGAAACTATGAACATTAGAGTGTTAACCCAAAATTTAAATTAATTCCTTCCCCTATTCATTTGTACTTTCAAACTAAGTCATCCATGAATTATTTCCAAACATTAAATTTCATAGTAATTTTTATTCCATTTATAATGGCTTGTAAAAATTAAATAATTAAACATAGCATGTCCTATGAGATCATATAGATTGTAGTGTAATCTTTAAACTCTTTTTCCACAAACCTGGTATAGGTTGAGTGAATACTCAATGATCACTTTCATAATTATTACCCCTAGTGTCACGAACCAGCCCGGGGCGCTATCCGAGCCGGCACCCGAGCCGGCCCGCGACATGGCCCGAAGGGTGTCCCCGATCCCCACGGGCTGGCAACTAGTGCCGGGCATCAAAACAAGCAGTTGGGAACGATTTAGCCCAGAAAATAAAAGACATATTAACAAAAATAAATAGAACAAAAAAATTAAACACTAGCAGCGGAAAAATAAAATAAAGATAGGCAACTAGAAATACCTCCATGTGACCCCATGGGTCACCACCAAACTTATAACCACGCTCGCCCGAAGAACGATCCAAGTCTATAACCTAAAACTGAAAATTAAAGTAGGTGTGAGCACCGAGATAATCAGTAGGAAAGCCAAGGAATAACCACGCCCTATGCCCTTACCATTGAAAAGAAATCCAATTATGCTAGTTTGAAAATAAGACATAATAAAATAATGTTTTTTTCACTCTTTTCAAATCAAAATCATAAGTTTACATTTTGGATAAAAATCATTTTTTTTATTCCACCATATTTTCAAAATCGATTCCAAGAGTTCATTATCCTTTCAAAATTGCAAGAAAAGTAGTTTAGTTTGAAATGGGGTTTTTCATAATGAGACAGTAAGTATGAAACAACTAAAAATAAAGTTACATCGCTAGTAGCATGTCTCAAATGAGCACCATGAGTAATCCCTATAGGTAGCTAGAACAAGTGGGAACCTAGAGACCTCGTACCTCGGTGAAATGTGGCTTAGAAGGCCACGACCCTCAGAAAACATGGCTTAGATGGCCACGACCCTCAGAAATTCATATGTTTAGTTAGTGTTGTTGCGTCAATCCTGTTAGACAACCCGGGACGAACCCCTGTCGTGTCATCTAACGTAGTAGTCTTGGTCGCCCACCTAGGTACCCAGGGTTTCCCATGTGCTCTATTTCAAAGGGTGGTGAGGTTTTATCAAAAACATATAAATAACATAACCCTTTCTTATCCAAATTCCATTTCACCTCTCACCACCATTCTCCCTCCTTAAGTGCATCCCCCTTTTTATGTCACATAACATTGCATAAGCCTCTTTATTAGGAACAGATCACAAATCAGACACTTAACACACACATCATGTTTCTACAACAACAGGGCATGCCTTAAGAGGGGTTTTGTTTCACTTTCGCAAACCATTCTCAAAGAGCCAGACAAACTTAATTAATTACAATAAACACATTTCATTTTTTTGAACACAAAATCACCCAACACTTATGTTTCCAAAACCATTTTAAAGTTAAACTAAACAACCAAGGTACTATATATTTAAATGCAAGCTAGAAAACATGTTTAAATAAAAAACCATTGGAAATCCTTATTACACACGAAAATCATTAAGGAAACCACTTTTAAAGAACCATGACCATTTATGTATATACACACATATATATAGCATGTGCATTTCATATAAAAGCAGAATACGCATTTAAAAAACACCAAGAAAAAATTGAAATTTTAATTAAAGATTAGGGTATAGGGGGCCAACCTCAAGACACACAGCTTTTGACAAGGGTGACCCGAGACCGCTTCACCGCCATGCATATACATTTTCATGCATATACATATACACATGTCCTTACTGCCGACAACTCGAACCCCCGAGGAAGGGACCACTCACTATACATATAATTTAATAAAGGGATTAAACAATTAAAAAATTTATAAATCATTAGAAATATCACATCAAAGGTTTATACCAACAACGCACTCAAACATCCTTTCTAACACCAAGCGCACCAAGACGCAACACCAAAAACATGATAAAACAAACTTTGCAGCACTAGCACGACATAATAAACCCACAGTAAAGTTTATAAAACACTATGAAAAGCTCAGAACAGGTTTTCACAAAATCAAAACATTCTTATTAAATAACACACTACGAAACACATCGAATTCATATTAAACCTTAAGTGAAACTATATTCGCACCAAGAACTTCAATGAAAATCGAATTCACACCACACGTAATAATTAAATAACCCTCTAAAAAAATTAAACTTGCAAAATTAATTAATCAAATGATAATTGGATGGGGAACCACCTACCTTGAATGTAGAAAAACTTCACAACATGATGCGCAAACCCCAATCGCACACCAAATTCGCCGTAAACAACTCAAATGAACTCTAGTGTCAAAACATCAATACAATTTCACCAAAATTGAACCAAAGAAAAACCAAACCATAACATGAAGACCTACCGAATGAAGAAACAACAAAATAAAGAAAAACACACCTTCAGCAAGGGTGAAAAGAGCTGGTCGAATCTTGAAGAGAGCTACCAGAGGTGTGCAGCACCGGAAAATCCGGCCGAAAGGAAGAGGAGGTGCGGGTCCTTGTGGTCCGAGGCTGTGGAGGCTTACGGGCGGTGAGGGAGGGTTGGACGCCGCTAGTAGGGGCGGCGCGAGGTGAGCCGGAGGGGGAGGTGTTGGTCTTCCGCGAGGGAGAAGAGGAGCAGCTGGGAGGAGAGGTGTGTGGCGGTTCAAGGTGGCACGACTTGGTTCGGCTGGAAGGGAGATGGAGGGCGGTCCGAGGAGGGGGCGCTGCGCGGGTTGTTGGAGCCGGCAGCAGCTTGACAGGGGAGGCGTGAAGGGGGAGGGAAGGTGCGGCGCAAGGCTTCTAGGGTTCGGAGTTGGGGGGGGGGGACCGCGAACCAGGGGGAGAAAAAAAAACCGGACACGGGAGAGAGAGGGGAAGAATTGAGTGAACAGAAAAAAGAGGAAAAAAAAGATAAGGAATTTAGAAGAAAACAAAAATGAAAAAAAATGAAATAAAGATAAATTAAAACTAACATAAACTAAAAAATTAACTTAAAATAACAATAATATGTTAACAATAGTAGCAGTAATATTAGCGCCAATATATGGTGTAAAAAAAACTTACAACGTTAACTTAAAAATACTTACAACCTAATTAAAATCTTAACAAAGTTAATAATAGCAATAACATTAAAACTCACATGCTGAAAATTTTATGACCATTTTAAAAAATTAATATTGTCCAACTAATAAAAATATTAGCTGAAATAATATGAAGAATAATCCCCAATAAAAATAATAATACTATTAGACAACTCTTAAATTAATTAATCATTTTTCATATTTTGTTTTTGCATTTAAAGTATTATTCAACTCATTAATTAATTGATTACCCGCGCACCGGGGGGGTCGCACAAACATCTGACGAAGCCATACGGCTCTGCCCGTTCCGTACGCATGCGCCAGTCACTACCAAGTCAAAAAAACTCATCTATCATCAAAACGCAAAGACTCAAGTCGGTCCTGGCAATGTGAACGGGGTCATGTGCAAGATCTCACACACAAATAATAACACATAAAAAAACATCGTCCAATTATGATAGGGCGCTACACACGGTCGCGCGTATGGGAACACACCCATATAAGATCACAAACCCCCTTAAAATTAGAATCGATTCAAACTGCAACTCAAATAAAGACCTAAAATAAATTAAAATATAATAAGTGTCAGGTCGGGGTGTGACAATTCTCCCCACCATGACACTTCCTGCCCCCAGAAAGTCCCAAAAGACCAGGTCAACCTAGGGTTCCAAGTGAGACCACGAAGACCCCTAAAACAAAAACTCAATCACCCGATGACCGGGCATTCAAAAGCCCATGACCTGAAACTCCAATTTCTCAAAACCAGAATCACCAAGAAAAATGACCAACAATGAATTCACCTCGAAGTAGAACCACAATATGGAACACCCCAACCCCTGACATAGGGATCACCCGGGCCACTCGAGATCTCCAAGAACACTCGTCTAGTGACCCATTATCCGAGCTAACCAATTAGCATGGTCGAGGTCGGGCAGAGCGGAACCAAGTGCACTTTCAAGACATAGTCTTCCACAAGTACGTCCTATGGTGGTCTCCCCACCATATTTGGGTTCTTTTCAAACATTGGTTCTCCAAATCAAAACGACTCCCCATCCCAGACAACTCTAACCCTGGATTGACCCTCAAAGTCCCCTATGTTTAAACAAAACAAGAGAGGACATTGGCGAGACCCGCATAGGGTCTCCCCACCATATTAAAATATCCTAACACCATGAAACCCGCGCGGGCATTCACAGTTTACTTTGAGCAACACCAACTGAATCCTTCATTGCGAACCCACCAACACAGGCTGACCCGCACTGATTATTACTATAGTGGACAACACTCTGCCACATGAGATAGCATTGATAGTAGAAAACCCTAACCAGGAGATGAAACAAACAGGTGCACAACGATTCCACAAGACATGAGTATCTCTGACCACAAGAAGGTTCACAAAGCACACCCACTAGCTTTACAAGAATACGGGTTTTGCCGAACCTCTTTAAGGCCCAAGAGGAACTCCCATAGAATAAGACCATGACAAGTCGACAAGGGCTCCATGCCCCTCACGACAAGAATGACGCCTTCAGAGAGGGTACCACAAAAAGGAAATTCAAGTTTTCCTTGTCCCGACATTGCAGACTTAAGTCGGACCAAGCCCGTCCCATGTTCGACGAGTTTTGACTGCGCGAAAGCTTCACCCCGAGACCTATGGTTGGGGCACTGATGTCTGAAGCATCTCCAGCCACGCAGTCCCATGCTGACCACTTCTAACTGGAACTTTTTCCGCTGGAAAAGCAGCCTGCATACTTCTCCTCGTGTCTCACACGGCCACTCTATTAACATACCCACTGAGGATTGCAGCGAACGACTTAGAGTGTCTAACTGACAACACTATAGATAGGGGACTGAGCGGTCTGTCAAACGCGCGACACAAACTGAAGAGAGGGGCACTCCAAGAACATGTCCCTTTGGTTCACACTATTCATCAAATGAAGAACATTCATTTACCACAGTATAAACGATACCAACAACTATTCCTAGATTTAAACTGATTGTTACACACACCCTCTGTAAAACAAGAAACTAGCTCATCAGAAAGGTCAAAATACCTCCTTCACCCTCTGTTGACTGGTCAAACACCTATGAGATCCACCACTTTCCTCTGCCTTCACTTCTTTAGGTACAACCGTGGAATGAGGCTAGTCTTGAGGATCGCTCACGATATCCTCATTTGCAACGAAAACGGGACGATCACCATTCACTAGTTTAGTCCCACTCCACCATATGTAATCGAGATAATCTTACATCCGCACAACATTTGGAGTTCCTCCAAAACTAGAGACACTTCCAACTTTCCCAAATCACTCAACGACATCCAACTAACATCGACGTCTAAGAACAGTCGACGCCACCGAGCAGAACCCAACTCTGCCACTCCACTAAGAGTCTGGACCGGGCCAAGAACTGAGAGAGACCTGCTGGAACCCATGGAACGTTTCTAGGGGTCATATCCCAAACAAGAAACATGAAACAACATTCCACAAATCCAAACACATCACAACACGAACATCCACACTCCAGAAACCAATCCAATAATTCCATTTTAAAACATCAATTCATTTTCAAAGAAAAAAAAACACTCACTTGAAAAACCAAGCACTGCACAACCGGCCCAAAAGCTATTTTGAAAATCCATCTTTACTCTAAACACAATGTCATTTTTTTTCTATTATCAAAACCATTTGTGCACAAAAACCCATTTAAGAAAAAGGCTCACTTTCTAGGAAATAAGATGCAACCTTAGAAATCAATCAACCACCACTGATATTCCATGGTGCCTCCCAAGTATGCATTTCCATGCCACTTAGGCACCCGTCCACATGATTCACCAACTAGCCATTAATCATGTCCAAACGCACATGCGCGCACCCATAGGAATACCACAGGAAAGAAACAAGGTTACTCCGCTTTCAAAACAAATCATTCTCAATATCCAAAAAATTCCTTCTTTTTTTTCCAAACCATTTCAAAAATTCAAGACTCATTTTTAAAATGCTTCTCATTTCAAATATAACTCACTTCAATTTCAAATAACTCAAAACGTTCTTTTAGAAAATCAACTTCGACAAATCAATGCAAAATTTCAAAAACAAGGTCCAAGAGAAACACACCCCAAAATAAAATAAGAGCAGCAGCAAAGTCCGCTTCCCTTTTTAATGGAAAAAAATTTCACGTCAACCGCAAAACTGAAGCAAGATATCACAAACATTAAAGTACCTGGTCGGAGGACTTGTGGTCATGTCTAACCCAGCTACATGGTTTTGCAGACCATGCCTTAGGTAAGAACCAACCACCAGGAGTGTCGAACCGCACTCTCGGGTATCACATGGGTCGCTACTCCATGTGAGACCACGCGCAGTACCGGTTTACTCCTATTGTAATCCCCCATCCACAAAGACCAAAGCCAAAACTTAGATCCCGGACTACCCCTGGTTACTCGAGGATCTGAACGAGCAAGAGTTTGTGATGCTCTTCCCGCACCTACCACTCGAGTACCGACAATCCTATCTCTGATCTACCTGACTTCCCAAATAACAAGAACCAACCTCCTCTGATACCATTTTGTCACGAACCAGCCCGGGGCGCTATCCGACCCGGCACCCGAGCCGGCCCGCGACATGGCCCGAAGTGCGTCCCCAATCCCCACGGGCTGGAAACTAGTGTCGGGCATCAAAACAAGCAGTTGGGAATGATTTAGCCCAGAAAATAAAATACATATTTACAAAATAAATAGAACAAAACAATTAAACACTAGCAGCGGTAAAATAAAATAAAGATAGGCAACTAGACATACCTCCAAGTGACCCCATGGGTCACCACAAAACTTATAACCAGGCTCGCCTGAAGAGCGATCCAAGTCTATAACCTAAAACTGAAAATTAAAGTAGGTGTGAGCACCGAGATACTCAGTAGGAAAGCCAAGGAATAACCACGCCCTATGCCCTTACCATTGAAAAGAAATCCAATTATGCTAGTTTGAAAATAAGACATAATAAAATAATGTTTTTTTCACTCTTTTCAAATCAAAATCACAAGTTGACATTTTGGATAAAAATCATTTTTTTTATTCCACCATATTTTCAAAATCGATTCCAAGAGTGCATTCACCTTTCAAAATTGAAAGAAAATTAGTTTAGTTTGAAATGGGGTTTTTCACAATGAGACAGTAAGTATGAAACAACTAAAAATAAAGTTACATCGCTAGCAGCATGTCTCAAATGAGCACCATGAGTAATCCCTATAGGTAGCTAGAACAAGTGGGAACCTAGAGACCTCATACCTCGGTGAAACGTGGCTTAGAAGGCCACGACCCTCATAAAACATGGCTTAGATGGCCATGACCCTCAGAAATTCATATGTTTAGTTAGTGTTGTTGCGTCAATCCTGCTAGACAACCCGGGACGAACCCCTGTCGTGTCATCTAACGTACTAGTCTTGGTCGCCCACCTAGGTACCCAGGGTTTCCATGTGCTCTATTTCAAAGGGTGGTGAGGTTTTATCAAAAACATATAAATAACATAACACTTTCTTATCCAAATTCCATTTCACCTCTCACCATCGTTCTCCCTCCTTAAGTGAATCCCCATTTTTATGTCACATAACATTGCATAAGCCTCTTTATTAGGCACATATCACAAATCACACACTTAACACACACATCATGTTTCTACAACAACGGGGAATGCCTTAAGAGGGGTTTTGTTTCACTTTCACAAACCATTCTCATAGAGCCAGACAAGCTTAATTAATTACAATAAACACATTTCATTTTTTTGAACACAAAATCACCCAAGACTTAAGTTTACAAAACCATTTTAAAGTTAAACTAAACAACCAAGGTACTATATATTTAAATGCAAGCTAGAAAAAATTTTTAAATAAAAAAACCATTGGAAATACTTATTACACACTAAAATCATTAAGGAAACCACTTTTAAAGAACCATGACCATTTATGTATATACACACATATATATAGCATGTGCATTTCATATAAAAGCAGAATACGCATTTAAAAAAACCAAGAAAAAATTGAAATTTTAATTAAAGATTAGGGCATAGGGGGCCTACCTCAAGACACGCAGCTTTTGACAAGGGTGACCCGAGACCGCTTCACCACCATGAATATACATTTTCATGCATATGCATATACACAAGTCCTTACTGCCGACGACTCGAACCCCCGAGGAAGGGACCACTCACTATACATATAATTTAATAAAGGGATTAAACAATTAAACAAATTATAAATCATTTGAAATATCACATCAAAGGTTTATACCAACAACACACTCAAACATCCTTTCTAACACCAAGCGCACCAAGACGCAACACCAAAAATATGATAAAACAGACTTTGCAGCATTAGCGCGGCATAATAAACCCACAGTAAAATTTATAAAACACTATGGAAAGCTCAGCACAGGTTTTCACAAAATCAAAACATTCGTATTAAATAACACACTACGAAACACATCGAATTCATATTAAACCTTAAGTGAAACTATATTCGCACCAAGAACTTCAATGAAAATCAAATTCACACCACACGTAATAATAAAATAACACTCTAAACAAATTAAACTTGCTAAATTAATTAATCAAATGATAATTGGATGGGGAACCACCTACCTTGAATGTAGAAAAACTTCACAACATGATGCGCAAAGCCCAATCACGCACCAAATTCACCGCAAACAACTCAAATGAACTCTAGTGTCAAAACATAAATACAATTTCACCAAAATTGAACCAAAGAAACACCAAACCATAACATGACGACCTACCGAATGAAGAAACAACAAAATAAAGAAAAACGCACCTTCAGCAATGGTGCAAAGAGCTGGTCGAAGCTTGAAGAGAGCTACCAGAGGTGTGCAACACTGGAAAATCCGGCCGGAAGGAAGAGGAGGTGCGGGTCCTTATGGTCTGAGGCTGCGGAGGCTTACGGGCGGTGAGGGAGGGTTGGACGCCGCTAGTAGGGGAGGTGCGATGTGAGCCATAGGGGGAGGTGTTGTTCCGCCGCGAGGGAGAGGAGGAGCAGCTGGGAGGAGAGGCGTGCGGCGGTTCAAGGCGGCACGACTTGGTTCGACTGGAAGGGAGATGGAGGACGGTCCAAGGTGGGGGGGTCGTGCCGGTGGTCAGAGCCGGCGGCAGCTGGAGAGGGGAGGCGTGAAGGGGGAGGGAAGGTGCGGAGCAAGGCTACTAGGGTTCGGAGTTGGGGGGGGGGGGGGCGGACCGCGAACCAGGGGGAGAAAAAAAACCGGACACGGGAGAGAGAGGGGAAGAATTGAGTGAACAGAAAAAAGAGGAAAAAAAGATACGGAATTTAGAAGAAAACAAAAATGAAATAAAATGAAATAAAGATAAATTAAAACTAACATAAACTAAAAAATTAACTTAAAATAACAATAATATGTTAACAATAGTTGCAGTAATATTAGCGCCAATATATGGTGTAAAAAAACTTACAACGTTAACTTAAAAATTCTTACAACCTAATTAAAATCTTAACAAAGTTAATAATAAAAATAACATTAAAACTCACATGCTGAAAATTTTATGACCATTTTAAAAATTTAATATTGTCCAACTAATAAAAATATTAGCTGAAATAATAAGAATAATAATCCCCAATAAAAATAATAATACTATTAGACAACTCTTAAATTAATTAATAATTTTTCATATTTTGTTTTTGCATTTAATGTATTATTCAACTCATTAATTAATTGATTACCCGCGCACCGGGGGGGGTCGCACAAACATCTGACGAAGCCATACGGCTCTGCCCATTTTGTACGCATGCGCCAGTCACTACCAAGTCCAAAAAAAACTCATCTATCATCAAAACGCAAAGACTCAAGTCGGTCCTGGCAATGTGCACGGGGTCGTGTGAAAGATCTCACACACAAATAATAACACATAAAAAAACATCATCCAATTATGATAGGGCGCTACACACGGTCGCGCGTACGGGCACACACCCATATAAGATCACAAAACCCCTTTAAATTAGAATCGATTCAAACTGCAACTCAAAGAAAGACCTAAAATAAATTAAAATATAATAAGCGTCAGGTCGGGGTGTGACACCTAGGTACATTTTTCCACAACTAAATCCACCTTTTAGTATCTATACGAGGAATTAATTTTTTGAAAACCAAGCATTGTATACTTTACCAAAATTTTGGGTTTTTTAAATGTTTATAATTATCCTTATAGGTTTCAATATGTTTTTCTAATCATAATCCCCAAAAATACCTATACCTATCTTTAATACCAACTATAACAACCCATATATTTTATAAACATTATTACATGATTTATTACATAAAGATACACATAATACAATCCAACAAATTAACAGCACTAGGTTCTTTGGGAAAATGCTATACATAGATCAATAAATTTAAAAAGAGAAAAAATGCATTATTCTAAAACTCCATAAAATGACATTGAATTCAATTGATCTTATAATACCATATAAGGAAACCTTGGAAAAAACATAAGAAAAGGGTCATATATAAATCCCAAAAAGTTAATAGTCAAATATATCATGATGGAAAGTAGTACATGTGAGATAAAGGGAATAACAGGGTGAGATAAATTGGAGATATTCATAATGATTACCATTAAACCATGACATTAGAAGATAACATCAAGGCATTATAAAAATGTAGAACTAGAATAAAACATTACATCATATGTATATGTCAATTATAACCACCAAAACATCATAACATATTGTTCTTTGTATAACTTCACATTCACTAAAAATGGTATATCATGAGATAGAAACATTCCCCAATGCCTTGTAGGGTTATATAATTTTGGGACCACCCATCATAATCATATCACGTACATGCATTTGCATTCCATATAGATCACACATCATAAGTTAATATTTAAACACTTTTAATCCCATTATTAAGGAATTTAGGTTATATACATGGAATTACCCTATAAAATAAGGATATTAACATCCAGGTGAATACCCTTGATTTGATATGTGGATGACTTTTCACAATGTAAAAGATTGTCAGGGAAAATCAAAGAATAATTTCAGCATTATACTGAGTGTAAATAAGGCTTCATGGAAGGGGTTAATGAGAGTAAAATGTGGTATCCCATTATTTGGAAATCATAATGATATTAAAATTATGGTTAAAAACATATTACATTATGAAAAATTAGAAATGAAAAGGATTAATGAAATAAAATAAGATGAATTAAAATGAACGGGAAGAGAATTCATTACGTAAGAGATTGCTTAAAAAAGATTGGGAGGAGCTTCTTAAGAGATTGGTAAAACATTGAGAGGAATGGTTTCTAATATTTTATCCGGTTAATAAAATTAAATAATTAAAACAATACCATTCATTATGCGGAATTGAGTCATGTTTATAATTAATTTGTGTAAACCTAAAAATTAAAATATTGGATTTGAGGGATTCATTATAGTTCACTTTAATTATTAAAATAACATAAAAACACATTATTTTAAATAGAACACCTCTTTATGGTCATGTATGAATTTTATTGTATTTATTACATCACTCTATTCCATTATGATGTCATAATATATACCATATATTGATACTCTATTTATATTGTATCTAAATATGTGAATGTCTCACAAAATAATGAAAAATTAACCATTTGATAATTTAAATATGATGTTTCAAAATATTATATTTATATTAAAAATTTAATTTCCAAAATATATAAATTTACAATTTTAATTAAAATCATTATTTGTTAAAAAATGCAAGTTTAAACTGCACAAACAACTTTTTGATCCTCAAAAAAATTACACTGGGAATCATTAAATTATATTACAATATATATTTAAATAAATATTATTTGATAATAATATTTCATGAAATTAAAATTTATTTCAAAACACTTTTATTTATCCAAAAATGGTGTTTAAATTACACATTTAACTAAAATACATTTTTCGTTTTGTCGTATCAAAATCAAATTTTTATTGAACTAATTATATAATCTTGTGTTTATATAATTTTATAATAAAAAGGGATAAATATAATTATTATTTTACTGAAAATAAAAAAAATCATTCTACCAGGGTCCAGATACATAACCCATTATTACAGAAATGTACGACTTGAGGGTAGGGTGTCCAGTATTAGTATTTTATTAGGATGGATTTCCAAACATGGTTTTGGGGGTGATATTTATAATATTGAAATTATCTCATAAAAAGTTCCAATTATGTTTTAGTTTTTTAATAATTGGTGTATCTTGGTCAAGGGATATTCTAAGATATTCTCTATGCATTCGAAGCTATGAAAAATGGCCTTGAAGTGTAAGATTATTCTAGTAGAGGCCCTTGCTTCATCATTCTATTTCAATTATATTTTATTGTAACCCTTTATATATACTAATATTGGTAGTCACTATATAAACGATATATCAAAAATAGTTATGATTCTTAAAATTATTTTAATAAAAAATAAAAATTAGGGATATATTTTCTAATGGTTCGAAATAACAAATGAAATATAGTGCATGTGTATTCTAAAACTACATTACTTAATAAATAATATATTTATTTGGAGAGGAATTTCACTTATAAAAGTATGGGTCATTACATTGAAGATACTAAAAAAGTAATAAGTCTTTAGAAATGGAAATATGGTCAAGTATTTAAGTGAAATATGACGTCAAATAATGGACTGGTAAATGTAGTGGATGGGTGTATTTATAGGCTAGTCATGATCAACCTTTCCATAAATACCCATTTCATAATGAGTAATAAAACATTTACAATGAAATCTTATCTAAACTATAAAAATTAAGGATATGGATTGATAATCCAATTATAAAAAGAATTTATAGCCAATTTTTTAATTTTTAGGAATTCACATTTTTATTTAACTCCATTTTACATCATTTTACCCTTATCATAGTAACTAAATTTTTACATTTGTAACCAATTTGCTTAGAAAAAAATAATTTTACCATGTTACTTAATTTCAATACTTTGACTTAAAAAATTAGAACAATTTTATTTAATTAAATTCTGACAAGTAATTGAAATTAATTTTAAATAAGAAATATATAATCATATAAAAATTGTTTTTATAAAAATATATTTCAAAAATATGAGTGACTTTATTCTTATTCATTAATAGGTAGCAATCATTATATGAATGTTAACTCATTTTCTTGAATGTGTAAATAAAAAATATCATTATATTTTATGACCCAAATATAAGAAATTTATCTTTTAAATAACAAAATATGATATATAATAGAACCATTTTTTTAATTAAAATATTATTCATTGGATATAAATTAGTAAATTATTATTCTTTATAACTAATGTTTATGATATTTTATTTAGTTATTTTACTAACCATTCATTGATTTTTTAATCTAGTTTATATAAATAATTTTAAAGTTATAAATTTAATTTAATATAATTTGTTCATCAAAATGCACTTTCATTAAAGAAATATAAACTTTAAAAAATGGATTACTATGTTTTTATCTTATTCCAAAAAAATTTATGTTCATTATCTGTCATTGTTTTCAATGTAATATAATATTTAATTTTAATTATAAAACACTCAATATACCTATTGGATAAAATTATACAAAATAACCACACATCTAATTACCATATATTCAATGACCATATGTCCAATGACCATATATATAATAGTTATATGACACACACAGACACATATCCTCACAAGATTCACTAAAATTCATTCAATATTTTTATTTACAAGTCCCAAAATTTTAATTTTATTTAAAATATTTTTTTTTTGCTTAGTTTTAATTTTTGTTATAAATATCAAGTTAATACTTGAGGATATGGAATTATTGTTTCTCATCTTTTTATTTTCCTATGGTTTCATTCCTCATGCAATTTTCCTGATAATGATTCATATTGTATTATCAAAATATTGTTTTATATTATATTATAATAAATTATCTCAATGAAATATATACTGATTCAATTTAGTTTAGCGATTCTTGTGAATCATGATATTGAACATTTTAAATGGATAAAAATTGGGGTGTTACACTAGAAAAACATTAAAAAAAATTTATCCATAAATAATTCTTTACTTACATGAAAATAGATTAGGGTTCTTTTAACTCATTATATCATGTAGATTTCACATAGATTCCTAAAACTCATGATTCCTATAGAAAACACAAACTAATTGAGTTGTTTTTTACTTTATATAGTATCTACGATATAATATCTCTTCTAGTTTCACCTCAAAGAGTGAATTTTCCTACTATACAACCTATAAAAGAGATACATATGATAGAATATGTATGTACTTCCACAATATTGATATGTGGAACACATTATGCCATTGTGTTATGTTTTTTGGAATTTGATGGTCATTTGTTACCATCCCAAATGATCAAGAATTTCATAAGGAAAAATATATCTAGGATCAAATATTACATTATTCTTGAATCTCATATGCGTATTTAATGGTTATATTCAAAAGAATAACTTGTCTCCAATATCAAAATTCAAATCCTACCAGTTATTATCATCATAGATCTACTAAATAATTTATAATTATTTGCATGTCACTGAATGGTTTGAATCATCTCTAATATATCTTGGGTAAAATTTAATCATAATACATTTACCTCTCTTACATCATCAAATCAACTTGGTGTTATGCCTCTTTTCCTATAAAAATCCATATATGGTTCTATTTGAAATCATGAATTGAAACTATTTTTGTATGAGAACTATATAAAACGAATATTTTGATATCATCCTCATTTGAAATCACTTGAATAGGATATAAATGTATACTCTGGAGTTTTAATGGTCCTTTTCGATTGACCAACATTCTGAGTGTGTTATGTGGTGCTAAATATCAAATATATATATATATATATTCAATTCTTATTAAAAATTTATCTATAACTTCAATGTAAACCTAGAATTTCAATATGATATAATGAAAAGTGATACTCCACAAAGCATTATCAATTTCATTTTGTATTTCATTCTATGTTGACTGAGTTATAAACTTTCTAAAATAGAAAAATAAATATACTGAATCCATTAGTCAATAAACTACAACCCAAATGAAATATTGAACTTTAAGGTTATTAGGAAGACCTATAATTAAATCCATAATGTTATTATTATATTACCATGTAGGCATGATAAGTTGTTGGAACATATTATTAGGATTCTAACATTAATCCTTAAAATTTTGGTAGACTATCCATTGAGGTACATAGAACTAAATATCCCTCTTCAAATTTCTCCACCAAAAATGATTCTTGAGATCCTTATACATATTTATGATCATAGTATGGATATATAATGATGAGTTATATGCATCATACATAGACTCCAAATTAAAATACTATATTGAATTAATAATTTTTTTTTATTTCAAAATATTATAATTATATCAATGTAAAGGATGTGTTCGGGAATAACTATTATGTTATCATGTAGCTACATATCTATATTCCACTCCCTTTATCATAACATAGATGGCTGATTGAGTACCACATGGGAAAGATAGAAAGTTCCCCTTTCGCTTATGATTCTTGGTCAATCCTTTAAAATACCATGATTATTGGGTATCATTCATTCATTATCATGAATTAGGTAGCATGATCCATGATAGTTAGAGTATAAACCAACATGTTTACTTCCCAGTGTGATACTATATTTAGCAGTCCTATTCTTCAACCAATTCCAAAATTATTATTTAATCCAAGCTCATTATATTATATATTATTATACACATTAATTATTTTTCATCAGTATATATATATCACAAATTTGAAAATAAATATAATTAATTTAATGAAAATATGTCAGCTACTAGTTCTCAAAAAGGTATTGGGTAATTTTTCCACTGTCTATTTAATTGATGTGAGAAATAAGTTACCACCATGTCATTTTTCATAAGGACACACTCTGATACCATCCTTGAAACGTAATTCTATATCTCAAATCCTTATCCAATACAAGGTAGCAGGAGTACAGGTGAAATGACTAATCTTCTATTAAGATTTATGAAAATTTATTTACATTTATTTATGTGTATAAAATTTAAAATCATCCTAGTAAACTTGGTTAGTGGATTTGATATTAATGGGAAATATTTCATAATGTATCGATAATATCTAGACAATTTAAAATAAATATAAACAACAATTATTGTGGTTAAAATTATCTATTCATTAATCACAGTCATTATTGATGTATCCATATATATACACTTACTTATCATTACATAACAAAATAATGATACTTATTGTATACATAATTCAAACTTTTTAAATTTGGAATAAAACTTATCATTTCTAAATTAATTCCCCAAAACCATCAAATGATCATCTTGATTTTCCATGAACTTGGAATATATGATAATATCCTATATAAAATCATTAATTTTTTGAGGTACTCTATAAAGAATGATTTCATCATATTTATAATGGTAGCGATGGTTTTTGTAAGTCCTAAAGGCATCACAATGATTTCATAGTTTATATATTATATGAGAGGTTGTTTTTGGTATATAATCTCTTCTAACCCTTAATTAATGATATCTAGATTGATGGTTTAACTTTAAGAAGTTCGTATCCCTACACAGTCAATTAAATAATCATCAATTAATTAAAGAGGACACTTTTTCTTGTTTGTGATCCTTCTAGGTTCACAATAATCAATTATCATCACATTGATCAGTCATTATTTTTATCAAAGAGGAATGATACACCCCATGTAATGTAACATTGGAATATAAAATACTTACACAGTTTCCCTAGGATTTCTTCTCCAATCCCTCAAATTAAATCAGGTCCATTCTCTAAGGATTTTATGATATTGGCATAAAACCAGTTATGAGTTCTATGAAAAAATCAAGCACTTGATTTGGTGTAAGGACAGTGAAATTTTCTAGAAATATATCTACATATACCCCCACACAATAGGAATAAATTTTATAATGAGTTTCACCCCAACCATTTTAGCTAAATAACTATCATTATCAGTCATTAAAATGCATATATTGGAGGTAATTTTCATAGGGAGGTTATAGTCAGCCATTGAATGATTAATGATCAAAGGGTGATTTGGGATATAAAATGTGATTTAATTATCACATAAATTAATATGGGATCTATGTGGAGACAAAAAATACATTCCCAAAATAATATAAAATTTAACAAATGGGTGGAAAACAAGATTTTCTGGATGTGCATTCCCATAATCATTGACTAAGGAAAAGTTCTAAATTTGAAATGTAATCATCACAGAAACTTCAATTTTTTACTGATAAATAATTTTCTCACAACTTTGGCGGTAACTATATTATCATATAAATATTTATATATATAATAGAATATTTAGAACTATAATAAAATATGAAATATTCAATTCTTGAGTAGATTTTTATTGTACCTTTCACCAGTTTATTTGTGACACACTTCAAATGTAGTGATTACATAGGCTATATATTTAAACCTTATATTTATAGGTATATAGATTTAATTATCCTAAATAATTCTTATATTGGTTCACTAGTTGTCATAATGTATGAACTCCTTTAATTAAAGCATTGGAGTGTGGGTGGTCTACCAGGTTAAGATTTCTTTTCTTCTACTTTTTTGTTATCCTATCCATATCTCTTTGTAATTCAGGTGATTTATATACTTCCCTTACATAGTTGAATCATTTTTCATTCCATTAAGGTAATTCCAATAAATATTCTTCCCAAATTTTTGGCACAGAAAAAGAGTAAGTGTTGTTCCTCTATGTGTTTTATCATTTTGTTTTGCATGAAACTCTACTTTTTTTCTTTTATCCAAGATGATGAGAAAATGAATGTCCCTAATTTAAATTTATTAATTTAAATCACCTAATAAATATTCCTCATAACTTCCAATGATCCATATAATTAATTATTTTCAAATAATTGGTCTTATGCCACTAAAAATTATAGATTTTCTTTCTAGGTCAATGATAATACTAGAGGTTCAACTCATGAGTCCCATGAAGTTTTGTTTATAGTTATAACAAGAATAATCCTACCTCTCTTTCAACCCTAGCAATTATCTCAATATTTTAATTTGAAGAGTTTTGAAGAAATATTGTTTAGAAATATCTTATTAAACTCCTTATATTATATATATATTATTTATTTCATTTAGATTTTTTTTCATAATATTCTAAAAATTGTCTATAGAAATTTACAATTGAAAATAATAATATCAACCTTTTAATGCTATGAAAATTGGAGAATGAAATATATATTTTTTACTGTGTTGATACACTATAATAAAATTAATGGACTGGAATAACCACAGATGGAGGGAGGTCACTTCACGTATAAAGGACTCAGTGGATATTTATTCCTTTATTGGTGTTTCTAAGAGTTTGAAATTGTTTGTGTTATTTTTAATAGATTCTGAAAGTAGGTTGAGAATCAATGGTTTATTTTCCATTATAATCCTTATCTTTTTTGGTTGATTGTTGGGAAAACAATTGAATTTTCAATCAATATTATTGTTTATTGATTTCCTCATAGTTCTAGTCACTGGTTAAAACCAAAAAGGTTAATGTGCATATTAAACAATAATATCCATAGTAAAGAATTACATTAAATCAATATTATGATGTCTTTAATTATGAAACCCAATTTTTAACCTATGACATATAATGATAAATTTCTGACACACTTGGTTTTAAATATTTGTAGTTCAAGATAGATTGATTTATCTATTAATTTATTATTCTTTAAATCATAATCCCAAATATTAACAAAAATCCTTTTCTAATACCCGCTTAGATGACCCAACAATCACATAGATATAAATTACATAATTTTTCATGAATATTCATTAAACCTAATAATATCCCTCACCCCATAACCTATAGGTTAATTTATTGGGGATTATATATATAACAAAATTATTTTCAATATATTCTTTATTATTTCCAAAAAAATAATATTTAAACATGATAACATTCAAGACACATTATAGATTATAATCTTCTATATCACCTATAGAATGGAAAGTAATGAAATGATGAGATCAAAAATATTTTAATGGTAAAAAAAGATATGTCAATCAAAGATCATAAGTGGGTATAAGATGAACATGTTTGTATGAAAACATCATAAAGACATATGAATGTATCATAAAGAAACATACATAATAAAACATGGATCATAAATCATGAATAATAACATATGTATTCTGAAAACACATAGGAAATAAGGAAAATGAATATGGAAACAAGAGTTAATAATCTGGATCCATAAAAACATAATATAACAATTTTTAGATATATTTAAATCTTGCACAGTCATAAGCATAAGAAAATTTTTATTATATTAATGAAAACTTTGAAGGTCATCATCACATAGTGGAAAAAGTATCATTACATAGTTGATTGGGTTCATTCCTCATTTCAATAAACATCATAGATTGGGTTCTCTACTATGTCCATTATATGTAGTATCATGTGATATAGAGCTTTATCCAATTAATTATAAGGATATAAAATTTTATCCTTACTTATCACATAATAAAAAATCATATATATATATGGGCCACATGAAAATGAAAAAATTATTAATTACATATTAGTCCAATTAACCCATTGAAAAAAAATGGATTTCATGAAAAAATTTACAATACATGATGATAAACCATCTATAGAGTGAATTTAGATTGTATCATTAAATAATATCCTGAAATAATTATAAAAAAACATTAATGTATATTTACATATATGAAAAATAATTTATAAAAACATTGGATTTTTTGAGAAATTATATTATATATCTTTTATTTTTTGATAAATTTTATTTTATTATGAAATAATTTATAATATAGTATATTTAGAAAAATAAAAAGAATTTAAATATAAATAAATTTATAGAACCACTAAAACATGGAAATGAATCTTCATAACGAAAACCAAATAAAATAACGGAATAAAGTAATCATGCTAAAAAAATTAAAAAAAAACCCTTCCAAATATTTTTAAATGAAATTAAAATTAAATAGAAAAATATATTAAGTAATCATAGAATAATATATAAATATATTAGTAATAGAATATGGTAAAAATTATGGACACATGATGAAAAATAATCATGAAAATAGAGAAAAATGTAACTCTACTTACATGTACAATTCAGGGTGAATTTTAAACAAACGAGAGGAGAAATGAGGAGAATACATATAAACCCAAAAAATAAAAATATTAAAATAAAATATAAGGATTTTTATATAAAAATATCATATAATTTCCCTAGATGAAATTTTATATATTAACTATATCAATTTCAATGTGGGATTGATAGAAACCCATAACATTAATCCAGACTACGATGAATGCACTTTAACCTTATGTATAATAAACATAACCATATAAATAATTTATTTATGAAATATATTCATATCTATTAACTGTTTACACTATTGAATTATTGTCAATTATTACACATTTATCAATTCGTTGTCATTTATCTTCATCATCGAATGTTTGTATAATGATTGTTTCTTGCAAGTTTCATAATGGCGATGTCTATCATAGTTCATTGATAAGGAATTAATTATCCCAAGACTATTCAAGGTAGTGAAATAATTATGTTCGAATGATTTATCTTTTCCCAAATTCATTTTATATAAGGAATGCGTATATTTCTTGATAATGGAATCCCTGATGAGCAAGTGTTTTGTTATCTATCAATAATAAAATGTTACTATATAAAAACCCTTCATTTTTAGGCAACACTTAAATAAAAAAAATTCAAAAAACAAATTAATATTTAATTTAATATATTACCAATATTAATTTCCTAATACACATTCATCTTTAAAATACTGATTTTAGTCTCACATTGTTTAAGAATATGGTTAAACCGACCCAAAAAAGAACATATTATACTAATGAATTAATATGATTAGAGATTTATATTATAGAAATATCATTTTTATAGGAGGATAATGATGTTAATTGAAAAAAAATAAAGATTTATTATATTTATAAACATTATATATAATAAGAAAATAGAATGTTATGGTGAATAATGATATATATAGAAGAATAAACTCTTTCTCAAAATTGGTACTATCAGAATAAATAATTAAGGAATCCTTCTTGGAACCACAGGCTAAAAAACCTGAAATAAGGATTTAATAGAGGTAATTTTGGGAATGTATTCAATATTAAATTGAAATTTAATATTGGTTTTGGTGGAATATAGGATGTGTCATTTTGTGGGTGAATTTTGAGATCCATGTCTACAAGCACCCAATTCTAAACATGCAAAGGTTGTGTTGTATACATAGTATGTGGATCCAAAGTCATGAAATAATGGATATGGGGTGAGGATACCCTCGTAAAAATAATTGATAGAAATTTTTATTGATTTTAGGCATTTACCTTATATTTAACCCCCTTTTACCCGGTTTTACACGTACTATAGTAACTCTTTTTTTACTTCGGTAACTTATTTTCTTTGAAAAAAATGAAATTATCCCAGTTAATTAATTTTATTTCCTTAATTATAAAGGTTTAATACATTATTAAATTTATTTTCTATAAGTAAATATAATTAATTTTAATTAAGCGACACACAAAACAGAAAAAAATTATTAGAAAAATATATTTTAAGAATATAAGAAAATTTATTATTATTTGTTAATAGGTAGTAATAATTAAAAGAGTTTCAGTAATTATGTAAATATACATATATAACACATTTTGTAAAATTTTATACTAAAAAAATGATAAGTTTATCTTTTAAATAAAAATTTATAACATATAATATAAGCAATATTGTTAAATAAACAGTTTTCGTGGACTATGAATCATTTAAATCTTATCCTTTACAAGTAATTTTATTATATGTTATTTAGTTATTAAATAAATCTATCTTTTAATTTTATCCATCAATTTTATTTAAAATACTATTAAAAGAAATAAATTTAATTTAAAAATATTATTTACCAATATAAAAAGTATTTAATATGATACATATTTTGAAAAACTAATTAAATTTTTTTTATTTCATTTGAAATTTATTTGGTGAAATACAAGGGAAATATTTTATATGCATCACTTTATTTACTTATAAAAATATAATTCTCAATATATTTATTGGATACAAGTATACCCACTGACCATATATCCAATAAACATATATCCAATAACCATATATGAAATAGACATATAAGAAATCAAAATATATTTAAAAGTTATATTGCATTACTTTATATCCCCCTATAAGATTTACTAAAAATCATTATTATATCCATTTTATTCTTTGAAAATGTATATTATAATTATAATATTCTTTTCTTATTTCAATAATTATAATGAATTAAATAGTATTTAATGAGAACCATGAGGATAAATATTTCACTGTCATGAACTTTTTTTAATGGTCGGGGCTGAAGCCCCATTTTCTTATTAAAGCAAAGACCTTTTTTTGTCTGGGTATAGGGAGACCCATTACATAGCTTAAAGGCCTAAAGCCAAGTGGCCTGAATACAAGGCTTAAAAGCCCAGTTTTTTTCCCAAAGGGTGCTTTGGTGAATAATACTACTACAGTACCCAAGCTGCTACATTATCTGCTATAATACTGTCGCCCCTATAGTTTCTACTACAGTACCGCCACTGATATAGTTCCTCTCATAGTACCTCTACCACTACATTGACATCGCTTATACAGTCCTCTACTACTACAATACTGCTACAATACCCCTAGAAATTTTTCCCTACCTGGATTCGATCTTGGGTCTTTTGGATGCCAAGCAGGAGCCTTTACCACTTGGGTATAGGCTCATTGAAATTTCATTCTCAAGATCTTTTTAATTAAATGTTGTTATATAAATATATTATAATTTCGATAATTAATTTCAATATTTTATTCTCATAATTGTTTTTTGGAATTATAATATTTTATCAAAAAAAAGTTACCATAGTTTGTTTTAGTTTTGTGTTGTATGTAAAATAATTTATTTATTAGATTAACGGTAAAAATGTGGGGTGTTACATTTACACACCACACGAATATTTCCTCCTTGAGTTATATCCCAATAATTTCTAGCTCATACATTTAATAAAACAATTGACTATGCTTCTCAGGCATATTAGATTCTTTCATTACATGAAGCACCATTTGTTCCATCACTTATAATACACAATCGATGCATATCACATATACCTATACTATTTACTTGATCACATATCTAGTGTATTGATCCCATATCATGAAATAATTACCCATGCTTCATTTCATTGAAATAATTCCCATGATTTGGGTAACCACTATCTCTATGGATACATTGAAAGAATTCAACCAATATCATGAAACAATAAAAAACTGTGACACCCTGCCACTACCCCATTGGACTGAGGAGACGGTGAGGGTTACTTGTCCTTAAGACATGTTCCCAAGGCACCAATGAATGGAAATAAATTCCGAGGGCTTCAAGAACATATTGGGGAATTATTTTCCATTAAGAAAAAACTCTACACAACAGATTAACATGTTTTCTGGATCTCCAGGACCTTTTGTCCCCAAATCTGCTCTTGTATAAGACCAGGGACTCCAGTCTGCTGCTCTCAAGGCACCTGAGAACAAGCAACACCATCCTAATATTCCTTTACAACCTGTTTCTAACATACAGGGCAGAGTTATAGTTGATGCTACTTTTCCCATGCACTTAACACTACAGGTAAATCATGATAATGCTGTGAAATATCATTCATCTGGCATTGCCACCAGTTCTAGGACCGCAACTTCTAAAAAAAGGGGGACAACCCCACCTAGAAATGGTCAAAATGAATATTCTATTTTGGAATTTTCAAGGAATTTCTAATATTGACAACTTCAACATTCTAAAAGGATTCACCAATAATCACACTCCAAACGTTATTGTTATTGCTGAAACTAAAATTAACTTTTCCTCATGCTCATATCAAGCCCTACTGGATACAATTTCGTAGAGGCTGGAAAAAATGGATCTCCTTATGAATCCTTATGGATCTTTTCCCACTCTTTATTGCAAAATGTTAACCTATATAGCCTTTCGATTCAATCCATTACTTGTGACCACATCTTTGAGAACATACACATTTTCTCTACTTTTGTTTATGCTTATAACAGGTATCAAGAGAAGAGAGGTCTTTGGAATGATATATCCAGTCTTAACACCTTTATTTGTCATCATTGGTTTATTATTGGGGACTTTAATGCTATCCTTTCTCCGAGTGATAAAATTGGTCCTCCTCCTGCTTCTATTTCCACTAGGAAATTTAATGCCTGTATTGAAATGAATAACCTCACAGAGGTTAACCTTCTGGGTTCTAAATTTACCTGGTATAGGAAACACTATAATAGAAATGTATCCAGTAAATTAAATAGGGTCTTTACCAATTTCCACTACCTTGATAGTTGGGACAATATCACTAGCATTACTCTTGCGAGAATTGCCTCTAACCATTATCCAATCCTTCTTTCCTTCTCATACAAAAAAAGTAAATTGAGAGCTCCTTTCAGATATAACACGGCTTGGTCTTCTGACCCTGAATGTATTAGCACTATAAAGAACACATGGAATAAAATGCATGGTCAGTTTGACCTGTTTTCTTATACGATGAAGTTGAAAATATTGAAGAAAACTCTTAAAAGTTGGTGCAAAGGCAAGGTTTATGAAATGGACAATAACATCAACCTTCTTGAAGCGGAACTTAACAAACTTCAGAATACAAATTATTCTTCTAACATTGCTCAGGACTCTCAATAGGAAATCACTATCTCCTCTAAGCTTATTTCCTTGCTCAACCTTAAGGATAATCTTAAAAAAAAATCTTCAAAGCCAAATGTATTAATGATGGTGATAGGAATACTAAATTCTATAAAGCTCTCCATAGGGTTAGGAAAGCCTATAGACCTTTAGCCTTTCTTAGAAACGGGGACCAAATTCTTGACACTGATGAAGTAATTTCCAATCACTTAGTCTCTTATTTTGAAAATATTTTCAATCGTGATAATATTGATAAATACCTTAAACCTGAAATCATTCATGCTCTTGTCTCTGAGGAAGATAACACTCTTCTAAATAGAATCCCTTTTGATCACGAAATCAGAGACACTGTTTTCAGCCTTAATCCTGACAGTGCTCCTGGCTCAGATGGTTTTAATAATGTATTCTACCAAAAGCATTGGGATATTCTTCAAGATGATGTTTTTCATATGGTTAAAGTTTTCTTCTCCAAAGTTATTCTTCCTCGCGGCCTTAACTCCCAATTCCTTGTTCTCATTCCCAAAATTTAGAACCCTGATGTGATTGAGAACTTCAGAACCATTACCCTTATCAATTCATTATTCAAAATCATCATGAAATTAATTTCCAATTGAATGAATTCCATTTATTGCAAGATATATTCTTGGAACCAATTTGGTTTCATAAAAGAAAATTCTATTCAAGACTGCATCTATCTAGCCTCTGAGTCCACTAATCTTTAAAAAAAAGAGTATAGGTGGAAGTGTTGCTATCAAACTTGATATTGCAAAGGCCTTTGATACCATTGATTGGAACTTTATGTATAAAGTTATTTCACAATTTGGCTTCAATGAAATTTTCATTACTTGAATCAAATATTTATTCAACTCTGCCTACATCTCCATTCTCATTAATGTCTCTCCTAGAGGTTATTTCAACTGCACAAAAGGAGTGAGATAGGGTGACCAACTCTCTGTTATTCTATTCTCCATTGAGGAAGACTACCTGAGTAGGTTGATCTCCTAAGAGATCGATAAAGGAACCATTAAACCTATCTCTGCCTCCAAGAATTTACAAGTTCCCTCACATATCCTTTATGATGATGACATTATTCTCTTTACCTAGGGAGACAAGAGGAACATTCTTAAACTTAAAGATATCCTGCTCCACTATCAGGATGTCTCTGGTCAACACATCAACTGGAACAAATATTCTATCATTTTTAGTAATGAATTTCCTCCAGGATGAAAACTTTCCTTTTCTAACATCTTGGGTGTCAAGGAAGGCTCCCTCCCCTTTACTTACCTTGGTGTGCCTATTTTTTGGGGTAGACCTAAAGAAGATTATTTATCTCACATTGCGGACCATACACTTAGGCACCTTTCCTCCTAGAAGGGTAAGTCCCTCTCAATGGTCGGGAGAATTTTCTTGGTTAAATATAAAATTTTTTCTAAAATTTTTTATTCAATGATGATATATAAATGGATAAAAGGTATTTTAAAATTCATTAATGCTTCTATTAAAAAAAAATAGGACTGGTAGCACTATAGAGAGGAAATTGGTGACTATCCCATGGACCTCTTGCTGCAAACCTGTTGATAAAGGGGGGATTGGCATAAAAAATCTCTCTAAGTTCAACGAGTCCCTTCAAGATAGACTTACGTGGAACATTATTCACAACACCTAGTCCTCCATGAATTTTCTCAGAGCTCGCTTCCTTGAAAAGCTTAGAAAAAATCGTCTCTATCCTCTCAATTCCTCTATTTGGCCCTCCACCAAAAGTACTTCCATGTCTATTATGTCTAACTCTAGATGGATAGCCACTAAGGATTCCAACTTAAAATTTTGGTTTGATAATTGGACTGGAGTTCCCCTAATCTCTTTAATAGATAACAACCAACCCCCTCTCCATCTTCAGGATTCAATTGACTCGATAATTCATATACATAACCTTGATCTCCCTAAGAATATTACTCAAATTGTTAACGATTATCATTTTGTTAATACTAATGATTTAATTATTTGGGAACCTGTGCACAATGGGATTCTTAACTCCAAAGGATATTATAAGTTCCTTTTCAAGAATTTTGACAATAATCACCCCTGGCTAGATAAATTCAACAAATCCTAGATAAAATCCTCAAGATTTACTTTATTCTGGAGGATTGCCCATCAAATAATTCCCACTGATAACTGCTTACAAACTTTCGGGATTAATCTTTGTTCTAAATGTCATATGTGAAATCAAAATAGAGAGGATATAAATCATCTCATGCTCTCCTCTGATACAACATCCACTCTCTGGCATTATATTCTAGACATTTTTTAGTGCAGATGGATGCTTTTTGATACCATCAACATACAGATTCAGAATTACTTGGAGTTGTCTACGTCTCATCAAATCAAAAACCTATTGGTTGCAGTGATTGCAGAACTTCTTCATATTATCTGGTATGGTAGAAATGACTTGATTTTCCACAATAATTATTCTAAAATTAATGCAGGGAAAACAAGAATCCACATGGCTATTCAGGAAGTGTCCTCTATCCAAAAAGCTCACTGCAAAAATTCTATCCGTGAAATTGGGATCCTTAGACGTGTTGGGTGGAGGGGATCTACCATCACCCCCACTCTACTCTTGAAGTGTTTTAGCTCCCCCCCCCCCTCCAAGATGGATTGAAATCAATGTGGATGGAGCCTCCAAAGGCACCCTGGGTCCAGCGGGTTGTGGTGCCGTCTTCAGAAATCATCTGGACAAGATTCTTGGATGCTTCTATAGAACTTGTGGTTCATCTACTTATTTGGAAACTGAGATGATGGGCATCATGCATGTCATCACCTTTTCCAGATTACACAGCTGGAACGACATCTGGATTGATAGAAACTCTACAAGAATCATTCAGGCCATCTGAAATGGCACCATTCACCTTTCTTGGCCTATCACTGCCCGCTCGATGGACTGTTTGAATTCTCTCATTGGATGTATGACCTCCTTTCTGAATTAATCTCTCATTATTCTCAGGATGTCAGAAAAATTCATTAGTTTATACTTGTGTAACCCCCTTTTTATCAATAAAAATTTTCTACCTTTAAAAAAACCAATATAAATCAGAGTACTATGCAGAAGAGTAAACAACAAAACACCACGAGCCATGACACCACCACAGCTCCACACCAAGATTCAAGCTCCAAGATCCACCAAAACATCACAAGCATCACCACGAACCACTAGAAATGAGATGCCTTACCTTTTACTGTATCTTGGTACATGACATCTGCAAAGACACCAACGTGCCAAAGTAGGGGGTGAGTACAACTACACATTAGGTTTTCCCAAAATGACTTCCCTACACATGCCACTAGGATAAAACCGTTATCACATTTATATACAACAATTTATATAAAATAATCACAAGTGCATCCATTACCATAAGCCAAACACACCCTTACCAATCCATCTTACCCAAACCAAGTAAACTTAGGGAAAGACAAACAATCATGTCGTAAGACAAACATGCCACACAAGGAAGCCAAATCAACCATTATACAATCCGATTACCTTTTTCATATTTCACTCACAATCCCCATCTACAAACATCACCAACCAACCACACAACATATCATGGTGGCACTTCCGGTCCAACCCATTCATTACCCATCCAATCAAGTGGTACTTCCCGCCCACTTTCTTTTGATAGTGGACCTTCCTTCCACTATCCATCCCCTTTTTATAGTGGTACTTCTCACCCACTTCCACAAAACATTCAAAAAAGCCAACACAATCGAGCATATAACCCATCAAGGCCACAACAACATGCAATCAACCCTTTCCATTACATTCCAATACACTTCAATAAATCAATTTTTTTTTGAAACCACCCTTTAATCATTTTCCATGCCAAACCCCATTTCAATAAAAACGACCCTTTTTATTGAAAACTATTTTCTATGTTAATCTTAATAAACCTACAAAACAACCCATTTTAATATCCCATTTTTCAATCACATCAATATCATTTCACCACAAGCCCTTTTTCCCAAAAATCCCCCAAACCATTACCAAATGGATTTTTATTCGATTTCGCACATCAACAACATGATTAATTTTAAGCAAAACTAATTAATATTGTAACCAAACCACTAGTTATAACCAAGTGGAGTTGAGGGAGAATCCACCTTCCATTAGGGTTCCGACAAAATCGACCCACTATCAATTACTCTTCAAAACCGGTGAACGCACCACTGAAACCTTTCTAGATCCCCTTCCCCGAGAGAAACCACCTTTAATCCACCAAGAAAACTCTTCAAAATGCTTCCAAAATGAGTGGGAGAGCACCCTCAACCTCTGAGAACCTGAAATTCTAAGTGAGGCTCGAGTGGGAGACAATTTGGAGTGGAATGAGGCAAGACCAAGTGAACTCGGATTTAAAAACCCTAATTTTAAGTGGTCGCACGGTTTGGAAATCCATGTGCCAACCGTGCGCACACTACTGCCTCGAGATCAAGGGTTCACATAGTTTCCTCACACGGTTTGGTAGACCTTGCACAGGCAATGTGAAGCCTACTGTCTCCCCCTTCATGGTTTCCTGGAGAACCCGCACAGTTTCCCCTAACCGTGCTGAAACCGTGCTCCCTAAGAAAAGCTTCCAAACTTATCCAAAACCATTCCAACATCTCCCAACCTCTTCTCAACTCATCTCATGCACTTTAAACACATAAAATTGCATAAAAAAGGTTACATACCTCAAACTAAGGGTGCTACATTCTCCCCACCATTGGTCTTTCCGTCCTCAGAAAGTAGTGAACCCGCCTTTCGCTGAAAGATCTCGGGTGATTGCTCGACCATCTCTTTCTCCCGCTCCCAAGTCTCCTCTTGGATCTGGCCATGCTGCCACAAAACCCAAACCAGACGGTTGCTTCTACCCCGCAAGACTTTCTCTTACCTATCCACAACTCGCACTGGCACGTGCACCAACGAAGCATCCGAATCTAGCTCAACATAATCCCATCGAATAACATGGCCCATATCTGGCTGATACTTTTTCAACTGCGACTCATGAAACACATTGTGCACCGCACTAAACCAAGGTGTAAAATTCAAATGATAAGCCACCTCACCAACCTGCTAAAGAATCTCTAAAGGTTCAATAAACCTCAGAGATAACATTCTTTGCTTCCCAAACCGATGATGTCCCAATCTAGGAGAGATCCTCAAGAAAACATGATCACTCACCTGGAACGACAACGACCATTGATGATGACCCGCATACAATTTATGACAACTCAAAGCTATCTCCATTCTCTTTATTATTAACTTGATCTTCTCCGTAGTCTCCTGGACAAGCCTCAGTCCAACCATCGAGGACTCACCTGTTTCCACCCAACATAGTGGAAAACGACATGGACGCCCATACAACGCTTCAGACGGAGCCATATATATGGATGCCTGATAACTATTATTGTACGAGAACTTAACCAAAAACAAGTGCTTCTCCCATGAGCCACCAAAATCCATGACACAAGCCCGCAACATATCCTCTAAAGTTTGTATCGTCCTATCGGATTGACCATCCGTATGAGGGTGATACGCCATTCTCATAGTCAACTGTGTCCCAACGGCTTGCTATAAGGATTTCCAAAAATGAGATGTAAACCTCAGATCTCTATCTGATACAATTGAAACTGGAACACCATGCCTCTATACCATCTCCCAGATATAGATTTTGGATAGATCCTCCACTATATGAGATTCATGAATCGACATTAAATGGGCGGACTTCGTTAGCCGATCCACTATCACCCAAATGGCATCGTGCTTTCAGAATGTTCTTAGGATACCTGATTAGCCACTGTAAGAGGATAATATTCATTGCTAATATATGTAGTTTTCATGTGCCTTGCTATTCATAAATACCATTTTAGTTCATTTTACATTTTGAACACCCATTCTCATCATTTGTGCACTTCATGCCTAATGTGCACCAATTTAGGCCCAATGTTTCATTTGATTTTAAAGAATGCAAATATCCATGTTTTAATTTGATATTTTTTGGAAATGGATATTCAATTAATTATGAACATTTTTTATTCAGGGATCAATGGATTATTAATACATTATGATAGAGATATTTGGCGATTAAAGGAAACAATTCTGGAGAAGGCAGATTGTATATCATCCCACTGATCGGACTATGGGGCCCACAATACAGGCCCAATGAAGCCCAAAATTTATGGAAGGATAGAAGACATATAGGGGAACAAATCATTCTTCTGGAGCTAGTGCTAATTCGTCCTCAATGGTGGTGATCAAGGTGGCCCAAGTTGAAGATTTAATTTTGGGACAGAATCTGCGGCCCAGAAAATCAACTCACCATTTCAATCATATCTCCCGAACCACAAATTATTTTGGTCTGCAATTTTACATGGTGTTAGGGGACATCCGGGGCTTCATTTACGTCTTATATGTCCCACTCCAATTCGGCCTTCTAGAAGGTCCGTGAGGCGCGTCTTTCCGGTGGATGCAGGCTGGCTGCAACTTCGGGGCAAGAAGTGGAAAAGTCTCTCATCATTAATGTTCCACCCACCTTTCCCCAACATAATTAATTAAAGGCACATGGGATGTTGGGGGCTCGGCCAAGGCTTCATTTTTTCCTATTTAAGGCATTAGTGGTGATGGATTTTGGGAGGTTGGATGCTTTCTTTTAATTGTAATGTTATTATGCCAATTTGCCTTTGTAATGTTCTTCCTTCTCACGTAAGTTGTTCGAATCACCTTAGTCTTCAATAAAAGTTCTTCCTCTTCTCTTTTTCTGTTCTTATCCTTATCACCTTGATACCGTTGCCTCAAGGTGTGAATTTATTCACACCAAACCTTGTGATTTTGTTCACACAACGGTGGAGTGATTGTTATTTTTGTTATTTTTACTTCTTCAATTCCACCCTCATAAGTCTACCTTCCGCTTCCGTTGAGAACTTGTAGTCAATGGAGGGCTAGCTCTTTTATGGGTTGATCCAAGGGAGTAGCAAGAGGCTGGATTGAATGTTATTTCTCATGCCCTAAATGTTATTAATTTCTTTTAATTGAGTTTCTTTCATTCAATGATTTTTATTCTTCCTCTTCCTTATTGAATTTATTCACCCCACTTTCATGTGCTAATTACATCCTTTACCTTGGAGTGCTCATGAAAATGATCCTACAAGTGTATAGGTGATTATCATATGTTTTGAAGGTGTTTAATCAGTAATTGATGAGGTTAGTTTGAATTCATTGCATGAATCCTTCTCGAGTTAATGAAATTAAAATTGTAAAAAAAAGGGAATTCATTCAATCCACCCCGAGCCATAACCTAGGATCAACTCATTTTCTCTTAATTTGAATTCACATAGATCTTTTATTTCTCTTTAAAAACAATATAAAATCAACCCAAGTTGGCCACTTCATAGCCAAAAATCCATCTCTTTTTGTTGAGTGTCTAAAGGTTCTTCTTAGGTCTCTGAGGATTCGACAACCCAAGCTACACTACAAGCGACCGCTTGACCCTTAAAACTTGGGTAAATTTGGGTGAGACCAAATTTTGGCGCCGTTGTCGGGGACCAAGTAAGTTCCTTAGACAAAAACCTTCTTTCCTTTCCCCCATTCTTCTACTCTCACCCAAGATCTCTTATCTTGTCCCTTTCTCACTTTTTTTTGGCGCATGCCCGCCTACACCCGCGATTTCTCAAACAGACTAGTTAGGGTGGATAGTCCTAGGATAGGGGAGTCAAGTGCACCTAGGGGATTGTTTAAATCCGATTCAAATACTCTTGAAACCCCAAAGTCAGAACTTGAAACAAGTCCAATGTAGGGTCATCCACAAAATCAAATTGTAAACCCTGGGGGGAATCAAATGGGAAACCAAAACCAAGAAGCTCCAAACTTAGGGAATGTAGTTGATCAAACCATGAACGACTACCTCACTCCAGCTTGGACCAATGCCCCCTCATGCATTAGACACAATTTCATAGGAGACACCAACTACATATTCAAACCTCATGTCCTAAAACACCTTCCAACCTTTCATGGGATGGAGTCAGAAATGCCATACCTTCATGTCAAAGAGTTCAACGACATTGTTGAAACCATGTGTCCCCCACATAAACTAGAATCTGCTAAGATGAGGCTCTTTCCTTTTTCATTAAAGGATCGAGCTAAAAATTGGCTAAACAACCTGAGACCTTCATCAATCCACACTTGGAACCAACTGCAAAGAGAATTTTACAAAAAATACTTCCCCCATCACAAAACCATTGCACTTAAAAAGAGCATCCAAATTTTTTTTGAAAAAGAGGGAGAGTCATTTTATGAAACATGGGAGAGGTTCAAAGACACCCTAAACATGGTTCCACACCATGGTTTTTCTATTCCTGAACAAGTAAGAATTTTCTATGAAGGTTTGGGCCCGGGGAACAAACAATTCATTGACATGATGTGTAATGGGACATTTAAAAACAAATCCCCAAATGATGCTTACGAGTATCTAGAAATCCTTGCTGAACAAAACCAAACATGGGGAACATCACCTTACTCTGAAAAGCCTCAAAGAACTACTGGAATGCATACACTTAGGGAAGAGGAAAGCCTTAGGGAGAAACTTGCAGCAATCTCTAGGAAGGTTGAAGATATAGACCATAGGAAAATCAATGAAATCCAAACTGTAGACCTTGTTTGCACAATCTGTGACAAACATGACCACAAAACGGACAACTGCCCAACCATTCCATCCATCAAGGATGTTCTTTTAGGAGGACCACCTGCTGAAGTCAATGCCCTAAACTTTCAAAAGCCTCAATACCCAAACACATTCAACCCAAGGTATAATGACCACCCAGTATTCCGATGGAAAGATAACCAACAACCTAGCCAACCACAAGGACCAAACCCCTACCCTACACAAAATTTTCAAAACCATAACCAATTCCAACCACAACCAATCCAATACCAACATCCTCCAGTCCAATACCAACAAACCATCCAACAACCAAAGTATCCCCCTGGGATAACCCAACCAACACAAACCCCTTCCCAATCTGTCCCTCTCCCAATCCTTGAACAACTGTGTAAACAAATGGAAAGGATGAACTCAGAAGTCTCGTCCCTTAAACAAGAACTTCAAACCATAAAAACTGGAAAGGCACCCATGCCCACACAGGCCATTCCACAACAAACATCAAGGGGGGAGACAAGTTGCACTCAAACAACTCATGAACAACTAAAGGCTGTGACAGTTTTGAGAAGTGGGAAATCAATTGAGAAACCTGAACAAATAGTTCAAAACCCACCTGAAGATTCAAACTCTAATGAAAATTCAAATGAAACACATGAACAAACTGATGATACTAATAAAAATGTGAAGGAAACAACTCTTCAAAAAACAACCCCACAACCTGCCCCATTTCCTCAACGCATGAGGGGGAAAACCAAGCCTGAATTGAGTGAAACATTGAGGGAAATATTCTCACAAGTCAAGTTGAACATTCCACTCCTCGATGCCATTCAAACCATTCCTTCATACTCAAAATACCTTAAGGACCTCTGCACATTTAAACGGAAATTCTCACATAAGAACCAAGTCCTTCTGGCAGCAAATGTTAGCACAACCATCCAAGGAACCCTTCCCCCAAAGATGAAAGACCCGGGATGCCCTTACATAAATGTTGAACTAGGTGAGAACAAAGTTGTAAAAGCCTTGTGTGATCTAGGAGCCAGTGTGAACCTCATTCCTTATGCTATGTATTGTCAGTTAGGGCTTGAAGAACTCCAACCCACATCTGTCACTCTTCAACTTGCTGATCGTAGTATTCTAGTTCCAAAGGGGATCTTAAAGGATGTTTTGGTGAAAGTTGAAAATTTCATTTACCCAGCTGACTTCATTGTTCTTGACAACCACCCAAGCTTAGGTCCTAGGGAGCAAACCCCAATCATCCTTGGTCGTCCCTTCCTTGCAACAATCAACTCTGTTATCCGAGTCCGAAATGGGAACATGACCATCACCTTTGGAAACATGAGTCTAGACTTGAACATCTACAATGAAAACTCTCAAATTGGGGATGATGAAGAGATCCATGAGGTTAATTGGATGGGTAGTGTTGATAGTGAACTCAAAGAACATCAAGGAATTACCGAAGGATGTTTAAGTCAAGAAGAGATTGATTTTCTTTTTTCACATGAGGGAAATTTGTCTCCTTGGCTTGAATCTCTTTCAGATTGCTCTATTGATGATTTTATAGAATCACCAATCGATGATACAATGAGTGAAATCAATAACATCGAGTCCATATCCCTTCATGAAACTACTCTAGCTAATTTAGTGGATGAAAATTCTCTTCACAAGGAACCAATTTTGTCAAGAAATGTGAACAAAGAAACTGAGTTCAATGAAAAGTCTCATCCTTTCTTGGAAAGTGATAACCACTCTGATCTTGAATTTAAGGTTTTACCTTCATCACTCAAGTATGTGTTCTTAGGGGACAATCAATCCTTTCCTGTTGTCATTTCTTCCTCTCTTGAAGCCAATCATGAGAGGATGCTTCTAGATGTCCTTAGGAGACACAAGAAAGCCATTGGATGGACCCTATCAGACATTCCTGGGATTAGCCCACTTATCGGGACTCATAGAATTGTTCTAGAATCCGATTCAAAGCCATGTCGTCAACCTCAGCGACGACTCAATCCTAATCTCATGGAAGTAGTGAGAAAAGAACTTTTGAAATTGTTAAAAGCTGGTATCATCTATCCTATAGCTGAGAGTGAGTGGGTTAGCCCAATCCATGTGGTTCCAAAGAAGGCTGGAATCACAGTAATAACCAATAATGATGGAGAGATGCTTCCAACAAGGGTTATTAGTGGATGGAGAGTCTGTATTGACTATAGGAAGCTCAACTCTTGTACCAAGAAAGACCATTTCCCCTTGCCCTTTATTGATCAAGTCCTCGAGCGAGTGGCGGGTCATCAATTCTACTGCTTCCTAGATGGATTCTCAGGGTATAATCAAATCGAAGTCTCTTTAGAGGATCAAGGAAAAACGACCTTCACTTGTCCATTCGGCACTTTTGCCTTCAAGCGCATGCCCTTTGGGTTATGTAATGCCCCTGGTACCTTCCAGCGGTGCATGATGTGAATCTTCTCGGACATGGTGGGTGATTGTTTAGAGGTCTTCATGGATGATTTCTCCATCTTTGGGGATACTTTTGAGGGATGCCTTCTAAATGTTGAAAAGGTTTTGTCAAGGTGTGAGGATAAGAATCTCATACTAAATTGGGAAAAATGCCATTTCATGGTAAGGGAAGGACATGTTCTAGGTCATCTAGTATCTGGTAGAGGGATTGAAGTTGATAAAGCTAAGGTTGACATCATTCGTCACCTTCCCTCTCCTAAAACTGTTAAGGAAGTGAGGTCCTTCTTAGGACATGCTGGTTTTTATAGAAGGTTCATTAGGAATTTCAACTCTATTTCTCGACCACTTTGTGCTCTATTGGTAAAAGATGCTCCATTTTTATGGACAAAAAGCTGCGAGGAATCATTCTCTACACTCAAGTCAACTCTTATATCTCCACCTATCATGCAATCTCCAAATTGGAAACTTCCTTTCGAGCTCATGTGTGATGCAAGTGACTTCGCTGTAGGAGCAGTCTTAGGACAACGGTGTGAGAAAACTCCTTGTGTCATTGCTTATGCAAGAAAATCTTTAAATGATGCACAAATAAACTACAACACTACTGAGAAAGAGCAGCTTGCTGTTGTCTTTGCTTTAGAGAAATTCAGGTCTTATCTCTTAGGATCACCCATCATTGTCTTCACTGACCATTCAGCCCTAAAATACCTTTTCCAAAAACAAGATGCCAAGGCTAGATTGATTAGGTGGGTCCTTCTTCTTCAAGAGTTCGATTTAACCATTAAGGATAAAAAGGGTGTTGAAAATGTTGTAGCTGATCACCTCTCTAGGATGGAATTCAAAGACAACTCACACCACCTCTCTGTGTCTGATTCATTTCCCGATGAGCACCTCTATTAAGTGAGTGATTGCCCTTGGTATGCTGACATAGCAAACCATTTGGTGACGGGTGACATTCCAAAATTCTTAGGGACCCATGCTAAGAGGAAATTCCTTTCTGATGTCAAACACTATGTGTTTGATGATCCCTACCTCTTCAAGTTCTGTCCTGATCAAATCATCAGGAGATGTGTTCCCGAGTCTGAGCAAGAGTCCATTCTAAAATTTTGTCATGGAGAGGCATGTGGAGGCCACTTTTCTACAAAGAAAACCACTGCAAAGGTCCTCCAAAGTGGTTTATACTGGCCGAACCTCACTAAGGATTCCTTCCAATACTGCAAAAGTTGTCCTCAATGTCAGCAATTAGGATCCATTTCCAAAAGAAATCAAATGCCCCTCACTCCCATTCTAGTCGTTGAAATCTTTGATTGTTGGGGAATTGATTTCATGGGACCCTTTCCAAACTCTAAGGGATAACTCTACATCCTCTTAGCTGTTGATTACGTCTCAAAATGGGTTGAGGCCATTCCCACCAAGACTAATGATCATCAAGTTGTGATCTGATTCCTAAAAGAGCATATCTTTTCTAGATTTGGAATTCCGAGGGCTATAATCAGTGATCGTGGAACCCATTTCTGTAATCGCCCATTCTCTTCACTCATGTCTAAGTATGGAATTTCTCATAAAGTTTCCACTGCATACCATCCTCAAACCAATGGTCAAGCTGAGTTAGAAAATAGGGAGATTAAGCAAATTCTTGAAAAAACTGTCAACCCCTCTAGGAAAGATTGGTCTGAGAAACTCCTGGATGCTCTTTGGGAATATCGTACAACATTCAAAACCATCCTAGGAATGTCCCCATATAGGTTGGTTTATGGAAAAGCATGCCATTTACCTGTTGAAATTGAGCATAAGGCATTTTGGGCAATCAAGAAAATGAATTTCGACATTTCTTTAGCCGAAGAAAAGAGGAAGTTAGATCTTAATGAACTTGAGGAACTTAGGATGGAGGCGTATGAAAATTCAAGGATAAATAAAGCTAGAGTTCAAGCCTACCAATCTAGGAATATCAAAGTCAAGCAACTTGAACTGGGAAAACCTGTGCTCTTGTATAGTTCAAAACTTCATTTACACCCGGGAAAGTTAAGGTCTAGATGGTCAGGTCCATTCATAGTGCATCATGTGTACCCTCATGGGGCTGTAGAGATTCAGGATCCCACAAGTGGTAACATTTTTAAGGTCAATGGTCATAGGTTAAAACCATTCATTGAATCATTCAATAAACAAGAAATAGAGGTAGAGTTAACAGAGCCAACCTATGAACCAGGAAAAAATTGTTAGATTTAGGATCCATGTAGGGCTAACGACGTTAAACAAAAGCGCTGCACGGGAGGCAACACGTGGTCTTCATCTTTCTAATCTTTGTGACTCGTTTTTTTTCCTTCTTCTGCATTTTATTATTTAAAAAAAATATAGACTGTTGACCTGATCTTCTTTTATGAGTAAGGATGGGTATGAAAGGGGAGCACCGTATTCATCCGTGTCACGCGGTGTGATCCCTGAGTAATACCTTACCCAGAAAATATAAAGAAGACAATGTATCATCAGTTTATTTTATTTTATTTTATTTTTATCTTTTTTGTAGGTATTTAAAAAAAATAGATTGTTGACATGTTCTTCTTTTATGAGTAAGGATGGGTATGAAAGGGGAGCACCGTATTCATCCGTGTCACGCGGTGTAATCCCTGAGTAATACCTTACCCAGAAATTTAAGAGAATACAATGTATCATCAATTTATGTTTTTATATTTTTTTTAAGGCATGTCATAGGTCATTGGGAAAAGCTGGTCACAATCGTCCAAGCCATTGGGAGATAAACCAGAACTGAAGGGAGACATGGGAATGCATTTTCAACATCAACTACCAGGTGACTTCATTCCATAATTTTCATTTTCAATGTCTTCATTGCACTTATATCCTGCCACTTCTATGTTTCAATTCTTTCAACACTGGGGACAGTGTATTCCAAGTTGGGGGGGGGAGATGAAGGAAAATGTGTGGAATGAAAAATGCCATTAACCTTGAACATGATAACATACATTCCAAACTCTGAAATTGGATATCAAATAATTTTGCATGCCTTGATTCTGATTTTAAAGAAAGTTTATGTTCATGTGCATTGTTATTGGAAAGTGCGGTTGTCCGATGTGATTTTTCACTGTTATATTTTCATCCATTTAAAAAAAACACACACAATGCACATCCTCTAGATTGTGGGGTTTTAGTTTGAGTTCTTGGGGACCCATAATAAATAGCATAGGATTGGCGATCATTTTAATTTTAACATGAGTATTCAAAAAAAAAAAAAAATTTGCGCGTAGAGCAATGAATTGACCTAATGTGTGGCTTTCGGCACTTGGGGATCGCGACTCCATAGTTGTCTGGCCCAGAGTTGGGCATTTTATCTCTATTTGTGGTAATTTGAATTTTTTTTGATTGAGTTAGCTCGAGATGATGCCCGAGTATGTGAGCTTCACTTGGTGCCCTAAGGTCTTTGAGCCTGGGAGTCATCGGCAAAGTCTTGCTACATGGGTTGACTCGATTGAGTTCAATTTCAATTACCATGGAAAAATTGCAAAAAAAAAACCCCAAAAAACAAAATATATAAAATAAAAAATGAGTACCCATCTTATTATTAAAATTTGATTGCTCCTAGCACTTCCATCTTTTATCCCTCGAATGAAAATGAACCCCCATGTCTATTGTGACGCACAACACTTCATCATGCTTAATTGAATTTGGATGAAATATGGAAATGAATTTGAACAAAGGAATGGGCTTGGGCTTGGGATATGCTTATGGACATAGCTTGTTTTAAATGATTTTGATAGGTTTCATAATTGTTTGGTATGTGATCTTTGGGTGAGAAATGTGTATTAAAATGTTTTTGGAAAATGGCATTCGAATTTCATTTTTGTGAGATATATTTTGCTCGGGACTAGCAAAACTCAAGTTGGGGGGTGTGATTAGCCACTGTAAGAGGATAATATTTATTGCTAATATATGTAGTTTTCATGTTCCTTGCTATTCATAAATACCATTTTAGTTCATTTTACATTTTGAACACACATTCTCATCATTTGTGCACTTCATGCCTAATGTGCACCAATTTAGGCCCAATGTTTCATCTGATTTTAAAGAATGCAAATATCCATGTTTTAATTTGATATTTTTTGGAAATGGATATTCAATTAATTATGAACATTTTTTATTCAGGGATCAATGGATTATTAATAAATTATGATAGAGATATTTGGCGATTAAAGGAAACAATTCTGGAGAAGGCAGACTGTATATCATCCCACTGATCGGACTATGGGTCCCACAATACAGGCCCAATGAAGCCCAAAATTTATGGAAGGATAGAAGACATATAGGGGAACAAATCATTCTTCTGTAGCTAGTGCTAATTCGTCTTCAATGGTGGTGCTCAAGGCGGCCCAAGTTGAAGATTTAATTTTGGGCCAGAATCTGCGGCCCAGAAAATCAGCCCACCATTTCAATCATATCTCCCGAACCACATATTATTTTGGTCCGAAATTTTACATGGTGTTAGGGGACATCCGGGTCTTCATTTAAGTCCTCTATGGCCCACTCCAATTCGGCCTTCTAGAAGGTCCTTGAGGCGCGTCTCTCCGGTGGATGCAAGCTGGCTGCAACTTCGGGGCAAGAAGTGGAAAAGTCTCTCATCATTAATGTTCCACCCACCTTTCCCCAACATAATTAATTAAAGGCACATGGGATGTTGGGGGCTCGGCCAAGGCTTCATTTTTTCCTATTTAAGGCAGTAGTGGTGATGGATTTTGGGAGGTTGGATGCTTTCTTTTCATTGTAATGTTATTATGCCAATTTGCCTTTGTAATGTTCTTCCTTCTCATGTAAGTTGTTCGAATCACCTTAGTCTTCAATAAAAGTTCTTCCTCTTCTCTTGTTCTGTTCTTATCCTTATCACCATGATACCGTTGCCTCAAGGTGTGAATTTATTCACACCAAACCTTGTGATTTTGTTCACACAACGGTGGAGTGATTGTTATTTTTGTTATTTTTACTTCTTCAATTCCACCCTCATAAGTCTACCTTCCGCTTCCGTTGAGAACTTGTAATCAATGGAGGGCTAGCTCTTTTATGGGTTGATCCAAGGGAGTAGCAAGGGGCTGGATTGAATGTTATTTCTCATGCCCTAAATGTTATTAATTTCTTTTAATTGAGTTTCTTTCATTCAATGATTTTTATTCTTCCTCTTCCTTATTGAATTTATTCACCCCACTTTCATGTGCTAATTACATCCTTTACCTTGGAGTGCTCATGAAAATGATCCTACAAGTGTATAGGTGATTATCATATGTTTTGAAGGTGTTTAATCAGTAATTGATGAGGTTAGTTTGAATTCATTGCATGAATCCTTCTCGAGTTAATGAAATTAAAATTGTAAAAAAAAGGGAATTCATTCAATCCACCCCGAGCCATAACCTAGGATCAACTCATTTTCTCTTAATTTGAATTCACATAGATCTTTTATTTCTCTTTCAAAATTTGGTCTCGCCCAAATTTACCCAAGTTTTAAGGGTCAAGCGGTCGCTTGTAGTGTAGCTTGGGTTGTCGAATCCTCAGAGACCTAAGAAGAACCTTTAGACACTCAACAAAAAGAGATGGATTTTTGGCTATGAAGTGGCCAACTTGAGTTGATTTTATATTGTTTTTAAAGAGAAATAAAAGATCTATGTGAATTCAAGTTAAGAGAAAATGAGTTGATCCTAGGTTATGGCTCGGGGTGGATTGAATGAATTCCCTTTTTTTTACAATTTTAATTTCATTAACTCGAGAAGGATTCATGCAATGAATTCAAACTAACCTCATCAATTACTGATTAAACACCTTCAAAACATATGATAATCACCTATACACTTGTAGGATCATTTTCATGAGCACTCCAAGGTAAAGGATGTAATTAGCACATGAAAGTGGGGTGAATAAATTCAATAAGGAAGAGGAAGAATAAAAATCATTGAATGAAAGAAACTCAATTAAAAGAAATTAATAACATTTAGGGCATGAGAAATAACATTCAATCCAGCCCCTTGCTACTCCCTTGGATCAACCCATAAAAGAGCTAGCCCTCCATTGATTACAAGTTCTCAACGGAAGCGGAAGGTAGACTTATGAGGGTGGAATTGAAGAAGTAAAAATAACAAAAATAACAATCACTCCACCGTTGTGTGAACAAAATCACAAGGTTTAGTGTGAATAAATTCACACCTTGAGGAAACGGTATCAAGGTGATAAGGATAAGAACAGAACAAGAGAAGAGGAAGAACTTTTATTGAAGACTAAGGTGATTCGAACAACTTACATGAGAAGGAAGAACATTACAAAGGCAAATTGGCATAATAACATTACAATGAAAAGAAAGCATCCAACCTCCCAAAATCCATCACCAATACTGCCTTAAATAGGAAAAAATGAAGCCTTGGCCGATCCCCCAACATCCCATGTTCCTTTAATTAATTATGTTGGGGAAAGGTGGGTGGAACATTAATGATGAGAGACTTTTCCACTTCTTGCCCCGAAGTTGCAGCCAGCTTTCATCCACCGGAAAGACGCGCCTCAAGGACCTTCTATAAGGACGAATTGGAGTGGTCCATAGAAGACTTAAATGAAGCCCCGGATTTCCCCTAACACCATGTAAAATTTCAGACCAAAATAATTTGTTTTTCGGGAGATATGATTGAAATGGTGGGATGCTTTTCTGGGCCGCAGATTCTGGCCCAAAATTAAATCTTCAACTTGGGCCGCCTTGATCACCACCATTGAGGACGAATTAGCACTAGCTCCAGAAGAATTATTTGTTCCCCTATATGTCTTCTATCCTTCCATAAACTTTGGGCTTCATTGGGCCTGTATTGTGGGCCCCATAGTCCGATCAGTGGGATGATATACAATCTGCCTTCTCCAGAATTGTTTCCTTTAATCGCCAAATATCTCTATCATAATTTATTAATAATCCATTGATCCCTGAATAAAAAATGTTCATAATTAATTGAATATCCATTTCCAAAAAATATCAAATTAAAACATGGATATTTTCATTCTTTAAAATCAGATGAAACATTGGGCCTAAATTGGTGCACATTAGGCATGAAGTGCACAAATGATGAGAATGGGTGTTCAAAATGTAAAATGAACTAAAATGGTATTTATGAATAGCAAGGCACATGAAAACTACATATATTAGCAATGAATATTATCCTCTTACAGTGGCTAATCAAGACCTGTAACAAAATCCATCGCTATTTTCTCCCACTTCTAAATATGGATTGATAAAGACTGCAACATTCCCGCTGGCCTCTGATGCTCTACCTTGACGTGCTGGGAAGTTAATCATCTCGAAAGAAACTCATCCACTCTTCATTTCATACCAGCCCACCAGAACTGCTTTTTGAACACTTTATACATTTTCAAAATTCCAGGATGAACAAACCACATGGAATGATGATACTCCTTGAGAAGATCCACCTAACAAGCAACGGGTACAACTATCCAATTCTAAAAACACAAAACTGAATCTCCATCCAGTTGCCAACCCTCAATGGTCTCCCCACCATTGAGTTTCGACCTCATGGTCACACACTCAGAATAAGATACTTATGCCTCTTTAACCAAGCCAACCAAGCCAGGAATCAACAAGACCAGAAAGAAGACCTCTCTATTGCCCTAGTCCTCACATTCCAATCTTATGTCACCTATAACCAACATCAACTGCCACTATTCTGATGCATTTTTTACCACCTGAGCATATGATTTTTTACTTAATGCATCTTCCACCAAATGTCCCTTACCTGGTGTGTACATCAAGTCAAAATCAAACATCTGGAGATATTCCATCCATCTCATTTTCCTAAATTTCCAATCCCCTTGTGAGAAAATGTGCTTCAAACTCTTATGATCTGTATATACCGTGAATTTCTCACCGAAGAGATAATGACACTACACTTTAAAAGCATAGAACACAGCTTCCGATTCCAAATCAAGAGTTGGGTAGTTCTTATCATGCATCCTTAATTGCTAGGAGCCATACTCAACCACATGATTCACTTGCATGAGAACGCCCAACCCTAATCCTAATGCATCGCAATACACCACATACCCTCTTCCTGGTTCTGGAAAAACCAAGATTGGTGATGATGTAAGGCAACCCTTTAGCTCCTTGAAACACTACTGGCAGTGTTCATTCCATTGGAATGGGACATTCTTTCTTTTCAAAGCTGTCATCAGCGATGCCAAATGTGAAAAATCATGAACAAAATGATGATAATACCTAGCTAGACCGAGGAAACTACGTACCTCAAACACATTCTTTGGAGGTTTCCACGAGATAACAACCTCTATCTTTTCCGGATCCACTGAAACGCCCCTTTCATAAATCACATGGCCTAGAAAACGGACTTCCTATATCCAAAATTCACACTTTGACAATTCGGCATACAACCAATGATCCCTCAAGATCCCCAGTACTATCACCAAGTATTTCTCATGATCCACCCTTGTCATATAATACACCAAAATATCGTCTAAAAACACCACCACAAATGAATATAGATATCTCTGAAATATCCAATTCATGAATTTCATGAACATCGATGGTGCATTTGTTAGACCAAAGGGCATTACCACATATTCATAATGGTCATATCTACTTCTGAAAGCTTTTTTAGGAATATCATCCTTCTTCACCCACAATTTATGGTATCCCGACATCAGGTTGAACTTGGAGAACCACTAGGCTCCCCTCAACTGATCAAAAAAATCATCAATTTGTGGGAGTGGATATCTATTCTTTATCGTAACTTGGTTAAGTCGACGATAATCAACACAAAGCCTCAAAGTTTAATTCTACTTTTTCACAAACAACACCAATGATGCCCACGGAGATGTGCTAGGCCGGATAAACCCTTTGTTTTCTAGCTCTTCCAAATAGACTTTCAATTCTCGCAATTCAGTAGGTGCCATCTCGTAAGATGGAAGTGATATTATTGGTCCCCGGATAGAGATCAATTGTAAACTCCATTTCTCTTATGATAGGTAACATAGATAATTCTTTGGGAAAAACATCCATGAACTGATCCATCATTTCCGGAAGAACACTCTGCTCAACACCCTCTATTTATTCCAATGACGACATCTCCAACTGATAGGATAGCGTGCCCACTTCTAGTGCCAACAAACTCGTTGCACCATGCCTTTCATTCCTCTCTCCTCTAAAGAGATGTATAACGCCATTTTGTGTCAAAAAAGCCACTATCCACGCATTATAGTCGATGTGGGACTTAAACTTCTCCATCCAATCCATTCCCATGATTACATGATACCCATTAATCTCAAGCACTAATAAATTCCACATTAGCTCAACCTCACCCAAAACGATACAACACGCTCTACACAAGAAGGATCGACACTCTCTTTGACCTAGAGGAGTATGAAGTTTCAAAACTGAAGGCATAATTTATACCCTTAAACCCAGCAACTCAACCACACGTGCGACAATAAAAGAGTGTGAGCCACCCGTATCAAACTGCTCTTTCATCAAGGTAGAATTTATAAGAACAGTACCTGGCACCGTGGATGGTCCAGACGAATCATCCACCACAACCTGATCGGCTTCGAACAATGCCTTGGTTGCCATACTATGATATTTATTGCCCTGCTAATGAGTTGTGGTGTTCTGAGAATCACCATAACTGAATTTGCTTTGCTAACAAGGGGTATGTTGTTGTCCCTGTCCCATCGATGCATATGATGTCTGTGATCCCTGAGGAGTGTCACGCGCACCCGGCCTTGGGGAATTCCGACAATAATGCGGCAGATGCCCCATTTTCTTACAATTGTGACATGCTCGAGGTTGTGTCGTACAGTCCCGCTTGATGTGTGTCGTAGACCCACACTGAAAACATCCTGGCTTGCTCTAGGGATTTGGAGGAAGATTTACCGATCCTGCCATCAAATTATGTGCCATACTCCTGGACTGGGAATAAGCGTCCCTCCTCTGCTTGAACCTGGCGTTAGAGTTCCCACTATTCCCCATGGGTACCACCATGCTTCCTCCGCCCGAAGTTCCCAAAAGATCCCGCTCAGCCACCGATGCAAGATTCACCATCTCTGTGTAATCACAAATACATAGAACTACTATTTTTGATTAGATCTCTTTCCTTAACCTCTCTTCTAAGATCCTTTCCTTAAACAACGTGCTACCCGCCACCTCAGGTGAAAACTGCACTAAGCTCGTAAACTTAGTTTCATACTCCATCATAGACATATGCTCTTGCTTCAGACTGAATAATTCTGTTGTGCGATGAATTCTGACCGTATGTGGGTAGAGTTTTTTATTAAACAATTTCTCAATGCCTTCCCACATCATACCTGGGTCTGTACCCTCTTGGACTACCAACTCCCACCATTGAAGGGAAATATCCTCTAGCTTATACATCACTAGCTTTACTTTTATCTCTACCAGCATCCCCAGGAATTCGAAAATTCTATTCATTCTAGGCAGCCACGCCTCTACCCTCTCTAGGTCCAAATCACACCTAAAGATGGGTGGATCCTACCTTTGAAATTGAACCACATAATCAACATGCTTTTTCTCTTCCGCTATATTCATACTTCCCACAGCTCGGAAAGCTTTCACTATGCTCTGGACTAACTGCTGGTTCACCTGGGGCTCAGGTGAAACCACATTCTCATCGGCCACTTCTGGTTGGTCTCTACGAAACCTACCCGGTTCCATTTCTATTAACAGAAAACAAACATCCATGAGTCTCACTTCTGTAGATGTCAATAGTTCCCATTTTAAATTGCATTATAGAATACTATCACAATGAGGCTTTCCACAATTCCACATTCTCTATGTTTCACCATTTTTGAAAATCAAACCATTTTCAAAATACCACCAGTTTTCAGGTTTCAAAACCTTCCACTTTGAAACCCAGTTCAGATTTTTCAAAATCCAAATATTCATATCACAACATAAATAATTATACCCCAATGAGATATGCATCCTAGAGGGAAGTCATTTCTACCATTCATGCCATGCTCATCTCATTGGCTACACCCACAATAGTGAGATATTCAATGCCTATAAGGGTATCCAACCAATTATGTACCCAACTCCCTGGTAACTTGAAGTTCAACATAAAAGGGTTAGCTACGTCCTTTTATGATATACATTCCAAGTTCCGACATTCCTACGCCTTGATACCATCCCAACTCATGGAATATACCACTACAAATGTCAACTCCAAATCCGAGAATCAACTCCAAAGGACCGAACTAGTTGATACCACTTGTAACAACCTGCCCCAACCCCATTGGCCTGAGGAGGCAGTGAGGGTTACTTGGCCTTAAGAGATGTTCCCAAGGTGCCAAAGTCTATAAATAAATGTCGAGGGATCCAAGAATAGATTGGGTAATGATTTTCCCTTATGAAAAAACTAACCAAACCACCACCAATAACCACTATATGATGCATGTCAATAAACCATTCAAGCATGTATTCCCAAAATACAACCAAGTTGTTCCACAATACAACCCAAAAACTAATATAAATTAGAGCACTATGAAGAATACTAAACAAAAAAACACCATGAGCCAGGACACCACCACAGCTCCACACCAAGATCCAAGCTCCAAGCTCCACCAACACATCACAAGCATCACCATGAACAACTAGTAATGAGATTCCTTGCCTTTTCTTATATCCCGGTACATGACATCTACAAAGACACCAACGTGCCAAAGAAGAGGCTGAGTACAACTACTTAGTAGGTTTTCCCCAAATGACTTCCCTACACACGCCACTAGGACAAAACTGTTAGCACGTTTATATAAAACAGTTTATATAAAATAATCACAAGTTCATCCATTACCATAAGCCAAACACACCCTTACCAATCCATCTTACCCAAACCAAGTTAACTCAGGGAAAGCCAAAAAATCATGTTGTAAGCCAAACATGACATATAAGGAAGCAAAATCAACCATGCCACAAGCCGATTACCTTTTTCATATTTCACTCACAAGCCCCATATACAAACATCACCAACCAAGCACACAACATATCATGGTGGAACTTCCCGTCCAACCCATTCATTACCCATCCACACAAGTGGTACTTCCCTCCCACTTGCTTTTGATGGTGGACCTTCTGTCCATTATCCATCCCCTTTTTATAGTGGTACTTCTCATCCACTTCCACAAAACATTCAAAAAATCCAACACAACCGTGCATATAACCCATCAAGGCCACAACAACATCCAATCGACACTTTCTATTACATGCCAATCCACTTCAATACATCAAACATTTATTGAAAACACCCTTTAACCATTTTCCATGCCAAACCCCATTTCAATAAAACAACCCTTTTTATTGAAAACCATTTTCTCAGTTCATCTTAATCAACCAACAAAACAACTCATTTTAAAATCCCATTTTTCAATCACATCAAGAGAATTTCACCACAATCCCTTTTTACCAACAATACCCCAAACCATTACCAAATGGATTTCCATCTTATTTCGCACATCAACAACATGACTAATTTAAGCAACAAAAATTAATTGTAACCAAACCACTAGTTCTAACCAAGTGGAGTCGAGAGAGAAGCCACCCACCTTTAGGGTTCTGGAGAAATCTACCCACAAGCATTTACTCTTCAAAACCATCGAACGCACCACCGAAACCTCTCTAGATCCCCTTCCCTAGAAGAAACTACTTTCAACCCACCAAGAAACCTCTTTAAAATTCTTCTAAAATGAGTGGGAGAGCACCCTCAACCCCTGAGATCCCAAAATCCCGAGTGAGTCTCAAGTGGGAGAGAATTTGGAGAGGAATGAGGCAAGCCCGAGTGAACCCGGATTAAAAAACCCTACTTATAAGTGGTCGCACGGTTAACCCGCACGGTTAGGAAAACCATGCGCACGCTAATGCATCGAGAGAAAGGGTCTTCACGGTTGCCTCACACGGTTTGGAAGACCGTGCGCAGGTCATGCAAAGCCTAATGTCTCCCCCTGCACAGTTTCCTGGAGAACCCGCACGTTTTCCCCAAACCGTGTTCAAACCATGCTTCATAAGAAAAGCCTCCAAACTTATCCAAAACCATTCCAACCTCTCCCAACCTCTTATCAACTCATCCCATGAACATTAAAAACATAAAAAGGCATAAACAAAGCCTACATACCTCAAACCGGGGGTGCTACAAAAACAAAACTTTCTATTATGTTAAACACTTTACTAACCAATACCTGAAGTCAAATATTAACATCACCGGGAACTCCAAAATAGTTTTAAATACATTTCCCTCATATTTAAAAACTTACAATGAACCCTTAATTATTCTTTCTCAGATACAACACGGTAAATCACTTTCCAATACACCTATCCTATAATTTCCATCTATATTGGGTATCCTCATACAGAAGCCAACTACATGCTATGGGGTCATCACCGACTCAATTTCCCAAATAATAGCAGTAATTAAATTATAAAAAACTTTCCTCAACACTCCACACACAAACAATGATATAAGGGACTTTCAAGACATAGTATCAATTCTCATCCAACCCACCCACTCTCTGGCCACATATCCAATACACCTAAATTCACATAATTGTTCATTGTGTACAAAAAAATAAACATCTATGGTCTTGTTCAGTATAATTCCACTAAGATGTTATATAAGAATACCCTATATAAATTATTCTTAAAAATTTAAAAAATTAATCCCTCATTATAGTTAAATTGAATATCATATATGAGGCACAAACCTATCATCTATCTCATTTCTGTACCATACATATCTCTATTAACAATAATAGAAATATTAATAGAAATATTTTTTTTGATATCACTTTGTAAAATCCTATACTAGATTACGTGAACAATACCAAATTGGTGGAGCCACAAGACCCTAGGAACACCTTCTTATGCATAAGATGTTGTGTATAAATAGTGATGGTCTGATGAATCATGAGGGGTGACTATACCATATAGTACCATAATTAAAATTTAATGTAATAAATGAACCATCCATATTATAAAATCACATCACAAGTCAAAAAATGGAATTATAGTGAAAATATTACTATCACAATAATATATTCATAATATATAAATATGTACATGCAAGTCATACGGGTATAGAATAGTTGCGAGACCACTAAAATACAAGGTATATACAATACTAAAATACATAAAAAACAATTGGTGACCCAAATTTTATGAAAAATCACCTGAAACCTATCCCTATAATTCACATAGGTCATAACTCAACCTTCACACCAAATATAGTGTTTATGTGTGTCAAAATGTGTCTATGAAAAGTGTAATAAAACTACTCAGTAGGTAACCACCAACAACATCAATAACAAAAACTTGTATATATATAAAGTCATATATTGAATGAAGCTATAAATAAACAACACATGAATACACCAGTTACACTTCTAGGAACTCAAGGTGTCATTTTAATAGTGGAAAAAAATTTATTCATCTAGTTCAATGATGAGACAATATACCCATGGTCAGTATACACCTCGAGGATCACTATAGTTTTAATCCTCATCTCAAAATCATGGTAAACAAGTTATCATCATGATGTACCACTATTTTAATAATGCATCAATTTCATAATAGATTTAGGTGAACAATATATCCCTAATCTAATATCAAGTGGGAATGAGTCATTTATTAGTGAATAAGAAATCATAACATTATGTGGACAATATACCACCACTACAGAATTTATGGTGTATGATATTCCCACAACACATTAAGGGTAGATGATGAACCACAATAACTAACTCTAAGGGGAGGAGGCATGACCAATACATCAACCTTATGGTGAAAGATTAATCATAGGCTATACTTAGGTGTATGGGACAAGAAAAATTGAATATTGGGTGGATGAAATAACATAAACAAAATGAGGGTGGATGATGCACACCTATATCAATATAGGGAACAAGGTATCACTAGGTGAACAATATATCATCATACAATAATGTGTTCATTTACATATCAATATGTGAATGATATACCACCATAAAATAATTTCTATGTGGACGATATACCACAAAAACACGTAACAAGGCCAAACATCCATTGCTGAATGCAACCTTAGGTGAATGTTCCACCACTACAACAAAATACATTGAATGATATCTTACCAGTGAATGAGTCCTCACCACTTAACAGTAAGGATAATGAGGCATCAACACTCAATGAAGAGTAAATTGAATCATCTCCACTCATTGACCAGGTGAATAAGGCATCACTAACATGAATTATTAGTAACCTACTCAAACCTATGACATACCATGCCTTGAATATATATATATATATATCCCAACTTTCCATAGTTCAAGTTATTATCTCATAAAATTTTCCATTTAACAAGGTTTATGCCATCAAGAGTCTTGTCAAACCAAAGTCTTGTTATAATGATTATATCAACACCTAGCCTAAACTAAATAATGTATTTTTTAACTCTAAATAATACTCATGAATGTTGTATAAGGATTCCAATATTAACTGGAAGCTATGATATCTTTCTTAATTATATTCACTATTTGTATTTACACATTCTAAGAAATAGTTTCTATTAGTGGACACATTCTAGTCTCACAAGGTTAAGGTAGCTACTATAATGACCCATACTTTACATACATGGTTATTACTTAAAAATTGAAGCATACTTATTACAACATATAACAAAACCATGAAAGGACCGTATAGGTATAGTGTCTTTAGAAACTAGGAAACATAAACAACTGGTTCACAAATCATCTACGTTGTCTCCCATTTATTTCATCATATCTAGAGTTCCTTTTTAGAATATCCTACTTAATATCATTCCTCCTGGCCTGGGGAAAAGAAAACATACAAAAGGGTGTGCTCAAATTCTCATTAAGGGTAAACAAAATAAATATCAAACATATCATATTCATAAGAACATAACATTTTGAAAAAAATCTTATCCTGCAAAAGAGATCATAACATGGGATAAATCATAGAAGTGAAATGTAATCCCAATAATCATAACATAAAACATGAATCTTTTTGGCATACACACATAATCATAGAAAATAATTTCTTAGTATCCAAGACTCATTTCCAAGACTATCTTAGTGTCCATTTCTGAACCGAGTTCACTCCTCATTTCAGTCCTGTTTCACTGAACCGGTTTAACCTCCCGTTCCAGCCAAGTCTATCTCATGAGATATAAATATTTACCCAATGAATTGAACGGAGATATAGGTCCCACCCATCTCATAATGATTCCATTCTTATGTGTGCCACAAAATCAAAAAGCATACATCATTGCATAACCCATGTAATAAAAATGGGAATCTTAAACATCGTGACATCATAAAACAATTCATATAAGATAAAGGAATTCATAAAAATAATTCCATCACAACATAATCAAATAAATGTAATATTAGGGATAGAAACAGAACCCTACATTATCGTAGATGGAAAATAATTTTGATAAAACACTCGAACTCCATTCTTGAGGAAAATATCATTTCTACTTCAAAAACATTTTTCCTTTCTTAACATGTCATAAAATTTTAAACTAAAAGAAGTTGATTAAAAATAAACTTGGAAACTTATAAAGGAATCTTCTTGGAAATAATGTTTTAAAAATCCATTCATGTCGTATAAGTTAAAAAAACATTCTTCTCGTACTTATGTCAGAAAAGTCAAAAAGTACCTCCTACGAAAAATCACAAAAGATTCCTTTCATATCTTTTACTAAAAACTCACCAAAGGGTAAAATTGGATTTAAAAAATTGTAGGAGGATATAAATAATATTACACATTGAGGAAACATGGATGTGGATGATAAATATTCCCCAGTAAATTATGAAGTATAAACAATCTCGGATAAAAATTGAGATTGCGAGATTGTCCCTTACCTCAGGTCCGATTTGCTTAGTAAGTGTCTGAACCTCCTGTATAATGATTTAAATAATTCCCTTTACTTATTTCAGAATCATACTTATTTTTATGATATCATATATGGCCATATTCTTAGCTTTTTATTAGTAATATCTCATTGCTACTTGTTATTCGGGTGTTTATTGCTTTATGTTCGTATGTGTGTTTTGTCGAATAAATTCTTATTCCTCTTTTTAGGTTATAGAAAAATGATTTACAGAATGGTGTTAGTGTAATATATATCATATTTATTCATTCAATTAATTTATATAATCATTATGCAATGAAGATCATGTAGAACGAGTCGCATCACATCGTGGAGACGGTATTCCGTACGTACGCACGAGCGATGATATCGTTACCATGATTGTGGAATTGTATTGGAGTGTATGTATACTATTTCAGAATCAATATCACTTTAAAATAATCATATATAGTCATTATTTACACCATTATACCCATCCAAGTAAGGTGGTGTTGGAAAATAGATTACACCACGACGTGGAGACGGTATTCCGTACGTACGCACGCGCAGTGATTTCATTTTCTGTAGGATGGATATATGGTGAAATAGGGTTGTTTCATACTTATAATAACATATAAGTATATGAGTGATACTGATGTTGTTACTTCCTAATGAAACAACTAAAGAAGAAGAAGTAGAAGAAGAAATAAAGTTGAAAGAATCAGTAACGGACATTACATCTTCTTTGAAGCGCCTCTTTGATACCTCCTCTTAGGGAACTAAAATTGGTATTTGAAGAATACCAGGACCTCTAGGATGTTTCTAGGGATGTGGGGAAGTGAAAAGGGCAGGGGTTGGCCGATCTTGAAGGCTCAAATTGGTGTGAGGAGGAGAGGGAGGATGTGCCCTTTTATAAGGGAGGAGAGGGGCACCTTAGGAAAAACTAAAAATATTATTTTATTATAAAGTCATATTCGGTTTTTAATAGCTCCAAATTGATGTATTTTGAATCTAAGGCGGGTATGGGTCATAATCCTCTCATCCAATAGAATTTAGACAAGTTTAGGTCATTATATTAACCTTATATTTTAGTTTTAACTCTTTGTTAATTAGATTGACATTTACCATGTCACTTTTTATTTTTATATTATATAGTTAATAAACTTATCATATACATCCAAGCAACCACCAAGTGGTCCATTAATGATACACCTATCATGATATAAGTATCTTGGCCGAACAAAATATTTTTATGAATATAATAACAATTAATAATATAATAGTTTCTTTAAAAACTATTTTATGTCAATTTTGACACTATTTGGTAATTGATTTTTGTGAAAATCATACCAGAATGATTAGTTCAAAAAACGTTAATTAAATCAATACTAACATGTCATATTAACATAGAAAATTATTTAAATTCATAAAAAGTCTCAAATTGCATTTATTTGGGTATTTATAACATCAATTATGTCAATATTTCATTAATAAGATAATTATTGCATCATCATTGTGTCATAAATATATTATATTATTTAATGTCTAAAAATTACAAATAAAATATCATTATTTATGAAATATTTTTAGCTTTCTAATGAATATTTATAGTCGAATTTATCTTACGTATAACCCTACATTAAAAATGATTTAGTTATTAAACTTTGATTTTAACTATTTTAAACCTTCTTTAAATAAATTAATAATAAATATCCTAAGATAATCCAAGTGGGCCAAAATGGTCATATTTTATTCCTAAGGTTGTTTTTGGTCGAATTACACTTACCCAATAGAATTAGGACATGTGTTAGGGTAATAATAATAACACTTTTACCCTTAATTACCCCATTTACTTTTAACCGTGGTAAAAAAAGTAAAAAGTTACTATTCACCAAAAATTATTTTAGTCTCATTGAACCAGATTTTAGTCCTTGATATTAACCGTGTCTCTTGGATTTTCGAAATTCCACTCACAGAAGCGGTAAAATTAAGTTTTATGTGAATTTGAAAATTCCCCTAGGAGGTGGGTAAAAGATGGTGAAAAGTTCAATAAAATTTTTATATATCTAAAATTATTATAAAATGACTCTAATGAATTGAATTGAACTTATATAGGTATTATGTATCAATTTTGACCTAAAATAAATTTAAATAAAATAAATAATTATTTAAATAAAAAGTCGGTTTTTAAATAGTAACCCGGTGTTTTCACTATTCACCAAAAATTGAAAGTTTTCAGAAAAATACCAAAATTGCACCCTGGGCTAATTTCGATATTCTAAATCCAAAAATGAAGTCCATTTTGAAAAATAAAATTTACAAAATTTCAAAAATTGGGTATTACTATTCATAACGGCTAGTTTTAATAATATTTTAATAGCATATTGTTGTTTAGTGAAACTCGGTATTGCGTACGACGCAAGCTATCGAGGAAGGTCGTGATTGCATGTAAAGAAAGCCAAGCTAGTGTTGTGTGTAGTGAAATATTCCTTTGATGATTTATATAACATAAAAACAAAATATTTCTCATAAAAGTCTCGGGTGTTACATTCTACCCCCCTTAAAATGAATTTCTCCCTCGAAATTATTCACTTCGTAACAAACAGGTGAGGATAAATCTCCCTCATCATATCCTCAAACTCCCATGTAGCTTCTTCTAATTGGTGGTTCCTCCATAAAACTTTCACCAAGTGAGTGGTCTTATTCCATAGGAATTTTTCACTACGATCGAGAATCTCTATCCGCTGTTCTTCATAAGAAAGATCTTGTTCCAGCGGTACAAATTTTGAGCTGAGTACATGCGAAGGATCAGGTATGTACTTTCTCAGGAGAGATACATGGAACACATTGTGAACTTGATAGATATTCGGTGGAAGCGCCAATCGGTAAGCAACCTTCCCAATATGATCCATTATTTCGAAAGGACCGATATACCTAGGGCTCAGCTTTCCCTTCTTTCCAAATCTCTTTACTCTCTCCCAAGGAGATATTCGTAAGAACACTTTATCACCCACTTCAAACTCTAGGTCTTTTCTTTGGTTATCGGTATAACTTTTTTGTCGACTCTGAGCTTCTCTTATGTGTTGTTGAATAGATCTGACCTTTTCTGCCATCTCATCAACAAGATCAGGTCCAAATAGATTTCTTTCCCCAACTTCATCCCAACAAGTTGGAGTCCTGCATTTCTTTCCATAGAGAGCTTCATAAGGATCCATCTGAATACTGGAGTGAAAGCTATTATTATAAGAAAATTCCACCAAAGGTAGGTGTTGATCCCAACCACCATTGAAATTCATAGAGCAACCTCTCAACATATCTTCTAGAGTTCGAATTGTCCTCTTAGACTGACCGTCTGTCTGAGGATGATAAGCAGTGCTGAAACTCAACTCTGTATCTAGAGTATGCTGAAGGCTTCGCCATAACATTGACGTAAATCTCGGATCCCGATCAGATATAATGGAAAGTGGTACTCCATGCAATCTTACAACTTCCTTTACATATATCATGGCAAACTGATCTAGAGAGAAATCCTCTCTAATAGCGATGAAGTGTGCCTACATTGTAAGACGATCAACTATGACTCAGATAGTATTATTGCCTTTGGATGTTTTAGGAAGTCCAGTGACAAAGTCCATAGTGATGTTTTCCCATTTCCATTCTGGTATGGGTAATGGTTGTAACATCCCCTTAGAATTCTGTCTCTCAGCTTTAACTTTCTGACAAACCAAGCATTGAGAGACATATTCAGCAGCATCTCTTTTCATGTCATCCCACCAGAAGTACTCTTTCAGGTCCCTATACAACTTCGTGCTTCTAGGATGAATAGAGAATGAAGAACTATGAGCCTCATCCAGCAGCTCCTTCTTTAATTCTGGGATGGGAGGAACACAAACCCGATTCCTGAACTTTATTATCCCATCATAATCAATGTTGAATTCAGGAACATTTCTCAACTTCTTTTGTAACTCTACATATTCTTTCTGTGCCTCTTTAATCTTCACATGTATAGGTGGTTGAACATTCATTTGAGAAAGATACGATTTTTCTCCTTCCATTATAATTCCAAGATCCATCCTTTGTAAATCCATAAATATTGGATCTTTTGTAATCCTCATCATGGATAAACTGTCATGGTCTTGTCGACTTAATGAATCTTCCAGCTTGTTTACTTTCCCAGGGTGGTAATGAATTGAGAAGTCGTAATCCTTAATCAGGTCCAACCATCTTCTTTGGCAAATATTCATCTCCTTTTGTGTGGAAATATACTTTAAACTTTTATGATCAGTATAAATATCACACCTTTCTCCATAAAGATAATGCCTCCAAATATTTAATTCAAAGATTACCGCATATAACTCCAAATCATGTGTTGGGTAATTTTGCTCATGGATTTTCAACTGTCTTGAGGCATAAGCTATCACCATATCGTTTTGCATGAGAACACACCCCAATCCCTTCTTGGATGCATCACTGTAGATCACAAAACTTTCTCCACTACAAGGCAGTGTGAGCACAAGTGCACTGGATAAACTCATTTTCAACTCCTTGAAATTCTCTTCACATTCCTCTGTCCAAACAAACTTAACTCCTTTACAAGTCAACTTGGTGGGTGGATTAGATAGTCGTGAAAAATCTTTAAAAAAACGTCTATAATAACCATCCAAACCAAGAAAACTTCAGATCTCGGTTACTGTTGTTGGTCTCAACCATCTTTCGATAACCTCTGTTTTTGCTGGATCCACAGATATCCCCTCTTTTGAGATTATGTGACCCAAAAACGAAACTTTTTGAAGCCAAAATTCACACTTGGTAAATTTGGCATAAAGATTATCCTTTCTCAGGGTCTTCAATATAATTCTCAAGTGATCTTCATGTTCTTCATTGCTCTTTGAATAAATAAGAATATCATCTATAAAGACTACCACAAACTTGTCAAGATAGTCTCTAAAGACTCTATTCATCAGATCCATGAAGATAGAAGGGGCATTAGTAAGACCAAATGGAATCACTATAAATTCATAGTGTTCATACCTTGTACAAAAAGTCGTCTTTGGTATATCCTCCCTTTTGACCCTTAATTGATGATACCCTGAACAAATATCAATCTTTGAAAAGTATTGAGCACCGCGTAGTTGGTCAAATAAATCATCAATGCATGGGAGAGGATATTTTTTCTTGGTAGTTATCTTGTTAAGTTCTTGATAATCAATGCAGAGTCTCATTGATCCATCTTTTTTCTTAACAAGCAGAACAGGTGCTCTCCAAGGTGACGCACTAGGGTGTATGAATACCTTATCAAGATTCTCTTGTAGTAGCTTCTTCAATTCCTGCAACTCATTTGGGGCCATTCTATAAGGTGTCTTTGAAAAAGGAAAAGCACCCGGTACAAGTTCTATTGAAAACTTGACTTCACGATTTGGTGGAAGACCCGAAAATTCCTCTGGAAAGACATCATCAAACTCTCGTACAATAGGAATATTCTTAATCGTGATTTTCTCACCAACCATTTGAGATAAATAACCTTGATTTAGTGGAATCAAGACCCATAAGATGGAAGAAATTTCCACTGGAAGGTTATGTTCATCCTTGCATCGATAGACGATCATAGATTGATCTGGAATATGAAATGTGACTTCCCTTCTTTGGAAATTGATATGAGCTCCATATAAAGAAAGTAAATCCATGCCAAGAATCACATAAAATTCCACTATAGGAAGGATCACAAGATTTTGAAGAAGCACATTCCCAAAAACTTCAATCGGAGAAGAATTGTAAACTTTTGATGCGACTGTAGTGCCATTAGGAGTTGTCAGAGCCCACTCAACATCTAATTGTTGAGGTAATACGGCGATACCCTTAGAAAATTCTTTAGAAATAAAAGAGTGGGTGGATCCAGAATCAAATAAAACATTTTCTAATTTAGAGTGGATGGTGAGTGTACCTATCACCACTTCGTTGTCATACTCCACATCGCCGATAGTAATTGCATGTGACTTTCCATTGTATTTGGCCTTAAGAGTTTGTTGACGTCGATCATCATCATCAACCCTGGGATTTGGGCATTGATTGGCATAATGCCCCATCTCCTTGCACATGAAACATTGAAGTGTAGTAGGTTCATTATGTGTATCCCTTCCTTTGTTTGCATCATTAGACATCTTCTTTACATTATTTCGACATTCAATTTCCTGATAAACCTCTTTTCCACACTTATAACATTTGCTTGTCCCCTTAAGACAATTTCCTCCATGTTTCTTTCCACACTTTGAGCATAAGGGAAACTCATCTTCTGTTCAGTGTGGTCTTTAGATTTTCCTTTGAATTCCATTTCCATCTTCTTATCAAACCCATGTGACTGATGGGTTACACCAATCTCCATATCAACCTTGAGAGCACATCGAACAATTTCCTCGTAGCTATTGAAGTCCCTTATGGCTAATTCCCTTCGAAGACTTGGTTTTATGCCACTAAAGAATCGATCGATCTTACTCCTAGGTTGGATAATAATTCCGGAAGCGTGCCTTGCAAGTCTTGTAAAATTTTCTTCGTAGGTACCAACAGATTAATCATCCTTTTGCTTTAGTTCAAGAAACTCCTTCTCCATCTTTATTTGAAGAATAAGAGGGAAATACTTATTGAAAAATAAGTTCTTTAACTCATCCCATTCCATGGACTCAATTTCATCCCTTTTCCTCGTATTCTTAATAAGATTCCACCATTGATAAGAATCACCTTCCAAACGATATACTACTAATATGACTTTATCATGTTCATAACATTGAAGAACTGAAAATATCTTTTCAGTGGTACGGATCCATTGTTCAACCACAAATGGATCAGAAGACCCACTGAATAAAGGTGGACGCTGCCTCATGAATGATTCAATAGAATGTTGCTCTTTCCTTTGCTAGTTTGGAAGTCCTGTATGATTCATAGCTTGAGAAAGTTGTGTGAGCATGGCTACAAGATTTTTCATTCCATCTCCCATAATGTTTGGTTGCTCAGGGGGACAATCATTGCATTTCCCATCACATTCTGCATTAACACGGTTCCTTTGGGTTCCATCCATTGACTAAAACCAAGAAGAATAGTGTGATAAACACTAATTATAATAGGAAAACCATATAATCAAGAATAAAATTTCACACTTACGGTCTTATCATAGGTTGTTCATGGCCATTTCTAAAACACTAAGATTGTGTTCTATGCTTAGACATATCCTTTGGTTTCTTACTAAGGCTTTCACATCCTAGTTTCCAAAGGTTGACTATACCTTTCCTCTAATACCACCTATAATGACGCATACTTTACATACATGGTTATTACTTAAAAATTGAAGCATACTTATTACAACATATAACAAAACCATGAAAGGACCGTATAGGTATAGTGTCTTTAGAAACTGGGAAACATAAACAACTGGTTCATAAATCATCTACGTTGTCTCCCATTTATTTCATCATATCTAGAGTTCCTTTTTGGCATATCCTACTTAATATCCTTCTTCCTGACCTAGGGAAAATAAAACATACAAAAGGGTGAGATCAAATGCTTAGTAAGGGTAAAAAAAATAAATATCAAACATATCATATTCATAAGAACACAACATTTTGAAAAAAATCATATCCTGCAAAAGAGATCATAACATGGGATAAATAATAGAAGTGAAATGTAATCCCAATAATCATAACTTAAAACATGAAGCTTTGTGGAATCCACACATAATCATAGAAAATCATTTCTTAGTAGTCAAGACTCATTGCCAAGACTATCTTAGTGTCCATTTCTGAACCGAGTTCACTCCTCATTTTAGTCCTGTTTCACTGAGCCAGTTTAACCTGTCATTCCAGCCATGTCTATCTCATGAGATATAAATCTTTACCCAATGCATTGGAGGGAGATATAGGTCCCACCCATCTGATAATGATACCATTCTTATGTGTGCCACAAAACCAAAAATCAAACATCATTGCATAACCCATGTAATAAAAATGGGAATATTAAATATCGTGACATCATAAAACAATTAATATAAGATAAAGGAATTCATAAAAATAATTCCATCACAACATAATCAAATCTATGTAATAATAGTGATAGAAACAGAATCCTACATTATCTTAGATGGAAAATAATTTTGATAAAACACTTGAACTCCATTCTTGAGGAAAATATCCTTTCTACTTCAAAAACATTTTTCCTTTCTTAACATGTCATACAATTTTAAACTAAAAGAAATTTTATTAAAAATAAACTTGAAAACTTGTAAAGGAAGCTTGTTGTAAATAATGTTTTAAAAATCCATTCATGTCGTATAAGTTAAAAAAATATTCTTCTCGTACTTATGTCGGAAAAGTCAAAAAGTACCTCGTATGAAAAACGACAAAAGATTCCTTTCATATCTTTTACTAAAAACTCACCGAAGGGTAAAATTGGATTTAAAAAATTTTATGAGGATATAAATAATATTACATATTGAGGAAACATGTATGTGGATGATAAATATTCCCCAGTAAATTATGAAGTATAAACAGTCTCGGATAAAAATTGAGATTGCGAGATTGTCCCTTACCTCATGTCTGATTTGCTTCGTAAGTGTCCGAACCTCCCGTATAATGATTTAAATAATATCATTGACTTATTCCAGAATCATACATATTTTTATGATATCATATGTGGTCATATTATTAGCTTCTTTTTAGTAATATCTCATTGCTACTTGTTATTCGGGTGTTTATTGCTTTATGTTCATATGTGTGTTTTGTCGAATAAATTCTTATTCCTATTTTTAGGTTATAGGCACCTCATTATCAGAATGGTATTAGTGTAATATATATCATATTTATTCATTCAATTAATTTATATAATCATTATGCAATGAAGATCATGTAGCACGAGTCGCATCACATCGTGGAGATGGTATTCCGTACGTACGAACGAGCGATGATATTGTTCCCATGATTGTGGAATTGTATTGGAGTGTATGTATACTATTTTATAATCAATATAACTTTAAAATAATCATATATAGTCATTATTTACACCATTATACCCATCTAAGTAAGGTGGTGGTGGAAAATAGATTACACCACAGCGTGGAGACGGTATTCTGTACGTACGCACGCGCGGTGATTTCATTTTCCGTAGGATGGATAGATGGTGAAATAGGTTTGTTTCATACTTATAATAACATATCAGTATATTAGTGATACTGATGTTGTTACTTCATAATGAAACAACTAAATAAGAAGAAGTAGAAGAAGAAATAAAGATGAAAGAATCGGTAACGGACATTACCTCTTCTTTGAAGCGCCTCTTTGAGACCTCCTCTTAGGGCACTAATATTTGTCTTTGAAGAAGACCAGGACCTCTAGGATGTTTCTAGGGAAGTGGGTAAGTTAAATGGGCAGGGGTTGGTCGATCTTGAAGTCTCAAATTGGTGTGAGGAGGAGAGGGAGGAGGTGCCCTTTTATAGGGGAGGAGAGGGGCACCATAGGAAAAACTAAATATATTATTTTATTATAAAGTAATATTCAGTTTTTAAAAGATCCAAATTGATTTATTTATAAGCTAATGTGGGGATGGAACTAAATCCTCTCATCCAATAAAATTTAGACAAGTTTAGGTCATTATATTAACCTTATCTTTTAGTTTTAACTCTTAGTTAATTAGATTGACATTTACCATGTCACTTTGTATTTTTATATTATATAGTTAATAAACTTTCCATATACAACCAAGAGACCCCCAAGTGGTCCATTGATGATAAAAATATCATTATATAAGTATCTTGGCCGAACCTTAGATTTTTAGGAATATAATAACAATTAATAATATAATATTTGTTTTGAAAAATATTTTATGTCAATTTTGACACTATTTGGTAATTGATTTTTGTGAAAATCACAACAAAATAATTATTTCGAAAAAAGTTAATTAAATCACTACTTACGCGTCATATTGACATATAAAATTATTTTAATTCATAAAAAGTCTCAAATTACATTTATTTGGGTATTTATAACATCAATTATGTCAATATTTTCTTAATAAGATAATTAATGCATCATCATTGTGTCATAAATATATTATATTATTTAACATCTAAAAATTAAAAATAAAATATAATTATGTGGGAAATCCTTTTACATTTATAATGAATATTTATAGTCTAATTTATCTTATGTATAACCCTATATTAAAAATGATTTAGTTATTAAATTTTGATTTTAACTATTTTAACCCTTCTTTAAATAAATTAATAATAAATGTCCTAATCTAATCCAAGTGGGCCTAAATGGTCATATTTTATTTATAAGGTTGTTTTTGGTCGAATTAAACTTATCCAATAGAATTAGGACTTGTGTTATGGTTATAATAATAACACTTTTACCCTTAATTACCCCATTTACTTTTAACCGTGGTAAAAAAGTAAAAAGTTACTATTCACCAAAAATTATTTTAATCTCATTGAACCAAATTTTAGTCCTTGATATTAACTGTGTCTCTTGGATTTTTGAAATTCCACTCACAGAAGCGGTAAAATTAAGTTTTATGTGAATTTGAAAATTCCCCTAGGAGGTGGGTAAAAGACGGTGAAAAGTTCAATAAAATTTTTATATATCTAAAATTATTATAAACTGACTCCAATGAATTGCATTGAACATAAATAGGTATTATGTATCAATTTTGACCTAAAATAAATTTAAATAAAATAAATAATTATTTAAGTAAAAAGTCGGTTTTTAAATAGTAACCCGGTGTTTTCACTATTCATCAAAAAATTGAAAGTTTTCAGAAAAATACCAAAATTTTACCCTAGGATAATTTCGATATTCTGAATCCAAAAATGAAGTCCATTTTGAAAAATAAAATTTAAAAAAATTCAAAAAGGTGGGTATTACAATTCATAATGGCTAGTTTTAATAATATTTTAATAGCATATCGTTGTTTAGGGAAACTCGGTATTGCGTACGACGCAAGCTATCGAGGAAGGTCGCGATTACGTGTAAAGCAAGCCAAGATAGTGTTGTGTGTAGTGAAATATTCCTTTGATTATTTATATAAGATAAAAAATATATTTCTCATAAAATTCTCGGGTGTTACAGCTATTATGGTCCATGTTTCCCAAATTATTCTTTAAGAGACAAGGGAATCATCTTTTTTATAACCTAAGTCATTCTCATATAACCTCTCAATCATGTATCTTATGTGACAAATTATTATAAAAAAGTAATCACCCAAATCCATTTCTCTAGGTAAGAACCACTAACTTTTGTACAAACCTTTTAGGTTATGTGATCCATTAATAAAATAATCATTCCCTCCTATGGTTGAATACCTTTCATATAAATCAACTCACATAGGATATTTATCGATCAATAGCTAAAAAAAAAATCAACAACTTCAAAGGGCTTACAAAGTGTTCCCGGAACCCCTAGACTTACCCCACAAAAGTGGAACCCATTTTGGTTTCCATTTATATATATTATTTCAAATTACCCATTTTATAGTATATAAACAACCATATAAATGGTATTATTAGGCCCCACCAACCCCAACCATGGAGTTACCCATTTTATTCAATGTTTTGCCACTATTTTCAAATCCTGAATAAGATCAATCATCCTCTATATATTCACACAAGGCCATGTATCTATAAAACAATAAGAAGAATTAATTACAATATGTTGATAAATAATTATTATAAAAACATAATAACTTATATATGTATATTTTACTAAAAACTCAAATAGTTGTGTAAACAAAACATACCTCATCCAACTGGTTGTAGATCCCTTTGACACCTCCATAAAACAACTACCATTAAAATCCCAAAATTTTGGTACCGAAAAACCCAAATTTCTTTTTCAATAAGATGTAAAAAATAAAGCAGGGAAGCAACTTACCTCTAGTGAAAAAATATGAAACCTGTATCATTTATACTCAAAAAACCTCCAATAACTATATTGAGAAAAACCGTTATCACCATTGCATAGTCAAATCTTGATCTTGTTGAATAGAAAATAAATCCTTACATAATTGTTTCTAGAATTAGGAATAGAGTAAGATAATGAAGATAAAGGGAGAGGATCAGAACATGCCTCATTAAATGTGTTAAAAATACATTGGACTACCCAATTTAAATTTTTAAAAGGGGTGATTAAGAGAGGGAGGGGATTGTGGATCACCCCCTTTATTTGACTTATATAACTAGAAACTACTTAGTGTGTTCTTATTTAATTTTTTTTAAAATATCCTCCTTTACCAAATTTCGTCTAAAAATATCCAGATTACCATTATAACTATTTTCATTACCACCATACTTTTGGTTGATGGGATTGTGAGGAAGAAACACTTTCTTGTCTATCAGAACACTATTGGACTTCTAATATGGTTATCATGTCTTCCCACTCACACTACTAGGGTTACGTCCATCACTCAAAATCCAAGATTCTACTTTAGGAATTTTACTCCAGGGAATTGATCTAAAAACCATCATTCTATTTTTTAGGTATGTATAAAAATGAAAACTCCAAATTCAAATTTAAATAATTTTAAAGAGAACTATTTACACCTCAACAAATTTTTTTACCTCCTCTCCACTATCATGATCCAGAATGGTAAATTACTATGTATAAATGGGATGATGTCACCCTAAATTTTATGAGGAGATTACACCATGAATTGAATAGTATGAACATAATATGAGTCTTTATAGATCTTTATCCAGGACCTCTCATTATATTTATATTTATGAAGAACCTTCTCTAGATGAGTTGGGAAAGAAATATGTGGTTGAGATTGTGAAACTCTACTGGTCACAAGAAAGTATTTTATATGAATGAGAATTGATGTTCAGATAATATTTATGGGAAGGGATGTAGAAATATCTTAAATTTTCAATGAAACTAAGCATACCATGTCATTCATATATGGATGATAAATTTAAAAGGATAATTTATAGCCTTGCAGATATATATTTGTATGTATATTCTTGATTTTGGTGGCTCATGGGAGAGTCCACAGTCTCTCATGGAGTTTTACTACAATATAAACTATCATAAATCCATTTAGACTGTACCATACGAGGTTTTCTATGATATATTTGTTGATTTTTATATTATTATAGACATGGATCAATGATTAATCATTTATTGGTCCAATATTATCTTAATAAATGATGTATTTGGTAAAATTTAATAAAAAAATATTATTAATAGTGAAAAGTTACTAGAAATTATAATTTGACCTCAAGAAATTAACCTTCGTTTTATGGGTTAATGATCATGTATTTGGATGAGTTTAACCTTGATTGGATCATGGATAGGTGTGTAATTAAGGTAATATTTATCCTCTTTTAATAAAAACTTCTAAGATAATAGAGTGTATTAAATATTTGTCTTATAGATTAGATTTCTAACCTTATTTCAGTACAATTCATATTGTCTTTCATGTTTCGAGGCTATGAAAGTATGTGCCTAATTAAACTCATGTGGTTTGATATGAAGAAAAATAACTTGTTCTTGAGGGTTCTTTTTTGGAACAACTAGTTATTATCATTTACTGAAGTAATAAAGTATATTAATGAAAGGCCATTCCATTAGTACAAGTATAGTGGTAGCATTGGATGAATTTTTATTGGAAAATGGAATGGGAATATGAAATAAAGGAAAAGTGGATGAGACTTTTCACATAATGATAAGATTATAGATTCTCAGGGATAAGAAGATGATGGTTCAATGTTTTTAAAGTCAAATACCCTTCTCAAATAATTGTATCCTTCTATTTTGGCCTCTTAATTTTTTTACATTTTATTTCAACAGTTCAGAGGAATTAAAGTACTTTTGGGTAGATATTGGAGGAAGAACTAAGGGACAAGCCTATTGTGAACTACTGGTAACCCAATGGGTTGGAATTGGGTACCCAGTTTTTATAATAGTACTTCAACTACACTTCAAATCTTATTTTGTTACCTGGTGGACCCATATTGGGTACTCATTACACTACAGTAGTGTAATTTTTGTATTGTAGATAAAACTATCTATTAACCTCCATTTTCAATTCTAAGGATGGTATTAACCTTTATTAAGATTGATGTTATATTGAAATTTGGCTGAATTCTCTCTCCATCTCCAAATTAATATAGCGAAGGTATTTATTTTTTTATTGGATTAATCCACTTATTGATTGTAGTGATTTGTTAATGTTGTTTCTCTAAAGTTAAGGCCACTAAAATTCTCATAATATTTATGGTTTCCAATTAGGTAAATTACTTAACTCCTCATTTAGTCTAACCTAGTTTTTAAGACTGCTTTTTGTTGGAATATATTCTATTTTAGGCTTAGGGAATCATATCTAGAAAAAATTGAATGGGTAAACCTTTTCTCTTTCTCTCTAACTATTTAATGTGTCAAATATAAGGGCATAATATGGAGTGATTAGAAAATTATTAATGGTTTGCCATTATAAATAAAATTTGAAAAATAAATCATTATGGACCAAATCCATTTGGGTTACCACGTTTTGACTTGTGAAACTTTATACCCAAAACAAACTTTCATGAATTTTCACATGGGTTTAAATTTTGGAAAAACCATATTATAAATTTTCCAGTAATTCGTTATAAAAGTTTAAAACATTTATAAGATATACCTTTATATTTTATATTTGGTTTGGCCTTATTCAGATGATTAATCATGAAATAAAATCATTAATCCATGTGTTTTCATTCCCCAATAATTCCAAAGTACTATAGTATTAAGTATACAATATTTTGATACATTATACAATCTCTATGTTTTTCCATAACAATCCTTGAGTTTATCTAGAATAAATTATTATTAACATTATAACCGGGTATAATCAATGCCTTTTTAAACTCAAATACATTTCTACGGAACGTGGGTCATCATCCATTGATGTTAAATCAATAAATACTAGACATACATGTTGTGTAAGGATGAAAAATGATAAGGTCTTCCCAATAAACATGCAATGAATATAAATTCTATATATTTTAATAAATGATTTTATGATTGTAAAATTTCGTTATATGCTACATATAATGTATAAAAACCACAATATAATAGAATAATTTTTTTAATAAAACTATAATAAACACTACAATGTTAAATTATTAATAGTTATTACCTTTGCAAGATAAATAATTAATATGAATTAATATTTTTTAGTTTTATTTTAATTAAAATTTTTTCCTTAATTTTATATATTTTATTTTAAGAAATAAATATAAATGTTTGAAAATTAAAATATGATAAAATACAGTTGATTTTTTAATTCCTCACATGGAAATTTACTTAGTATGATTTTTTTAATTTTTTTAAAAATGTTTGTTTTTAGTTTAAAAAAATTATTTTTAAAAAAATTATAAAATTTACAATTTTATAATTATATAATAATATACTATAATTTTAAAAAACATTGTATGAAATAGAAAATTTATTTAATTATTATAATTATGAATTTTTAAAAAATAATTGAACTTATAAAACGTATGTCAACCAATTTTACAACTAAATTAAAATGGTACTTTAATAAGGAAAAATTCAATCTTTTCTTTCAATGACAAATTTTCATGGTGTTATTTGGTAGTTTATTTCTTCAAAAGACTCGTGGATTTTATTTTATTTAAAATAAGTAAATTTATGTCATTAAAATCATTGATAAGGATAATTTTATCTCATATTTAAATTTAAATATGAAAAATAAAATTTCCAAAAACTATTTTTATGTTATTAAGTGTGCTTATTTTAAAATTAACACATCAAACCATTATAAATTTAATATAATAATATTGTTTTCAAATTTTAAATAATATGGTTCAAAATAGGTTATATATTTAACTTAAATTTTTTTATTAAAATTAATTACTTTGGTTACAAAATAGTTACCCTAATAAAAAATAAAAATGGTAAAAAGTATTTTACAATGTGGAAAAGTACAAAATAAGATTAACACAGTTTTCAAATGATTGATTGAGGTGATTTTTACCCACAACCACATTCCCCTCCACTTTTATTCATTAATTGGATTCTGAATCTTGAATATTAACTTTACATTATTATGTATGAATGGGTGAATTCCAAAACTACCATTCTATTCACTTATAAGAAGATAACACCTACACGACTTCAAAAATCAAATTCCATTAGATTATATCTTTTAAAACCTTCCACATATCTCCTATAAGAACCCTCTCCCACCTCCAAAATACTTTTTTCTATTATTAATCACATGTAATTCATTTATAAGGATAATTACTAGAGAAAATTTAGGTCCTCAATGTTAGTGTCCACTTCTTCTTCGTGTCTCCTAGTTAATTTTATATTTTCTAACCTTTTATGACATTATTAATAAAATTAAATAAATATATGTGTTATAATTATAATAAATTATAAATACATTATAGAAAATACTATATCCTTTCCTTCCACTAATAAAAAAAGTAACATCAATCATGCATTCATGCATGTTACCACCTCCGTGAATTCATCTTGTTCATTTCCCATCACCAACTCCAAAGGCTGGTAACATGGATGAATTTTATGAATAAAGAAGATTTATATGTCAGAAATAAAAATATTAAATGGTCTTTTTTAAAATAAAATAAATCTTTCCAATCATCACGAAATTTGAACATTAATCATGTATAGGACAGACTACCACCTATACGAATAATAAACTTCATTTGTATTTAACACAAATGATGGATAGTTCATTGAATTCTATTACTAATTATAAATGATAATAATGAATTATTTAATATTATTAATATTTCATATTTTATTTATATAAATAATTTCCCCAACTGAGGGAAACATTGTAAAGACTTACCATTTTGGTTGGTTTTACCACCTACATGAATGATATTATAATGTTTATGTAATGAATCATTAAGGATTGTTAGACAATGATAATATAATTTAATAATAATAAATTTAATATTTATTAATTAATTTTTAAATTTATTTATAATTTTTTTAATATTTATTAATATTTCACCTTTTGATTGTTAAATACGTTGAAACTAGTTTATCACATTTTCCATTCCCATAAAATGTCTTCATTTATTTCACTTAATGAAAATAATAATTAATTCATTGTCTAAAAAATGATTATTATATATTAAATAACCTTTTAATAATGAACTTTAAACTACTTAGTACAAATTCACTCTGTTGCTGTGATATTTCAACGAGACTAACAATTGAATGTTCTATCATTGGTTAGTTAAAAACTCTAAATAAGTTTTATATTTGTATAGAATGATTATAAATAATTTTTATAAATGGTGATAAATTTAAATAAGTTACATAATTAATTACTTAATATCGTTAAATTCATTATATTTTAGGTTAAGTAAAGGCTAATTTAGTTGAAACTCAAGCTGAGGGGTTTTCATATTAATTTCTATTTATTGTGAAATGTTTTAAAGTTATGAAAAAATTTATTATTTCTACAATGAATATACCTTCCATGAATTTATTTTGGAAGAATATATTATTCAATTAATGTTATTTTTATATCCAAATGATTTTTAATATTCTTATTTCTTTTAATTCAAAAATCACTAGATCATTAATGGCTTTGATAACTCAATTAACTTTAATAGTTTTATACTTATATTTATGGAACCTTGTTTATAAATGATGGATATAATCATATATATGATTAAATTATGATATAATAATTATTTATATTCTTAATAATTAGGTTTTATACCCATGTATTTTTCATGGATTATTTTTTAATAAAGTATTAGATAATGGAGAACAGTTTCCATATTCACCAATGAACCTTTCTTTTTCATGTCCATATTTTCCCTTTCCACTAATTTTTTACATCTTAATTAAAAATTTATTATGTTTCATCTCCTTGGACCCTAATATTTATCTTTAAAACATTTAATATAATGTTCTATAATACTTTAAAGAAGTGGGTTTCTAAAAAAGTATAATTTGGGATATAATTTTTTTTTAATTTTAAGCACTTATATTTTCAACCCACATTATCATATACAAGAAAATTATTATTTAATGATTATTAATTTCCATAAATAATTATTTAAATGTCTCTTGGAAACATTATTAAAGATATTTTGGAAATTATTTTAAACATTATTTTATAAAAAATTGAAAATGGTGTTAGTGAAATACTTTTCACAAACTTTTTTCTTTCAATTTATTCTCTATCTCAAATTGATTGATGCATAATTTTGTTTTATCTTCATTAATCACATTATTTGTTATATTATAATTTTATTCATTTAGGAGAAAAGTTTTTGGTATCATTTTATTTTATTTTTACATCTATTTTAGGATTACCATTTGATAATTTTATGAAACCCATTTTCCATACATTGGTTCTTTATGATGTGAAAATTTAAAGATAAAATGGAACCCATTTTATTTATTTCAGTTATTTCATGATATGAAAAACTTTTCTCAAGTTGGAAACAAATTTATGGATAATGAGATGGGTGGGACTTATATCTCCCACAAATTAATTGATTAAAGGATAATATCTCTTGGGATGAAAATGTTATATGTATTGGTTAACGAGTATCTATGTTCACAAAGGATGATTGTGAAGGTGAGAACCTAGGCTCGCAATTTTATTTGTGAAATTTTTAACGAGCAGGTAGGTTAAAAAAAAGGTGAGGATAATGGTGTCTATCTATATTAGAAATTTTACACATGAAATGTTTGGTGGGAAAACAGTTTCACAAAGATAAAAAATACCTTGTTTATGATTATCCTTTATTAATTACTATGTTTTGTGGACCATGATATAGGATTAATGTTTCATTTTCTTAGGACATGTAAAAATTGTTTTCATTTGGGATGATATGCCTATAATTTAATCTCATGGTTAAAATTTTTTTATTTATGTTTTTTAAAATTTAACATTTTCTCTATTTATACTTTCCTATAGGTTTATGATATACCCATTATGGAATTTGATATGTTATCCCCTACTGATCATTTATGCTCACCCTGTATTATGTTTTTAATTTCTCCAGGTTTTGAAGATAATAATAACCTATAATAATTATAAGAGGGAGTCCCATGTGGATCAATTATGCAAAAATGTTCACAAGGGTTATAAAATAATTTTCTTATGTCCTTAATCATTAAAAAACTAAACCTTTAATTCATTGGATAGTGAGATGAATTAAAAGTTTTAAAAATTTTCCAATGGTAGTGTTGTAAAATAAATATAGGTTTATATCACTTTTTATAGAAGATATTATTTTTAGAACCATATATATGAGTGCGGGTATGTTGTTCAATATCTGGCTTAAGAGTAGAGTTTAGTTATTTTTATAGTTTAGTTTAGGGTTCTTTAGAATAAATCCTAGAGATATTTTTAGGGTTAATTAAATGTATAGGGTGATATTATGATATTTTTTAAAATTAAAGGTTTTGTGATTTTCTTAAGAAAAAATACAATCCAAGATACTAGAATTTTTATTAAAGCTATAAGATAGTTGTTCCTAACACTAATAACACTGAAGAAGTTGTGTTTTGTATTAAATTAATCATTATAGGAGGCATAAAAAAGTGGATTTACTACAAACATGTCTAGAAAATACTTAGGGATATGATTTGGTTGATCATATTCTATTTAAGAAACACATTATAGGATTGATATCCAATTTACTTTAAATGATTCATTTACTAAGTATGAAATGAAACAACTTAAAGTAACCAATGTATAACCAAGAGAGTTATAGGATTAACCCTATAAGAAATAGTTTAAGTGAATTTTAAATAAGATTAAATGAAGGTGTCATTGGAAAAGACATATTATTATTTATTTTTCATATTCATATACTCTAGTTCATTTGGATATAATCATAACAATTTTGGTTTTAGAATTTGGTTGAAACATGATCATAACAATTAATCACAAAAATGTTTTTATTCAAAAATCACTAAGACTTATAATTGATTAAGGGAGCATAGTTAAATTGTTTAAAATCTGAATATATTTTCATTATGATGGAAACTATTAATTTCTTAGTCATACCAAAGGTAGTGAGGTTTATACTATAATAAAAATTAATTTTTGATAATCACAACTATTTTCATTAGCATGTGATATTTATAGATGGTATTCTGGTATAATCTAAAAGTTATGAGAGTAATGTGAAACATCTAAGTGTTCACCATTAGTAGTTCTGTATTAATGGTATTGAAACATATATTTAATGGAATCAATAACCTAGAAAATTTATGTTATGATAAGGTTGTATTTTTCTGGATAACTGTTAAAGAAAAAATGTGTGAGGTATGAATAATTTGTAGGTTTAATACATTCGTGATTTTGAAGTAATAAAGTGTCAATTGATTTTGAAAGTAGCAAGTAAGATTGTATTTCTAACATTGGAATTGATAGTTGATTCATGGTATTTTCTAGAATAATAGTATATATTGTCTGTTATGTGATATTATGAACTAGTGGTCAATAAAATTTAAGGATTGAAGAAAGTATTTATTTTTGGAAGAATATTTTATTTTCTCTATAGTTTTACTCCCTTTAGTTATAGGTTATTTTTGGACTAAAAGTTCATTAGAATATATGATTAGTATATGAACATACCTAAGCATATGATTGTATAATTTTATTTAAAGGAAAGATAAGTATCTTGATCTATATTGGTATAATAAAATAGTTATCTCATTATAAGTTATATATTGATGGAAAAAACCCCTTTCTACCTTAATTAGTAATCAATAATTAGAATTTGGAGGACATAATTTATGTAAGCTGACTAGAATGTAATGACCCAAAATTATAGACACTGTAAAAATTGTTTCTATGTTTTATAACATATATTACACATTGAAACCAATGTAAAAAACATAATCATACTATAATAACAATATCAATAAATTTATAATAAACAATAGTATGTAAAATCATTAATAGTTAACATATTTTGGAAGAAAAAATTTAATATGACTGAATATTAAAAACATTTATTTTCAATAATAGTGTTTTCTTAATATTATATATATTAATATATAAGATAAACTCATAAATTTTATAATTTAAATTTGATAAAATAACTTTCATTTTTCAATTATTGACATACAAATTTACTTAGTATGAATTTTTGAATTTTAGTTTTAGAAATCATCATTTTTTAGTCAAAAAATACATTTTTGGGAAAATTATATATTCTAGGATTTTAAAATTATGAAAGAATATCCTAGAAGTTCAAAAAACATTAATATAATAAAATATTTAGTTTATAAATTTAATTTCTAGTTTGAAAATATTTTCTGGACTTATATAACCTATGTCAAACATGTTCACCACTAAATTAATTGGTAAATTTAATAAAAAATATTTTTTATTCTCTCTATTGAATGAATTATTTTCAAGAATATGTTTGGATGGGGATTTATTTAAAAGAATAATAGTTTTTATTTAATTTATTTTTTATCAATATATGTCATAAAAATAGGAATAAATTTCAATATTTATCTTATATATAAATTTGAATCCAAAAAACATTATTTTTATCGAAACTGTATTTTCTCAATTAAGTGTTATTATTTCAAAATTAACTATTGAAAAATTTAGAGATTTTATATTATAAATTTTTTTTAACTTTTAAATTATAATATAAAAATTAATTAAAATGTTCAATTTTAAATTTTTTTATTTAAATTAATTACTATGGTTAAAAAATAGTTACCCCTATAAAAGATAAAAATGATAGAAAAAATAATTTAGTAAGGGTAAATGGATAAAAAAAATTAAAAACATGTTTTAAAATGATTTTTTGATGTTTTTTAGACCCAGAAATATTTTTCCCTCCGTTTTTTCCATTTTATGGCCATTGAACCTTAAATTGTAACTTTACATTATTGAAATTTTAAGGGTTAGTTGGAAAATTAACCTTCACTTCACTTAAAAAAGGTAACACTCGCACCACATAAATACTCACCATAATTTGTGATTTATCATTTTAAATTTTCCAAAATGTTCCTTTAATAACCTTATCATAGTTAAAAAAATCCTTTATTCGTGCTTATAAAACAAAATCCCTTTATTTTGAAAGACCATTCCTAGTGAAAAATTAAGTCCCTGACGTGAGTAACCACATATTATTCATGTTAATTTATTAATTTTTACTATAACAACATTATATAACATTATTAACCTGATATAATAAGTATAATTAGTATACTAAAATTTAATTATTTTAATTGAAAAAAAATATTCATTCTTTTTTATGAACTAAGAAAAAAAGATAACATTGACCATGTGTACATGCAGATTACTACCTCCATAAAGCAACGCTGTTAGTTTCCCATATATACAACTAAAAGTTGTAATCAAGTATGGATATTTTGAATAAATTTGGTTTTATGTTAAAAATAAAATTCTAAAATGTTAATTTTTTCATATATCATCATTCCATCCATTTATTGGGAAAACGGATTGCTAATCAAGCATCCAACATACTACTACCTCCATGAATAATGAATTTAGTTTGTCTTCACCACCAATATTTTTTGGTTTTAATATTGGATTAAAAGACACTATATTATAATTATTAATTTTTTAATCTTTTGAATATGTCATACTATCAGTATCTGAATGCATTAACTTACTCATAGAAACATTATAAAATATTATCATTTGGGTATGTTTTACCACCTACATGAATGATATTATAATGTTTATATCAGTAATGATTATTGATTGTTATATTATGATAATATCAATTAGTAATAATTAATTTATTCTTTTATAATTATTTTTTAAATTTGTTCTTATTTTTTAAAATATTTATTAATATATGTCCTTTTTAATATTAAACATTCTGAAATTAGTTTATCATGTTTTAATTTTCGCAAACTATATTCATTTTTTCACATAATGGAAATAATATTTAAGTAATTACTAGGAATTAATTATTATTCTATCATAAATATTTTTCGGATTATGAACATGAATCATCTTAGTAAGAGTCGACTCTATTTCAGTGATATTTGAATGCTACAATCAAACAAAAATTCTAACTTCTTGTTAGTAAAAATACCTATTACTATGTAATATATTTCTAACAAAAGATTATATATAATTTTTTATATAGGGTAATAAAATTGAATAGGGCCTTGAATTGAGTTCATAAGATTGTTATGTTCATTATACAATAGTTTATAGCACAGATGAGTTAGGAAAAACTCAAGGTAAGGGGTTTTTAATCTCGATTTCTCTATAATGGGACATGTTTTACTGTTATGATCCAATTTCATGTTTGTATGGTGTATATATGAGAGGATAAATTTTAATATTTTTTTTATAAAACAGAATTTAATTATACCTTAATTGATTATCCATGTTGGTACTAATATTTTTTTTGATTTATGGTAAGATATGATAGACTTATGGAAAGTGGGAATAATATTGTTGATTTGAGAAAACAAAAGTGGTGTGGTGTACCCCAGGATTTATGAAGATGGTTTCACACTATTTTGGATCCAATTATAGTTAATAGACTAATACTATCTCTAAAACGTGATCAATTTTGGTGAAACTAGGAAAAACAAACTAAAAATCAACATTACACATCGTGAATGTCATTTAGGACGCGTAACATGAAGAATTACAATGTGTGAAATAAATCCATGAGAAGTTCTTCCCCAAACATTACAAATCATGAATCCTATATCTATTACATGAAATAATTTAAAAATATGAAGTTTATACCATGCTATTGACATCATGAAATCCCTATTCATAATGTTAAAATTTTATATGAGACCTCAAATAGTCATCTTTGACGCATTAAGTGCTGAAGATCCCTTTTAATTGCCCTTTGACAACATAATCCCATAAAGATCCATTTATTAAATCGATTAATTATTATCAAGGTGATTTAATCCATATAAATATATTAATAATAAAGAGTATAAGGATCACTTCCTGAGGATTTGATGTTATGTTGAGCTATAGTGATGCTGCTACCTTGAGATTTATTTATTTTACATTTAATTTTTCTCTTTTCTCATGTAAATCAATAATTTATCTTTTAATTAATGTGTTTCTATATTATTTCATCTATTTTTTAGCTTCTAACCCTAATATCATTCACTCTGTCTTCTCTATTTCCACTAAGACCTATATTCACTTTGTGAATAAAAATAGACAGACTAAGGCATGAATCTATAGGAGGATTAATGGCGTTCTTAATTATTGAACATTAAATTTGTAATTCTATGGTTATTTTTTATGGTGGATGATAGATAAATTAATCATCATTGAGAACATCCACCACAATAAGATTCTTGAATTCATTCATACTTTCTTCAATGGGAGGTGAACTTTTTTTGTGCCAAGTGGTTTCCTAAGAAACAAAAGAACCACTCATTGCAGAGATTAGAAATTCATTTATGATGTAAAAGGATTGTAAAATTAAATTAAAAAAGTATTAATATGATAACCCATGTAGTGAACTTTAAGATCACGACCATTGATCCCTATTTTCTTTTTCTTTTCATCTTCATGTTAAGATAGTGTTATTTTAATACATTGCATTTATTTTTGAAAAACTAAAAACACTAAAAATGATTTTTTTTCAATAAATAAATAAATAATATTTAATATATTTTCTGGAAAAAAATTAGTTATTAAACTGACTATGACACTCAACAATTGATATGACATAAATCAACCTCTATACTACATTATGAAAATAAAATGTTCTTTTTTAACACCCTATGATATGTTTGCATCAAAACTGGTGTCGTTACTGAGGAGTTAAGAGGTTATTTAATTATTTAATTCTTTTTCTTTTTTTTGTAAATAAATTTATATTTTTAAATAAATAAAAAAGATAAAAAACCTCTTTTACATGATGTTTCAAAATTTCTACTATTATATATGGATAATCTACTCACATGTGAAATTTTAAGAATAAGGAGTTGATTAGATCAATCTAAATGTTTCGGTGAAAAATATAAGGGAAACAGTAAATGATTTGTGAAGGAATATGCATTGGATAACTGATTATTTCAATGTACCCCTTGAGAAACCCCAACATAAACTAGAGAAAGAACCTGAGTTATAGGTGAAATAGATTTATTCACTCATCATTGAAGAATATGAACATGAATAGTTATATTATCATATACATAGTGATTCATTCCACCTCACTCAACCATTTATATAGGAGATAGATGAAGGAGAGTTGTCTTCTATTTTATGAATGGTAGATGTACTGAATTTGTATATATTTTGGATCAAATGAGAAGAAATTAAAAAGAAACATGATATCCCAATTAAATATAATGTAGAAGAGTAATAAACATTTCATTTCTCCATTTATATTGAAGAAGATACCACCCAAGTGGTGGAATTTGATGAAACAATGAAGAAGCATAACTATCTACCTCTATCTAGAGAAATCCAGCTTCAAGAGGCACAAACCACTGAGAATGATATAGATATAGAACCAAATATGAGAGATGATCTTTTTTTATATTCTACCTCATTTCATTTTATTCAATCCAATTTGAGAATCACTCCTTATTTTTTTCAATTTTTATATTTGGTCAATCCAATATTTTCCTTATAGAATGATGAAGAAACAACACATGAACCTGATAAAGAACACATGGATATCCCTAATTTTGATGAACATACCTTATTGGAAGAATACTAGGAGAGCTTAATGATCATTCTAGAGAAACAAAATTAGAGGCTTCTCATATTGAATGGGAAAATTTTGATTTTTATTTTTCATGATTAAATTATATGAAAAAAAATTATAACCACCCTTTGGGAATTAAAATTCATGCATCCCATATTGAGAAATAACTAGACATGATGAAAGGAGTAACACAATTAGAAACTACAGAAGATAAGGATCCATAATTTATCCTAGACCACTATGCGAGATATAGATCTTTGTGAAGAAAGTGAATTTCATATACTCTTTCCATGGATCTTTCCTCATCATGAAGAAAGAAGTCTATGTAGGGAAAAGCCTCATTAGGTGGATAAAATCCAAAAAGATCCAACCAAAATCATATTATAGATAATAAATGGTTTACTCCATTTGAGGGCAGTAAAAATATAGGGTCCTCATGGGGGATTGAAACAAGTTTTATCCCTATACATTCTTTCTTTGACTTTCAATTTCATTCTTAGAACTAGTTTTGATGATAATAATCCTTCTACCATTTTGAGATTTAATGACATGGTCCTCGAGTTTTAATGTTTTATTAACTTTTTTAGTTCTATGATTGCACAAGGCATCTTGCAGATAGTGGAGGATGATGACTAAATTATCATGAGAAAATGCAGTTTACTTTTAATGTTTTTTTATTTTAAACCCCATAAATGTTGTCTGAAAATATTTTTTTTTTGTATTTAAAAATGAATATTGCATGCACCAATTTGAACACTTGAACTATAATAATGATCTTGGATACATAATATTTTAGGATAACTATTATAACATGTTTTAATTATTATTTCTGACATTATTAGATGAGTAAAACTATAGAATTAATGAGTAAGGTCAAGCATGAGGGGATAAATTTGAAACATCATGATTTTTGGAGATGAGTTGTTAATGTAGAATAAAATCATCAAGATTTAGCATGTTTTGAATTTCTAAAATTGATATGGATTAGTTTATTATTTTTGTGAATTTCAATGCCTAATTATCCCAAATTGTATGTTCTCTTCCTTAATAAATATTCTTCACCAATATTTCCCATTACATCCCATAATTTATTTCTTATGTGACCAAGGCATGTTCTCTTCTAGAAAATTCATGGAATTTTATTGAAATTATTATTGAATACAATCAATTTTATTATGATTGAGGAATTTTACTCTTGATCCCCTTATCCATTGAATCACCTTGACATCAAGCTTATTTTTTCCCATAGAAGCCTTGAATAACCTTGTTATGAAATGAGACTTGTTAAAAACCTATCATATCCATTCATACCATAAAAAAATTATATTGAAAAATATTTAAATGACTAAGTGTGGGGGAGATATTTTCCATGGTAGCTGGATTTCCATATGATAAAAGGTCATGAAAAGGGATGTGGTACCCAAATTCTGGAGAGGTAGTACCAGGAAGAAGGAATGATTCCGAGGATTTATACTAGAGCCCATGGAATATGGGTTACCAAGTTGCACACTATGTAGGCTACTCTAGATAGTGTGGATATAGGAATTTCCACCATCAAAGGAACAATTCTTGTATCATTTACTATTGTTATGTTTTCTTTGATATTGTAGCATCTCTGTGGTCCTGAAAACTCCACAAAGGGAAGGAAAATACTCCCAAAAAATTAATGAATGAATAAGATGTAGGTTTGATTAAAATTTTGAGAATAATATTAAAGAAATAGAATTTAAAAAAGGGTCAAAGTGGCCTGCATACTGATTTTTGGTCATGGTATGTGGATGAAATTACCTGCGAACCAAACGGTACACAAACAACCCATGAAACCATATCCCTTGAGGCATTGGAAAATGAACTAGGTAGTTCACGGAATAAATAAGGAATGATGCTAATCCCACATAAAGCACGTCCTTGGTTGAATGAAGGTGGGGAAATTCCACCCATGAACCAGAGACCCATGAATGAATTTTTTGGTGAAAATGTGATAAATAGGTACACCCACACACACCATCCCCACAAACTCATTTTCAAACATGTTGTGGTCGGTGGTAACTTGTGAACCACATTATATGTGGGATTGAGGTGTTGATTTTTATTTCTACAAACCTCAAACCCACGAACCCCATCCCCACAAACCTCAGTTGATCGAGTCATCCGTGGTCCGGATGATTTCCCCATGGGCTTCCACAAAAGGATCCATGTGACTCACAGATGAAACCTCCTAGGCAATCTATAAAATAACCATGTGGGGAGCCAAAAAACAAGAGATAGGAAGGATAAAGGATCGGATTTTTGGAGAGCTTGGAGTTTAAGGATGAAATACTTCAAAGGAAAATGATCGACGAAGTACAAAACCACAGACAGTTTCTAGCAGGTATAGGCAATACATGAACTATAAAAAAGAAGGATGCATAATAATATCTTAAAATTGTGAACCTAATTGGAGAAGCACAATCTATAATCCCTTCGTGGATGAACATACCATGAACAGAAGGACTAATTCCCCTACTTCAATCCGACATACCACATAGCGCATCTCTATGTGGAAAAAACCCTACCCTACGTAGCATTCCGCCACCCAATTTGACTCCAACGTCGCATATCCCCATGGTATGCAGATGGAACCTGAGGCCATGTACCACTATGATATTCGGACCAAATCATGGTCTGTGTACCACCTCAATACACAGGCTACATCCAAACTTTTGTACCACCTCGGTACGTGGACGACATCTTGGTCTGCGTACTACCTCGGTACATGAATGACCCCTCAACCCACATAGTAGAAATCCATACTGAAGTTACCCCACCCCACATGAACAAATGATATACGGAATGGGGTACCATTGGGCTTTCCACCTTCCGTTGCCGATCATGCCCTTCTATTTCTATCTCATTGCCTAAATCCACTACACAAACCAATCCATTTTAATTAGGCCAAATCCTCTTCCAAAGCCACAAAACCTGTATGATAAAACCATCTGGCACATCAGCACATAATTCTGAGTTTACATACTCATGGTTAACAGAGTCACATGGGTAATCAAATCAAGGGATTAGACCCCCATAATTATATTAAGTCCACATTCCCATTGTAACCTAGGGCCCAACCATGGAAGATTAATGTGAACCTCCCACTTCTTAGGATCAAGGGTAATCACTAGATTTTCCATTCAATGAGGGGAAAAAATAAGTCTAAGGGACCATGTCTGCATTTCCTTTTGATGAGGAGCAATGCTTCTCCCCATTATTGAATCCAACTTTATGGAACCCCCTTAAGGTGACCCCATAGCCTTTATACTGAAGGAGGAATTCTTGCTCCTATCAGGCTTAGCCTAGGACATATCCAGATTGATTCCCAAATGTGATTATCCTGGAAATAAAAATGGGTGAGAGTTGGAACATTCAATGCCCCTATCTCTCTTCCTTTGGGCCTATAGTCATGACCTCTTTCGTAACCTTCTTCATTTTCCATTAGAGGAGAATAAAAAGTGTGTGGTTTTACAAATCTATATATTCATCTTATTTATCACATCGAGCACGAATCACATGGGCTTAGAGGTTAATGATGATCATGAGATACACACCGTACCCCAAATGAAATATGAGAACTCTGATTCCTTCTCTATCTAGGATATGTAGAATGATAGTATGAAGGCCTCAGCCCAGTGGGTCTCTTCCATGCATAACCCCCAACTAAAATGAACCATGAGATATTTGATTCTCTCTCTAACCAGGATATGTAGGATGCTTATCTCAAGGACTGAGCTCAAGTGGGTCATTTCCACACGTAACCCCCACACCAAACGAACTATGAGAACTTTGATTCTTACTCTATAAAGGAAAATTAGGATGCCAAATTAAGTCCTGAGCTCAAGGGAAGTAATCTATAAAATTTAGTCCCAACAAGAATTCCCCCCTTACTCAATAGGGAATCCTCTTCAAGAATAATCCCCAACACGACTCTTTCAAGAAAGGCCTCTTCTATGGTGTAATCCCCAACCATGTCTTCTTGAATGGGCCTCCTCTATGGTATACACCCCAAATAAAACCAAACTTCCAGGGCTTTGATTCCCAACATACTAGGATTCATAGGAAGCCTCCCTGAGGTCCAAACCCAACTCCCAAATTACCCTCGTGTTCACCAGGACATACCCCTAGTGGGGCCATATCCACCTAGAAGACCATGCCTCTTCAAAGCGTCCTAGGAAACTTTGGTGTAAGTCTCACATGAAATCTTGATTAGTCATCTTCCACCTATACATCTTATATTCTTGTTAATAAAATGGATGGATGGGTCCTCCTGTCACAACCTTAAATGGTGATGTATCTAGTTTTGTGTCAAGGAACTACGTGGATTCAGATTCCCCTCATGAGGATATGTAGGAATCCCATCTCATGGGTTTGATCCTGATATCAATGGATCTTCTATCCTAATGTATGATGATAAAATCTATAGCACTATTCCATTAGGCATAAACTAGTGTTGTCTCATTAATTCCTAATCCATATATATCAATGGTTGATTTTTCAACCAAAGGGTAATCCAATGACACATTCCTGGTTAAGAACGAAGGATTCAAGAACATGTGAACATTGATTATATCTACAAGAGAGAACCAAATTAAGAAATAATTCCCCCAGAAAGGATGTGGTAAGCCCAACCTCCCATCCTCTTGGCCAATAGAGTCTTTAAGTGTCATTGGCCAAATCTTTATCCAAAGAGCGCATTTATTTGGAAAGAAGGTACATGAAACTTTGATACCATTGTTGTTTGGTGTTTTTATATATACGAATAAAGATTTTGGAGACCATCCTAGGACATCATACCCAATGCAGACTGATTACACACATACTTTGCCACCTGTAATCACTTGTCTAGACCATTCAACTGTGGAACCTCATTTGTAATATCAAAAGAACACACTGCCCAGACCTAGTTTGAGAAAATCACCCACGAAAAAGGGTCACAACATTAATCAAGTTGATATGAAATGGTAAAACCAATGTCAAACAATATAATGGAAAAAAATTATCTATTATCCATCAAACCATTTCATCCACCCTGGTAAAATGCAAATCGAGTTGAAACAAAAATGGTGAACTCGATGTGAATCGTTAACCGAGGTGGCAGTATCATCCCACCACAAGCCCCCTTCATCCAAAAAGGAACAGGGGCATGCAAGGTCATTAATTATGAACGTGATCATGAGATGAATGTTTGATGGAATTTTTTTGTATGTATATGTCATATATATATTGCAGGAATTTTGTAGAAATATCTTCAATCCAAATGGAATCCCAAAACTTTTATCAGACATACATATCAGCGACCACACAGGTGGATGATTCCCCAACAAATAATAAGGCTCCCTCTCCTACCTAGCATCTTCAATACTGGGTTTCAAATTTTCTAATCCATGAGTACCACAAAGATGGTACTCTCTCTATGGTAGAGGCTGCAAGGATGAACCACCAATCAGTGAAATATCATCGACATCCTCTTTAGCTGCGATTGGAATCCCATCACCGGACGACCCCATTGGCCATCTCCAACCGTTTCAGGATTCTATGCCCAGAGTTCGACAATGTGTATCTCTATTATATTATGAAGGAAGATGAATTCAACACCAATGAATTTATCCCAGATGCATAAAAACCCCATTAAACAACTGCTACCAGAGGACATCGCAACCAGCGACATAAAACTCGACATCCTCACTCTAAAGAGGATCCCATGCCAAGGGAATTTGCTAAAATCCAATAGACATAGGCCCCTCGGGCTACCCACTGAGGAAAGAAAACACATAATCAGGAGCAGTTTATCACCCTAGTTCTAGAGGAGGAGGTCCTCTATACAAACAAAACAACATATAATGGGATGACATACAATTATTACACACCTACTGAAGCCTGACATGAAAATACGATGGTGATCCACAAGCGGATGCATATCTATTCTTGCTCCTATGAATCCCACCACAGAAATTGGGTGGGAAAATAAGAGCAAACACACATTCCTTCTAGTTCTCACCAGTCCCACTATGCATACAAAGTGATAAAGTATAGGGAGATGAAAATCTATACCAATGTGCAAGAATCCTATCATCCAAATAAGACGACACCCAGATATATGTAATCACAAATACATATTGAAACAGAACAAGCTCTCCATCTAAACCGAGTGAGAAACCATGGGTAGTCATATAACAATGATGATTCATATGAATCCCCCCATTAAAATATGGAATCAATCTATATGTAGATAAAAATTATGGCCTACCACAATGATGCCCACCATCCAAATACAGTGGAAATAAAATATGGTTAGAGTCCAATACCTGAGGATTCACATAAATCCCACCAACCAAATACAGTGGAAACCAGAGAAAATAGCCAGTGGCAACTCGTTTCTCTGTCTTGGCATAAGAGAACTTCCAGTACCCATTGGCAACACATGGAGGACCAGAGCAGGAACCAACTCCTACTCCGACATCCGAACAAGAATTCATACCCATTCTAGAAAAATAGGTATCTCAACACATCTAGTCCATAATAGAGGATCATACATCGATCCCATACTATATCTTCTAAACGTGTCAAGACGTCATTGCGTCAGCAAAAAAAGTGAGGAGTCGGTCCCATGATCCTATCTTCTCAGACCTGGTGAATCATCCAAAAAATTAAATATTCACCCCAGATCAGACCTGCATCTCCACTCCCATCCAAGAGGTTTTATTACCATATTCAGTTATAAAAGGACAACCAAATCAAGAATAAATACCCATTCCAACTGGGGGACACTAGTCCAACATGGTGACCACTCCAGGGCATACATATATCCCTGCTAGAATTCAATATGACCATCGGCGTACCCCAGAGGCATCACATGAACCAAAAAATAGGGTCCCATATATGAAGGCCACTACCAATAGTAGGGGGCCCCGTTTTCCCACATGAGAGCACCCAAACATGAAAGACACCAAAGGAAACTAGAAAATGAATATAACATCCATGATTCTTCTCTGCTAGAAGTTGGAGTTCTTGAAACCCTTAAATATTTATCTATAGATTCTCATGATCATGTTAGTCTATTACCAAATAATGGATGTGGTAGTAGAAGCTACGAAGCTCCTCCCTACAATGTTGCTACCAGTAGCTCTGAAGGTCCTCCCCAGAGTACCCACGTAGGCTTACTCCATGGGCTAGAAATGATTGATCACGAGAGCTTATCTCCTTATGCATGTTAGGGTATCCCTCCCTTTGACCAAAATATCGAACAATACGGTCCTCCCCTTGTTGTCATCTACCCTAATGGTCCTTCCTATGGTATATGTAGCATATATGTTTCTCTCTATAGTCGGACGTCAAGTTGTGATGGTAGTCCTCTCCATGACGTAGTCTCTACAAAGGCCCTCCCCACATTGACATCAAGAAATAAGAAGGTCCTCCCCTCATTATTGTACATCTTGAAGGCCCTACCATGAATGTACACTGAAGATACTCTCCTTACATCTAAGGCTATGATGGTATTCCTCACCATGATAACAGTCATTATTAAGGCCCTCCCCTCAGTGATGCCATGTGGAAAGATGGTCCTCCCTTTACTGCAGTCCACCCTAAAGTTCCTCCCCAGGGTATATACTGCACATGTACTCTCTATGACCAAACACTAAGCTATTATGGTAGTCCTTTAAATCATAGAACCAACTGTGAATGTTCTATCTGCAGTCAAAATTTACATCGGCGAGAAATTCCTCCCCTTGTCAGGTCAAATATTATAAATCCATAATACGTCGAGGTGCTTGAAAAAATGGAGTATGATATGTTGGATACTATCTCTATGAAAAGAAATGTTTTTTCTCAACCAATGGATGACCCATGCCTGGGATAATCTTCTGACCCACCCTCGTATCGTTCACATGTCCATGAGACTCCCACTGTCCTCACTACTTAGAACAAAATAATTAAGGAGGAGTCAAACCAAGTGGATCAAGTAAAAGAGTTTCTTGAAGAAAAACAAGAATATATATTTCTTATGAGAAGACAACTATCTAGGGATGAAATAATAGTGATGTATTAGCCTAAAACCACTTCTTAGTTCAACATACTAAGAGAGTTGTCATAAGAATGTATGCATAACATTCGTAATAATATCTTGACAACTCAATTCGAGTTAAAAATAATGGTTTCCCCTACAATGGATATGAAGACCCTGTTAATGGAATGATAGAGATTCTCCATCAAAGTGACATAGAAGACCTTCCATTTATATGGCCTCCACAATTTGAAAGGAAAAAAAGGACCATGAGTTGGCCTACATCCATGTGCTACACAAGTTTCACTACCTTATTGGCAACGCCTTGTATGTTGTCCATATTAGGGGATGGGGTGAATAAGGATCTCTATACTTCACCCCACTTATCATCCATTAGAACCCATTGGAAGTGACATCTTGAAATGTCATCATCACCATATGACAGTCAAATAAAGTCCCTAATTATGAATGGAGGAACACTCGACAAGAACTGTCCTAGTGTAAGTCTCAAAAGAATCTGGCCCAACGATAGAAGGTCATCGAGAAGCTCCTGAACTAGGTCACCGAGAACATCCAGCAAGCCTCCCACCTATGGGAAGCTAGTCTATGAGCACTTATCCTTCCCTATAGAGAAAAAAATTCTTGTGTAGACCCGACACCATATCTGTCTCACACCCACATGGGAATGCGTGAGATCAGGAAGGTGGAAAAACCACCACAACATGGGATCAACCATAGCCCACAGTGCTGGGGGAATTTTGACACAAAATTCCCCCATAAGGCTAGAAAATCTGGGTTGGGGCACATCAACATTAGAACAAGAGAAGCCGTAGCCCGCAGAAATGGGGGAATTTTTACCTCAAATTCCCGCCCAAAAGAGTTCTGTCTTCTCTCGTATGGGGAGAACAATGGACATAAGATTCACTCATTCCATCCCATCCTGTGACTCAAATTCCCCAGAACTGAGGCATACCACATGGTCATATCGGGTCTTTTTTCGAGTCACTCTTCACTGAGAAACTCATTGAGCCTCATAGAATGGATGAAGAAGATCCAACAAAGGATGCAAGAAACTATCCTAGAATTCAAAACCTAGTATTCCACCCCTAATGTGGTATGAAACAATTATCATCATGGAAATCAACCCCAAATTCCTTATTGAAAATGATACAAATAATTTGGAAACAGGAGAAGAGGGTTCCCTCCTGAAGATGGTCCGCACCGAGCCTGGAGGTGTACTCACCAGAAACCAAAGGGTTTTCCAAAAATTGGGCACCCCCTCGTTAATCATACATTACCTCTTATGTGAATCCCCAACAAGGGGAATAATTATAACAAGGTCTATGGACCACCTCCACTTACCCTTGAAGATGATTTCCCGATGCTTGAGGAGAGATTCACTTAACAAGAGGAAGAAATGATAGAGCTAAGGAAAATCAATGTTGAGCTACTAAGAACCTTCCATCCAACTGGGAATGTACCTCAGGTGGAGCCTAAACAAACACTTCCATCAGATGTACCTCTTACTCATAGGATCATCTCGATGGATGATGCAAGGTTGGAAAAATCATTTAAGTTAGTTCTAGGACCATCAGTCTACCTAAACCCAATGACAACAAGATATCAATATTTCCCTCCATTTGGAAATAAACCAAAATAGATTCTTGCAAATCCATAATGGATGCCCCCAGTTGGGTATCCACCTCAAGTTCCAACAACACCAGCACATCCAATATTTCTCCATTCTAAACCCACTCATGCTCAAGTCCAACAGGACACACATCAAGGGATCCTGAATACCATAGGGTTATTTAAAACTCCAATGGAAGCAATGTAAGGATAGTGTACTCCAATACAGTCAAAATGGAATCCCTACCCTGATTGTGTAAGCAACATCCATCCACCAATAAATTTTGAGAAGCCTATATTCCTAGTATTAAATTGATCAGGGGACCCAGAGTAGCATCTAATGCACTACTCTTCTTATTTTGATCCCATTATGGGAACCCTAGAGAAACAAGAGACTGTGAAGCTCAGATTCTTTGGGTGAACCCAACATAGTTCAGCCTTTTATTGGTACACTAGTTTTCATGGTAACTAAATAATAGGATTGGAGGACCTCCAACACCAGTTAATATTCCATTTCAGCTCAACATTTCCAAAAAAAAGATATTCAGTGGCCTCATGAACTACAAACCACAGGAGAATGAGAGAGTTTCAGACTTTATTTTAGGATGGAAGTGTTTGACTTACTTCTTAAACCAGCCACTCCACCAATATGAGATACTTTTCATGTGAATTGATAATCTCAAAGATGACCTGTGAATTCCACTCATTCATGTGATATATACAAGTCAGTTCTGGGTCATCACCTCCATCACTCAGAGGGTAAAATATTCTTTGAAACAGACTAATCTCTTGTCCTAGGCAGCCCATTACCCCCAGTAAAAAGAGCTGGGAGTGATTAAGCGGCTTCTGTCATGATTAAGCCACCCCCTGCAATAGATTCAGCTTTAACACCCCCACCAAATCATGCAGCGACCTCAGGACATCAAACAATTCCCCTTCCTCGTCAAAACATACAAAGGGGGGCGAAAAGTAATCAATTTGAGGAACAAAAAATTAAATTTTATTATTTATGGGATGATCAAGTCCATGGATACTTTTTAGATTCCATGAATTGTAACTTTATTTCGATTCTAAAGCCAAAGTAGGCTGATGATGTAGGTCTTGATGACTAGATAGATCACTGTCCCTTCCACTGGATATTGGGGTAGAACATTCTGGATTACATTGTCCTCAAGGACCTCCTTCAACGACGGATATATTCCTGACAGTTCCATCGGGCCCACCACCAACGCAAGTGGAATTCATTTACACCACTGATCTAGATGAAATGGGGATGTGGGAAAAAGTTGTTAACAAAAAGGAAAATATTGATAGTTGGTTGACTTGGAAAACAATCAATAAGTCCAATTATGTCATCAAGGAACTATTTAAGCAACCCACTACCTTTCCAACAACTCCAAATACAACACAATTGACATCCTTAGCCCCAAAATCCTCCAATGGATTACCACCCAACAAGAAACCCAATCAGAAGGGAGGAAATAATGAATAGAAAGATGAAGTTTCACCAAAGTAAAAAATCGACTTTGACACTATTAGATTTCATGCCGATAGATCTAAATATAAGGGCACCATCTCGCCAAACGGAACCACCAGGGTAGATTACAAGGAATATTTATCATCAAAAGAGTATCTGATTTTTGGCTCCATAAATGTCATCCATTTGATGGATCTATTATCCAATGATGAATATGGTTATAAAATAGAATTATCTACAACTAATTGGGTTCCCAATGGAAGAAGTAACATAATATAGGGATATCAAGGGAGACACAGCCATGGGAGAAATAAAGCTTATGGATGCACCTCCGCTCAAACCATCACTCTTGCATAAACCCGTGAAATAACCCACTAATAGATTTGATAGGGACATGAAACTTATCATGCCACAACAGATTGCCAACCTAGTCTAATCCTTCTGAAATATATGTCACAGTAAGAAAAATGACTAATTACCCTAAGTAGGTAAGAATCCCTTCTCCGACCCATATACAAAATACATATGCTCCTCCAAATTTGACCCCAAGGGTCGACCCATCTTCATGAAATGGTCAAGGCCCTAATGTAACTGTTAAAAGAGCATCCCCAAGTAGGGATGTTCTGTCCATTAGATTAGAAATATGACATTATGAAACATTTAGCTTCTGTACCAGCTAAGCTATCAATCATGGATGCATCAAATATATCAGAAGATCTCGGGGAAGCACTCATCAAATCTTTTCTAAGTCCCCAAGATTTCAAATCTGAGGTGGCCAATGATGAAGTCTACCAGATAGAGACCCATGATGTATAATGAAACATAGTTTTCTACATCACAAATAATGTGAATATGTAATCTTGAAATGACACATCAAACCCTTATATGTATATGGCATAATAAATGGCATCAATATCTGAAATGTCTTCATAAAAAATGGATAAAGGGTTAATCTCCTCCCACTATGGACACTTTGTTGGACGGGATGAAATGAGGATGATTTGATTCCCTCCACCATGGCCTTTTTAGGCTAAGAAACACATGAGAAGATGTTGTTAGGTCAAATCAAGCTCAAAATCTAGTTTGGTGACCTCATAGCTCACCCAAGATTTCTTGGGGTCTAAATTAATATGGCCTTCAATGCCATGCTAAGGAGGCATTGACTGCATAAACAAGTAGCAATCACCTCCTTGTACCGTCAATTCCTGAAATATAGCAATAATGGACAGATTGGGACACCACATGATGATAAGGCCTCGTTCAACCTTTTTGAATCACAATATTATGATGTAGGGTTCTATGAACTAAAGGGGAAACAAACCTCAGCTGATGGAATTGATTAGGTCACCACCCCAAATGGTTTGGAAATGTTTCCCATTGATCCCCTCAAGTATCTTGGGGAAGAATGATTACTTTCCATCAATCAGATTTAAAAAAATTATAAATTCAAATGCATATTCAAAAGTCCCCATGATTTCACTTACGGCTACCAAGCCTGATAATGTAGAAAATCTCCTTAAATCTAGAGATAATGTTGAGGATTCTGAAGAAAATTCCCCCAAACCATCATCAAAACTCTAGAAGATGCTTTCCTCAACCACTGATTCAAGAGGAAGTGTTTCATCGCTCAAAGAAGATGAGGAAACTGTTTTACCTCTCACTGTATCTTCTCCATATAATCCCCTAATGATGGTCGAGGAAGAATAGACAACTTCACCTCCTAAACACCAAAATTTAATCTCCTCCCTCAACTATGGAGAAATCGTTTCAATAATTATTTCCTAATTAGAAGACAAAGTGGAAGATGAAGAGGATGCATAGGAGGAAGAAGAAGGCCAAAGGTATTCCCAGCCATCATTTGTGGAAGGTATCTCTACCACAATTGAAGAGCTTAATGAAATCATCTTGGGTAGAAAATAAGACCTGTGACCCAATCGGATTAGTGTAACATGTCTTATGAAGAGAAAGAGATATATACCAACTTCTTGATGTAGAATTGAGATTTGTTTTGTCATGAATTATTGAGGAATGACAAGACTCAATACAGAGGTGTCCAATCACCATCTGTGTCTGCCGGAAGACCGTTGTGGATACAAGCAAGCAGCATGATGGAGACACCCGACCCATGCTGCTAAAATATACAATCTCATCATAGTGAACATAATTTGAGAAGTCTAATACCCCATCTGAATGACAAACATTGTACCCATAAAAATTAATAATGGGAAGATCAGAGTCTTCATTGACTTCTAGGATCTCAATTGGCATTTCTCGAAAGCTGACTTCTGGGTCCCGATCACTGAATTGTGGATCGATGAAACTACTAGATATGAGGATATATATTTCATGTATGGTTATTTAGGATATAAAAAAATGCAAATGGCCTAAGAGGAAGAAGAATCCACTACAATTAAGGCTCCCCAAGGGATGCTTTTCTATAAACTGATGGCTTTCAGTTTGAAAAATATGGGTTCCACATATCAACGTTCCATGTATCACATTTTCAAACCCATCATGGGAAAATTCGGAAAATGTTATGTGAATGATCTGGTGGTTAAGATGAAACAATGATCAGAACACCTAGATGGTCTCTAAAACTATCTTAAATAAACTATGATAACACAGTCTGAAAATAATACCATAAAGTGTACTTTTGGTTTTACCTTAGGAAAATTATTCAGCTTCTTCATACTCCATAATGTCAACGAAGTCAACCATGAGAAAACAAAGTCCATCCCTGGAATCTCACCTCCTCGCAACCTTAATAAGTTTAGAGGACTCCATGGTCACCTTTCCTACATTCAGTGCTTCATTTACATCCAAAATGGATATTGATTTCCCTTCACTAGGTTTTGAAAAAAGGGGTGGAATATCAGTGCGATGATTATTTTCAGGAACCAATTGAAAATCTCAAGAGATATCTCTTATGACCACTAGTGATAATGCCAATCATTGAAGGAAGATATCCCATTCTGTATGTAACCACCTTAGAGAGATCCCTAGGTGCCTTCTTTATATAGAAGAATGATATCAGTAGTTAGAATAGCCTCCATTACCTCAATCGAACCATGATTGATGCTGAGACTCGTTATTCGAATAATGAGAAGAGATTACTTGCATTAATATTCGCAGTCCAGAAGCTGAGGAATTATTTGTAGCACCAGGAGGTACACCTAGTCTCTTATAGCAATCCACTCAACTATAATCTCATCCATCCAATGTTTACTAGATTCCTATCACAGTGGTTAGTCATCCTATAGTAGTTCGATTTATGTTTCATACCGTAAAAATCCATCAAAGTCTAGACATTAGTAGATTTACTTGTAGAGAATACCTCAACAGAGATGGATCCATTAGATGCTGATCAACCTGACAAGGAAGTGTTCTCTAGTAAAAAAACTCCCAGATGTGGGAAATTAACTTCAACAACACATCTGAAAGCCTGACAGGAAAAAGAATGGAAAACCACAAGTTCACAAAAGTGGGTATGGAAGTCATACTCATATCCCCAAAAAAAGAATGTTCTTCCCTATTTCTTATTACTGTCAGAATGACCCAAAGACAATGAAGAAGAGTACCAGGCCCTCATTTTAGGCTTAAAGTTGGCACATTAATCACAAGAAGAACACCTAAAGATTAAAGGCAACTCAGAACTAGTCATCAAGAAAGTCAATGATGACTATTCTATCAAGGAAGAGGAGTTGATCCCTTTGATGAACAATGTTAATGAGTTTATGGAAAAATTACCATTATATTGGACATAGACTTATGTACCCTAGTCAAAAAAATTTCCAGATGATGCATTGGAAAATCCAGCCATGGATCTGACTCAAATAGACTAGAAGAAAAAAATCATCAGTATTTCTCATAGATGTATTATATTATCATTCATTTAGTCTAACAAGGATAAAATTAATCAAATCAGTCCTATATCTAAGTTGTATGGTTCTACCACTGGCTGGATGACTCCCATTGTATATTACCTTCAAAGGGGAGAGATCCCACCTGACAGGGATGGAATGGAGCAAATCTAGAGATGGGAAATCAACTTCATGATGCATGACAGCACCAACCAGCAAAAGGTTCTTTATAAGAAATGCCTTGATGGAGTTCTTCTGAAGTGAATTTATGGGGAAGAGACTGACACCTTCATAAAAGAAGTACATGCCAGAAATTTTGGATAACTTTAATCCACATCCATACTATCAATGAAGATTCGAGGTATTGGATATTAATGGCCCACTATGATGTAGGATTGCGCCACATTCACCAAGAAGTGTCATTACCACTGTTTTCATACAAATTTCTTCCACCCCCCCCCCCCCCCGAGTCACTTCACACAATTATGCACTCCATGACATTTTCCATATGGGGAATGGATATCGTGGGACCATACCCTCCCACCATAAATAGAAAATTCAAATATATTCACATAGAAATAAACTTCTTTTCCAAATGGGAAGAAGATGTACCTCTCAAATTGGTTAATGTAAGAAGCATTGTCAGCATTGTGAAAGCCAACATCATCCCTAGGTTTACTGTCCCTTATACAATACTGAGGGAAAATGACACCAATTTCTACTCAGTTGAATTGGAAATTCTATATCAGTAGAATGGAATCAAGGGAAACCATTCATCCTGCTGTCACGGTGCGGCCAATGGGTAGATAGAGGAATTCAACAAGACCTTATCCAATATACTCCCTAAGATGGTAGACCGTGAAAATAAATCATTGATGTATAAGCTCTGATATGCTCTATGGGATTATCGAACCACAATGCACACTACCACTCAAGAAACCATATATTATTTAGTGTACGAGATAGCGGCAGTTCAACCCATTTAAGTTCAATTACAATTGTTTCACACGGCCATCTTTGATCAACTATCCACATATTTGCTGTCCTAGAAATAGTTTGATGAGCTGGAGTGTTTGGATGAGAAAATATCTCACACTTTGCACCATTTGGAAGTTTACCAAAACCAGATTGCTCTAGCCTTTAATAAGAAGGTTCACCTATGATCTCTCCTTGAACGAGAAATGGTGATGGTCCTCAGAACCCTTATGATACTCAGAAAGAAACCTCAAAATTTGGATCAAAAAATGGGAAAGACCATATGTTATACACAAGGTCTACTCTAGTGGAAAATATTCCTTAATTTCAATGGATGGAGAGATCACCAAAACTCCCACTGATGCGAGGTTGCTGAAGAAGTACTTTGTGTAATCCTATCACACTTATCCTAAATGCATGATGTTAAACTACATAGTAACACGTACATCTATGTTTCACAATGTTAAAATGTATGGAAATGTTCATGATAACATGAAATTAAACTTCATGATGGGCTCATCTTAGCTGTAAGACGTTAATCTTCATAGTGGTATATGCATTCATGCTATACGATGTCAAACTTCCTATAATCTTCATCATTACTGCATGACATCAAACCACATAGTGATCACTATGTCTTGAACAATGACTTGGTGTGAATGAATAAGATCTGTGCAAGGTAATGATAAAAATTCCCCCTTCATGTGTATGGGTCATACCGACATAGGAAGGGACTTTTAAAAAACTACATATTGATTTATTCCTTCCATAAAAAGGATACGTAAAGACACCTGGACCCTAAGTCTTGGTCCAGCCATAACATGACATAGAAGAACTCTGTCATATCCTATGTTTTCCCTATACTATATGGGAAATCATTGTTACTCCGTGTTTCTCACACCGAGTACAACTCATGTGAGCTTAAGAATGGTGGCAGGGATTTCCACATCATGTAAAAAACATAGAGGATTATAATAATCCCATCATATTGAAATGAGGGTATAAAATTTCCCCCCTCTCCATGCATAGGCCAGACTGGCATGGGGAGTCCTTAGAACTATGTATAAATTGATTCCCATTCATCTGTGGGATACGTAGTGATGCTTGGATCCTATAACCAATTCTATCCACCAGTAAAAGTCAACAATGCCTCTTTCTCTATGTACAGGTCATACTTTCATGGTGGAATCCATGAAAAGTCATAAGTGCACGACGTTAAACGGAAGGGTACCTTGAGAAATACATGTGGTTTGATTCCTTTCCTCACAGGATATATAGAGACACCTTGACCATATGTCTAGTTCCATCCACCACATGATTCAAATCCCCCTCTATGTGCATAGGTCACACTGGCATGTAGATTTTTCAAGAACTACATGTGGATTGATTCAATCCCTCACAGGATACATAGTAACGCCCAAATCCTTCATCCTAGTTTATCTTCCATTTAAAAAAAATTATCTATTTTTTGTGCTTGGGTTAGACCAAAATAGGGGAAAAATTCAGAACTACATGGTATTTCATTCCCAACTAAAGGGATATGTAGGAAACCTACATGTGGTTCAACCCCGACACTTCACTCACCCCATCCTTTTTATGTTGGTTCACTCTCATCCTTACCATATGAGATTAAACTACATAGGATACCAAAACTATGTGTGGCATGATTCCCATCCATCAATGAGACACTTAGTGACTCATGGGCTTTCTCGAGTATAGCCGCCATGAAACAAATGCCTCTCATGCATATAAGCCAGACATGCATAGGGAAATTCATGAGACCTTACCATGTGATGTTAAACTACATGACCAGAGGATTCCTAACCACATGATGTTAAACTGAATATCCAAATAAGTATGAACCACCTGATAGTAAACTATAAGGCATCTCAAGAACTACATGTGGCATGATTCTCGATAGAATGATATATGTAGCGATACTTGGGATGAAAACCCCATGTCTAGACTTGTAGAATAAGGAAAATGCCCCTAATAACCTCTATGTGAAATGAAAATAGATGCAGGGTATTTCACATCTAGACTCTAACATCCATAAAGTTTCAAAATACCATGCCTCCCTTTACATATGAATTAGATCTTTATAGAGGATCTTGTACCTCAGAACCAATCATCATCCATATATCTCTCACGTAACCAGACATCCCATTTTTATTAATCAAACTCCATGCCCTGGGAAATCTTGGATCACCATAATCATCCATCGCTATCTAAAATTGACATCCAATGTCTTAAAGATACCTTTTTTTACTATACACACAATGCCCTGATGGATCTCCATACGTTGCCCAAAAAATGGCCTATCAAGGAAAGGAAAATTCATCCCCATGAAATGGTTTTCCGATTTTCGTATGCCTAGAGGCTTCAATGCCCCATGTCATTTCTCATGATCTGAGAGCCCTAAAAACCATGGTTTAAACTCTCCTCAATACCAACACCCTGTACATGTCAGAACATCCTAGATCAATTACCCTCTAGTTACTCTGTGCTTCTATATCGACACCCTAATCACATGACGTTTAAACTACATGATACTCAATAATTGGTATTCACCCTTATGTCGGGTAATGTCAAAAGGGTATTTCCTTTCATGACCTTGCAAAAAATAAATAAATTTTTGCATGAAAGTTCAACATAGGCCCCGCCTCATTGATGAATCTATATCCAAAACAAAAAAAAATACCTCATCCATATGCCTAAATCAGATCTTTATAGGAACGATCCTTTAAAAAAGAAATATGTACATCTTGATTCTTTTCATCATAGGATATATAGAAACATCCAAATATAGTATGTAAAATCTAGACGTGAAACAATATTTTCCCATCCCCATCCCTACAAGGGTTAAACCAACATAAGGAAAACAACTCAAATTGATAGGATAAGAATGAATCCACCAATTCCCGATATTCACAATAAAGTTCAACCTAAAATTCCCCCTTTTAATGATCATGAACCAATATTCACACACCATACTCTATGTATAGAAAGTTATAAATCCCCAAAAACATTCTTGACCATAAAAAATGGATGGATAGTAACTTACGGACACCTCTGTTTTACTATAGATACAATGCCCTTAGGGATTTTCATATGTTGCCCACAAAAATGGCCTATCAACCAAAGAAAAATTCTTCCTCAAGATATTATTTTCCTATATCTATATGACACTATGAATTCTTTGTCTCACCTCATTCCCTGGTTTCAAAAACCCCACAGATTGCAGATTACATCTTTCTAACCTCATGTGTAAAGGTGATAGAACATTACTAGATGAACTGTTGTGGAAAACAAAAACTGTTTCTCCACTCTAGTTTAAAAAAGCTAAATTAAAACATATGTCATAAAAGTCCTGGTTCTACGATGTTAAACTACACCATGAACTATCCCTCCTTTTCATAAGTCAAATTCATGTAAGATAAGTTTCTAAACTAGAACAAATATAAATTCCCCCATACTTTTCAGACATTCTTCCATTAACCAGCCACTCACTATGGACCTCAACATAAAAAAAATCAAAATTCTATATGAATTTTATGGATCTTGGAAATCAATGTCCAGTGTCCTATAGACACCTTTTTATGACTATGCATACAATGCCCCAATGTCTCTGCATATATTTCCCACAAAAATAGCATGTAAACCAAGGGAAAATTCATCCACATGAGAGGCATTTCCAATTTCCGTATGCCCCATGGATTTCATTCCTCATATCATGTCCCATATCTAGGAATAAAAAGTGAGAGTCAAGAAAATTCAATCATCCTTGTCTAAAAGTTTCTGAGAAATTATCGGTTAATGAGTCTTAAATTGGGGCCCTTACCCCAAAAGTCATGGAAAAAGTTGTTCGAACTTAAATATCAGTAATGATAGTCCTGTTTTAAAGACTCTAAATTTCCAATTAAAAGATACAAAACACTCACTAGGATGAAAACCTGTAAAGGGAACCCTGGAAAAAAGTCGAGTACCATCTCTCTAAACCAATACTACATAAAATTTAGGCAAAACACCAAGAAATGAAAAAATATTCAAGATATGAAAATATTGTTAGGTAAAAACCCGAAAATGGTGGCTTAATAAGAATTAAATTAATTTCCTCTAATCCCAAAACATAACAGGTTTAGGAAAAAATTAGGGTGATAATGAAAAAGGCACAATTTTTGTAGGGTTTTCCATGTGACCCTTGCAATAGTCAAACTATGATCGTTGAGCCCCTTAGTTCAGGAAAAAAATATAGCATGACATGATTGTTTAATAATCTTGTATTATAAATCAAATTGATATCTAGATGAGATTATGTTTTAATATTAAATTGATCATGATTTATTGATATTGTAGAAAAATGAATAAAAATCATGAGAAAGAGATATATATTTTTGTTCTATTACAAAAAGGTATGGAGGGTGTCCACAACCGTGAGCCTCTCCATGTAGGCAGGACATAACCATTCCAAAATATGTTCAATGGACTCGTAGAGCTATATCAATGCCTGATTCGACTATTCAATAGCCTAATTTGGATTTATAAATGTCATCGTCTCGAACTCCAAACCTTCCCACAATGCCTCCACCTTCTACGCTACCTCAATTCGAACCTTTTCCCCTTCCTATACTAGTTGTTGTCCTTCATCAACTACGACCATGATGTAGACTTGTTTCTATTTGAGTTGCTCAAGTTTTCTACTACATTGTTCAAGTTCCTGATCGAGCTACTCCACTAATCACTGTTGTTTAGTGAGTTCTCTCTACAACCTCAAGACTATCCCAGCTTGATCTACAGCTTCATTCATCAAAATATGTTTGGCTAGGGCAAGGCAAACCATTGACTCTATAGTGGAAATATGGGACTTGAGATTTCCATCACTCTCCCTTGGAATAACCACATGATTTACTGTGTCATAAATGTCATGGTAATCAAATCCTCTAAACTCTAGGACCACATACTAGCAATGAAACATTGGAAGCATCATCGACATATCAGCAAGTGGTGTTTGAGAAATCAATCTCTAGATGTTCTTCCATTTGCTTTGACGGACAAGTCAAAGCCTAACCATCCCCTCTCTATTGGTCTCAAAATCACTCCCAAAAGAAGAAATATATTCAGGAATGAATGTCACATGGGTGTGACTTGATTTAGTTTCCTCAACCCGACTGGATACCTCAGCAGCCACACCCCTGACAGTTATAGTAGAGGGAATGATCGAAGTCTCTACCTCAATTACCAGTGCTTGAAGTTGTGATCATAAAGTCAAAAATAAATAAAGTAAACACCCTCGATCCCAAAAAAACAAAATAAAAGAAATATTTCTAGTTAGAGGATTGGGAAACTAACCTCCACTCGTCGAAACATCAATGCCCTTAACTTCCATGTAGGCATTTCTTCTAGATGAATTTGGTACAATGTCTTCAATACGAAATCGAGTTTTAGGGATGTCCAAGGACACCCAAGACTCAGGGCCATGCCCAATTAGACTAGAAGACTCTAAATTAGCTTCCCTAAGATCACTCAAATAAAGTAGTGTCTCAAGAATAATAATCCCAGAAAAAGGAGTGATAACCAGTTATAAACCCACAGGCACTGAGACCATGAACACTCTTATACTCTCAGAAAAAGTCACAATGAACCATTCTAAATTGTTAGGAGCTGGGATATTATACCCCCCATGGGTGTTACCCATGGTGGTGCATGATTAGTATACTCAATTGGGGTTTCAATTTACAAATGTGTTCCCTCCACAATGGAGGGGTCTATCTGGTATGGGTAAGTTGACGCCTCAAGACCTAGAGCCCCTCCAGTAGCCTGAGGTAATTAGGGATCTTCACCCAATTTATCTTCTGTTATCATAGTCACCTTGTATTTCTCTATGGAAGTGATATTAACATGTTCGGTTGGGATTTCAAACTCTAAATGCTCCTCCCATATCAGGGAATTGGTTTTATGCTTTGATACAAGAATATCCAGAGGGCTCAGAATAAACTCAGTCTCCTCAGCCAGTCCTATTTCTCCACCCTATTCATCACCACCAACTGGTAGTCCTTTTCCTACCATAAAAATAACATGATCCCAAAAATCCTGGGATAATAATTCTTGATTAATTATTTGTTATGTATCAATATATTCATGTAATAAATGGTTAGAAAGGTAAAATAGTTCGATCGAACAACTAGATGGGATGTTCTGGAAGTTATTGTAGTCTCCTTTTTTATGTGTTTCAATAGTTGTTATGATTGTTGGAATTTCTTACTACTCCAGGGGGACGATGCCCAGATAGGAATATCAAGTGGAGTCAGAGGAGGAAATTCCCCTATGGTATATTCAATAACTACCTCCATATGTTCAGTAGCATTAGGAGAACCTTTTACTAGAAATCCCCACAACTTAGGGAATATGTTTCATAGCTATAATTCCCATGGGGGTGTATACTAGGGAAAGAAACATCAAGTGAGATTCCTCAGGTCCTTGTAAAAGTAAAAGTGGAGAGTTCAAAATATTCCCAACAAAAGAAATTAAATTCAGGGTTAGAAAATAGAATGAACTCTGAGAGTACCACCTTCCATGTGATCCGGTCAGACTAGTAAATCATGTCTTGGGAAGAATTGAGACTCATTTCCATCTTGCAAAGGAATATGGCTACCTCATCTAGCTATTCTTCATCAGAAATAAATTTAGGAGAAATGTATTCCCCAAAAACTGGAATATCAAAGATCCCTCCTTGAAGATGTTTCCAAATGTCTTCATCACATGAATTCACCCTTATGACATCCCAGACCCACCAAGTGCTGGGAAACATGGTTGTAATGGGGAATTGCTAGTGATGTAGGATCGGCCTATGGATGTAGAGTAGGTCTCATCCATCGCAACTGCATCCTAGGTGCCTCCAGAGCCCTGGGACCCCCAAGATATGAAAACATATGAGGATCCAGGTTAGAGAAAGGATATTCCCTCTCTTCAGACACAACATGAATATCAGTAATATCATCACCCCTCTAAACGGTGATCATTCCTTCACCCTCTCTTCTAGTCTCTAATCACAACATGGAAAGTACTCGGTGAGAGTATTTACAATGACTTTTCCTGGAATAGATTAGGGTTTCAAGTTCTTTAAGGTAATATATTACCCTCTCAATATCATCATCATAATAAATGACATTCGGTGTTGACATAAGTCCTAGGTTAGTGAGGGAAACCTCTCTCTCTTGGGGGAACTGCCACAAGGTGTTAGAGTACTACTCATGAAAATATTGATGATTCCTCAAAATATCACATGGCCTCCAGCCAACTAGAAAGGAAGCATCAGAAGGGATGGGTGGTTATCACCGAGTGGTATCCTCAACCACTTGTGAGGTCACACCCCAAGGTCTCAAGACCTTCCTTAGGGGTTTAGAACTGATGTGCTTTCGATGGAATTTCCCTAGTAGAGAATGTCTAGTATCTTTATTTTTTGTTCCCTTCCACTTAGCCTCATATGCCTTGGGGGTCAGGACATTGGGAACTTGATCTGCCAGGTGGCCATTCAGATATGATTGAGCCTAGTCCTTAGCATAACATCTTCTAAGATAGGGTGTAGAATGATCATAATCTGGACACTTGACCTTGAAATTATTATCCTCTTGAGTAAACATTAGCCACAACAATTGGACATCATAAGATGTTTTTCTTGATGCACGCTATTGAGGGAAGGGTGACACATCATCTGGATAAATTTAAACTGAAGGAAAAATATGCAAGGAGCATATCCTTCGCAGATAAATTCTTCATTAATACGGGCATCCAAAATAACCACTCTCAAAGAATATAGGTAGTGACAGTTGAAAAATTATTCTAAATTAGAATTCACAATGGTACCAATGGGGTAAGAATAATTATGTTAGATTAATTGGTCATGAAAATGGATTTGATCCATCAACTCTTATTCATTCTTCTCCGTATAGTCATCCTACTTATCCTGAGAGGCCCATCCTGATGGCATAACCCCACTGATGCATTGAAGGTACGGTCTAATAACAACATTTCGAATTGATATGGAATTAATAAATGTGTCAAGTCTTATGTAGGATTCTATCTAGTCATAAAGGATTTGGAAGGTCCCAGTCATCGAATGAGGTGACCATCCCTTGCTAACGAGAACTAGTAAGTGACAGATTTTGGCTAAGATTGGAATGGCCCAGTTGATGCATTTTCCGGTGGCCAGCTGAGCTACCATGATGAATTTTTTGATTCTCACACCGCTAGAGTCTCACACTAGAATAATCCATCCACTCAAAAATATATCCAAAAGGCATACAAACAAAACAAGGAGTACATTCCAGGGACAAGATCTCATCCCTATTCACAGAATTAGCGGTCCTCCAAGGTAGGCCAGTAGGAACCCGCTTGCATTTGATTTTACTTGGATAGACAAGACCTGGGTCTAAACACATCATGCACTTCATCACATAGCCTGAAAAATACATTAATCCACTTTTAGAATGGAATGCATCACTTTGGTCTTGGGTCGACATTCTTCAAAAGTTTCTTTTCATGAGAAATGATAATTTTAGCTGAAGGAGGAGTCCTCTCATTGTAGTCAAAGATAGAAGAAAGAGATAAAAACTCATCATACATGTCACCAATAATAGGGACCCTCGAAATCATCTGAACACCTCTGAGACAAATTCTAACCTCCCCTTGGGCTAAATGAAAGGTTTTGGTATCTGAACTTTATCTTCTCAAAAAGATGTGAAATGAGGGTTTTTGTCTGATGACCATAAGTCTGGGATACCTAGAAAACATAATATAACCCTATGGTCTACAATTTGACAAATAATACTTCACAAATCTGACAGACACCAAATGAACATCCCCATTCCAAGCCAAAGAAGCATCCAGAGTGAAGGGACCACTTATATGACTATCCATGTTTCTCTTTTGTTGTGGCCCTTCAAAAAAATTATATGGTAGCAATGGGTTATTTCAACTATCTTCCACCATTCATCCTCTACAGTCTGAGGAGAACAGTTAATTAAGAACCTAGTAGAGGAATCCTTTAATATGAATTATCCTCTCGATGAGATAAGGTCCTTATGAATGGTGATTTTTTTATCTAGGAAGTAGGTTGGTTGTCCACACATGTCTCCAGAATAGATGTATTAGATAGTAGACTGAATGCATAAATTTGCATCCATCCTAAGATTGGATGAACCATCTGGGTCATATTAAATAGTTTTTCTATGGGTTGACTCAATAGGGAGACCTGGATTTTTTCTTCAATAGATTCTGCTATATTCTTCAACCTTTCATTGGAATCTGATAGGGGAATGATGGAAACATCAAAAACAACAACAACTACAACAACAAATTTAGAAAGATCAGTCTCCTTTCAGTATCAAATAACCATACAAAAGGGTTAGTCCAATAAAAAATTTGGGAAAAGAAAAAATTTTGAAAAATGAATAATGAATTCACCCTTAAAGGACCGGCGTAATGAACACCAAAAATGGTTCATGAAATATATTCCCCCTGAATTAGCAGTTCACAGACACTCCACATGATGGTGTCCTATGAAGCGATTTACAGTGCACCGAATGATTCACTAACTATGAGAGACATAAATCAATATTCTCTATGTGGTTGTCCAAAAAATTACAATTCAAATATTTAATTTTTGGTTTTAAAATTTAAATTTATGTTCACAGAATTGAGGTTATGTCTTTGGAGCTAGTGAACCACATAGTGACTTACTAAGCTATAGTTCAAACTTATGTTTTAAGTTTCAAAATATAAGTTCATGGTTTCAAATACCGATTCATAGATGAAAATGATCGTGAAGAGTTCACAATTCTTGGAATGAGAAGAACGGTTCACGAATGATGGTTTTCGCAAAGTAACTGGTATGTAGAAGCAATGAAAGTTGAGATAAATATGAGTATCACTTTTCCACAGGAAGTGAATGAAAATACTCCCAACAATTTGATAAAAGAATAAGATGAAATTTGAAATAAAAATTTGAGAACAATATTGAATAAATAGAATTTAGAAAATTAATAAAGTGGTCTATATATTGATTTCCGAGCATGGTAGATAGATGGAATTTCCCAAGAACTGAATGGTACATAGAAAACCTATGAAATTATTTCCCATGGCTAGTGAACATGGAAGTTCATGAAATAAATAAGGAATGATTCCAATACCCTCGCCAACTACATCATTGGTAGAATGAACATGGAGATATTCATCCCATGAACCATGTCCCCATGAACCACATCTTTGGAGAAAAAGTGACGGAGTGGTACGCCCCCACAAACCATCCCCACAAAATCAGTTTGTGAACAAGGTGCGGAGATCAGTGTCCCACAAACCAATTCATTTGCATGATTGAGGCATTGATTTCCACCACTGTGAACCGCATCCCCGCAAACCTCAACCATGTAAACCTTGGTTGATCGAGTCGTCCACGGGCTAGATTATTTCACCATGGGATTCCAGAAATTTTTTCATGTGACTCATATATATATCCTACTCAACACTCTATAAAAGGACCCTGAGGGAGAAAAAAAGAAGAGAGAGGAAGGATGAATGATTAGATTTTTAGAGAGCTTCGAGTTTACTAACAAAATACATTGAAGTAAAACGATTGAAAAAGTACAAAACAGCAGATGGTTTCTAGTAGGTATAAACAAGCTGTGAACCATAATAAAGAAATATGGATAGTAGTATGGAAAAAAGATGAACCTAATTGGAGAACCATGTACCATACTCCCTTTGTGGATGAACTTCCTGTGAACTGAAGGACTAATTCCTCTTCTTAAATCCGACGTACCGTATAACACATCTCTATGCAGATGAAACCCTTCTCTGTGTAGAGTTTTGCCACACGAATGGACTCCAATGCCACATACCACCATAGTATGTGGAAGGAACTTGGGGACACATACCACTATGTTACACGGACTATATCCAGGTCTGCATACCACCTCGGTACAAGGACATCATCCTGATCTATGTACCACCTCGGTACGCAGATGACATCTGGGTCTGTGTACTACCTCTGTATGCATGAATTCCCCTCCACTCGCATAGTAGTATGCTAGTTGGGGGGTACCCCACCCAAATAAAAAAATGATACGTGGAATGGGATACCTTCAAGATTTCTACATTTCAGTACCGATCAAGCCCTTCTTTTTCTTTCCAATCATCAAAATCCCCTCTGCTAACTAGTATATCGACATCTGGCCAAAGTCTCTTCCAAAGCCACCAGAACCCTATGACAAAACCATCTGGTGCATCATCACATCCTTCTGAGTTTACATACCATTGGTTAGATAAGTTATATGGGTCATCCTTGCAAGGGAGTGGACACCCAAAATGTATATAAGTGTACATTCCAATGGTAACTCAGGGACCAACCTTGGAAGACTCTTGTAAACCTCCCCATTCTAGGGAACAAGGGTAATCACTGGATTTTCCATTCAATGAGGGGAAGTGATAAGTCGAAGGGATAATTTATACATTTTATTTTTATGAGGAGAGATGCTTCTTCCCTTTCCTATAACCATATTTAGGGCACTCTTTAAGGTAACCCCATAGCCTTTCTACTAGAGGTGTCACTCCTGCTCCTCTCTGGATCGACTTGATACATTTATTGATAGATTCCCAAATGTGAATATCCTAGATATCAACATGTGTGAGAGTTTTCACATTCAAAGCCCTTGCCTCTCTCCATTTGGGCTGACATTCACAGCCTCTTCCACCTCTATCCTCCTTTTCGATTAGAGGAGAAGGTAAAGTGTATGGTTTGTTGGATTTATGACTTCCTCTTGTTTCTCAAACCGAGCATGAATCATGTGGGATTAGAGTTTAAAAATGATAAATACATCCACACTATACCCCAAATTAACTATGAGAACAATGATTCTTTATCTAACCATGATACATAGGATTCTTGTCTAAAGGCCTGAGATCAAGTGGCTCGCTTCCATGTGTAACACCCACCCCAAATGAACTACAAGTACTCTAATTCCTGATCTAACTAGGTTATGTAGAACACCTTCTTGAAGGGATGAGCTCAAGTTGGATGCTTCCATTTATAAACCCCAACCCAAATGATCTATGATTGCTCTAATTCCTACTTAAACTAGGATACGTAGGACACCTACTTAATGCCCGATCTCAAGGGACATTCTCCTTAAAATTGAGTCCCAATAATAATCCCCCCCCCAACTCACTAGGTCATACTTTTCAAGAATAAGTCCCAACGATACTATTTTAAGAAAGGCCTCCTCTACGGTGTAAGCTCCATCCATGTCTTTTCGAATGGGCCTCATCTATGGAATAAGCCCAAACTCAAACATAACTATGGCGGATTTGATTTCCAACTAACTAGGATATGTAGGAAGCCTCCCTAAGGTTGAAACCCCACACAAAAATCACCTCGGGTTCACCTGGCCATACACTACTGGAAAAGAGAGTTTTACCCATGGTTTTTGGCAAAATAGTGGGTATAGGCACCACTATACCCACGGTTTCCCAAAACCGTGGGTATAAGTATTATATGGGAACCTATACCCACAGTTTTTGCCAAACCATGGGTATAGATAAGGTATGCAAACCTATACCCACAGTTTTCCAAAACCGTGGGTATAGGGTTGTTTTTCAATACCTATACCCATGGTTTAATATAAACTGTGGGTATAGGTTTGATTTTTGAAGACCTATAACCATGGTTTTGTAAACTATGGGTATGTCTTTCCCGCCTTATGGCACGAAAAAAAAATCGTGGGGGAAAAAATTCGCGGGAACTCCTATTCCCACAGTTTTCTACCTATAGCCACGTTTTATATAAATATATAAAACAGAATATATATTTATATACCAATAATACATATAGTCTAGGGGTTTGGTGTGTAGGATTAAAAGAGAGGTCTACAGATCGAATCCCGCAGCCACTTTTTTATCTATGTTATACCCATGGTTTTAAAACCGTGGGTATATGTGAATGGCACGGTGTCATGGTGTCTAACAGAGTGGACTAGACCAATACCCATGGTTTCCTAAACCATGGGTATCACTCTGGGGCTATCCTGATGCCTCGGGAGCCCATAGTTCCATGAAACCATGGGTATATCCTATACCCACGGTTTTAGGGGCTATACCCACGGTTTCAAACCGTGGGTATAGGACAAATTTCCAGTAGTGATACCCTCGGTGAAGCCATATCCACCCAAGAGACCATGAATCTTCTAAGAATACTAGGACGCTTTGAGGAAAGTCATACATGAAATCTTGAATTGGATTCTTCTACCTGGAGGTCTTAGTTGCATGACTTTTAAACGCATGGATTGTTCCTCATCGCGTGATCTTAGAAGGTGATATTTTTAGTTATGTAACACCGAACTATGTGGTTTTTGATTCCACTCATGAGGATACATAGAAATCCCATCTCATGGATTTTATTTTGACATCAAAGAAACTTTCTTCCTCCCTGGATGATGATAAAATATATATCTCCGCATCATAGGGTTTAAACCAGTGTTGTCTTAATAATTCTTGATCCATTTATATCCATGGTAGATTTTGAAACCCATGGGTAATTTTTAGACACATGATTGGGAAAGAACCAATAATTCACAAACATATGTTCATTGATTAAATATATTAGAGAGTCCCAGAGTAGGAAATAATTCCCCCCAAAAGGGTGTGATGAGTCTAAGACCACATCCTCTCGACCAGTGGAGTCCTTAAGTGTTGTTGGCCAAATCGTCATCAAATGAGTGTCGGCCCTTGGAAATTAGCTCCATGAATTATGAATACCAGGTCCGTTGGGTGTTTCTGGCTCCATTAATAATCCCTTAGGAGACTATCTAAGGAAATCATACCCAACACAGACTGATTACACACTTACTCAACCCTTGAAATCTCCCTCCTGGACCATTCAATTGTGGAACATCCTTCATAATATAAAAAGGACATACTGCTCAGTCTCGGTGATACTATCTCACCCACCAAAAAGGTTCATGAAGATAATCACATCCAAATGAAATTTTAATGCAATTTGAAACTCTATAATAGAAATAAATTATCTATCATTTGTCGGTACATTTCGTCCACCCCGGTACGACTCAAACTGTGTCGAAACGACCACACATTCTTTTCTACCTACAAATTTTCAAGATGTTTTTTATTGGTTGTGGAATTCATGAATGGTGTTTTGACCATTGATACACTGTTGGGAGTGTAGTGAGATAATATAAAACATTTTAAGGCATCTTCTGCCTAAATTGGTTATTAACATTAATTTTGGGAACCATTTTCTGCTGGAAATGACTAGTTTCAATTTTATACTTTGAATAGATTCTCTAATACTATACTAATATAATATCAAATGTTATTGAAGGATTTTTACCTTTCCGTATTATCTACATAGATCAATATATGTATTGTGGAACTCCAACTAACATCCCTCGATAGGAAACTCTCTCACAAGGCCAAATTGGGTTAGTTACGGGACCTCAAGTGCACCCCTCTATATGCTAGAGGCTACCGACTAGTAGCAGGGTACTGGAAGAATATATTAGGGAGACTATACCCCATGGTATAGAGTTACAACAAAAAAATAAAAAAAAATCAGATTAATGGAAATAGAGGAAACAATATGACATACAACAAGGAAAGAAAAGAAGAACTAATCAATAAAATAATAATAAATGTAATGAAATGTTGAATATATCTAAATTTAAAAGTAAATAAAATAAAAATAAAATAACTAATTGGCACAAATAAACTCAAAATGGCCTGATCATAATCCTCGTGTCAGTCATGCCTCAAAGATATAACCTATCTAGCAATCAATAAACAACAACAAGGTACTATGGCCATGTCTAGACCTCTATCAATGTAATCTTCTCGGGTACCAATAAGTGGATCGAATAGAGTTTGAGTAAAAAGTAGTAGGATGAAACCACCCTATCTAAAAAAACTAGTATGAAAATAATTCCTTGAAATAAATCAATAAATAGGTGTATTCATTAATCGAGTTAATATAATACAACAATCAAACTACATTGGAACCTTGCAAGAATATCACTCAGCATGTAGAAAAACCATTCCAACCATAACCAATAACCATGGAACAATCACATATCCTAGAAAATACCTCTATATAAGTATTTCCTCCTCTAAGAAAATTCCTATATATAAGAATTTCAACATAAATTGGGAAAATCCTACTATATAATCATTTTAGTATCAACTAGCAAAGCTATCTATATAAGCATTTCAATAGCAATTGGACCAAGCCTAATATATAATCATTCTAGCATCACCAAGAATAATCTTATATATAAGAATTTCATCATCAAGTAATAACCATCTATATTAGAATTACAACATCAATCACAATAGAAGAAATAACAACCCGGATATCCCAATATCAAAAGAGGATCCCAAATGGTTAATTTTAAAAATTCACATTTATCTTTCAATTACACATTCATTTTTATATCAAATTATCACTATCCGTTACAACAAATTTCAATTCATTATCAAAGCAATTTGATATCTAGAAATCACCTAGAATATCATGTCATGCAATATTTTTTAATCCATTAGCGATTTTATTATTAATCAAGGGCTCACTCACCCAACAAGTAGACACAAGCCATGTTTCAATTCTATTGAACCCACAAGGTATCCAAGGAATAATCCAAACATTGATATTTCAACAATAATTATTCATTTAATTAATAAACGTGTAGGGTTTGTAAAATCACTATATTGAACATACTTAATAATTAATTAGAACATAGAGTTAGGTTTTAAACCCCATACCTTTGTCTTGGTGATCAATGAAATGCATCCAATAGGAATAACCAATAAGAATGAAGCTGCAGAAGATCATATAAAGGAACCTAGATAAAAAAGATCAAGATCAACAACCAAACCTTCCACGACTTGGTGATTACACAACCAAAACTATAGAAAATAGAATATAAGGAAAAACTAATCAAATAAACTAACTGGAGAATGATTTCTTGAATGGGATGTCCAGGAGGGAATTAGAGACTCTAAATCACCTAAAAAATTCCAAGGAATTGAGAGAAAATGGATACAATAGATGAAGAATTAAAAAATAAGTGTACAACACAATATATAATTACTATGCCCAATAAGTATGTGGTATGTAAATGTATTACATGATGTATATTTCTAAATTATGAAAAAAGAAAAAAAATTCATCGCCTTGGGTGAATTTATCCCTCCCGAACATTACACGTTTTTAATGTGGATTCACGGTGTGTAACTAGATAATTCCAAAAACTAGTTCACGAACCATATTCCTTTGATGACATGTTCCTGATGGTTATTAAACATCAATAAATGTATTTATATGGCATGTAAATTTTCTATAGAAAGATTTAGGCCTAGATTTTTCAAAATCAACCAAACCACATTTTAGGCCTTCCAATCTCACAGAAAAGTTGAAAACCCCAATTTAACCGGTTTATACCCAAAATCCATTAATTTATCAAACATAAAACCTTAAACATTAGGTAATTATCCAATAGTGGATCTTCTCTGAAAAACAAAACTCAACCAATAAGGTTTATAGGCCAGGAGAACCAAAAAAAGGGTTCAATGAAAAAATCAAAGAGGGACATACCTAGAGAAATATGGGATATTAAATCCTCCCTACCATATAAGATATCATTCCTGAGATGCTCAAAGAATAAATATGGGTTCTCAGTGAACAATTTTATCCAATGTCTTCACACATTAGTCTCTTTATCCTAGGTATCCACTTGAACAATGCCATTCTTCCACTACACTCAAACCAAAGGTATGGTCTTCCATTGGAGATACTTCCCACTACGGTTCACAATCCATGTTGGGTGCTCATCAAAGAATGAATCAACACAAATCTCAATGTCCTAAACGTATGTCACATGATAAGGGTAAAGATGTTATATTTGAATCTTCTACACGTGAAACATGTCATGCATGGAATTATAGAATTGTGTAATGGTTAATTTGTACACCACTAGAGAAACATTTTACATGATCTCAAATAGAATTAAAAACTAGGTGCTAGCTTTACCTACTTCCTAATACAACATTCCTCCATCCTAGGTGACACCCAATGGAAAAAAGGAAAAACCTAAAACTCTAGGGGTTATCTGTGATGGTGATTTTATATAAATAATGAATGTGTAATTGAATGAAAATTGGTAATTTTCAAAATTAACTATTGAGGCTCATTATTTGATCCGCGATATCCTAGATTTTATGAATTGGGTTGTGATTGATGTTGTAATGATTTTATATAAGTATTTTCCCTATTTCATGCTATAATTATTAGGTATATTGAAATTATTTGTGATGCTAAAATTCTTATGTTGAGTCCCATGATTGGATACTGAAATTATTATATATATTCTATTATCATGGATATAAAAATGATTATATAGTGGGTTTGGTCTAGTTGATGTTGAAATGATTATATAAAAGGCTTGACATAATTGATAATAAAATTATTATACAGATGAATATTCCCAGTTTTTTGATTGTGCCATGGTTAGTGGTTATTATTATCATAGTCATGCAACACGCTTATAGATTTTTTGGAATAGTTCTGAAGTTGGTTGGTTATTTTATTGTATTAAGTTTATTAAATAATACACCTATTTATTTCTTTAATGTATGAAATTATTATCATATCTGTTTCATTTAGACAAGGTTTTTTTAACCTACTACATTTTACTAACACCCTATTTGGGCCACCATATAGTATCCTAGAATATTACATGGATATAGGTTTGGACAAAGCCAAGGGACCTTATTATTGATTATTACTTGCCGGATGGGTTCGAGCTTGGTGGAAAGATTAATATAGGGTTCGAGGCCAGGGTATCTTGAATATATTTTCTCAAATGGTTCTTTTATTTTTATTGAATTCAATTTGACATTTTGATACATTTTTTTTTCATTAACTTGAATATTATTTGGTTTATTTTTCATTTCTATCCTTCCCAGTTATATATTTTACTATTTCTATGATTTCCATTAATCTAATATTTATTATTATTGTTTATTTTTATTGTGTGGAAGCTCTTTACTATTTTAAATTTATCCCCAATATAATCATCCCACTCCACTATTAGTTATTATCCTTTTACATATATGGAGGGGAACTTGAGGTCCCTTAACTAACAAGATTTTACCACAAGGAAGAGCATAGAATCGAAGGATAAAATGGAATGTGATTATCCTCTATCAAACAAAATCATGAAAGGGTAAATAATATAAGAATCACACCTCTGATGGTGGGAGGTCCTATATCCACACAAGTTAGAGTATTATTCATAGAAATAAATTGACTAGCCCCACTACCTTGGGATCCAATTTGATACCCTTGATAAATTTCCTCTGCCTGGTACTACCACTCATACAATGGGGCACCACACCCCCTACATCAATCCATACATCTTGTGGAACTCCAAATACCATGGAAAATTTACCCCCAACACTTTTTCTTTTCAATATATTGTAATATACAATGAGTAGGGTAGGAGTGGATATAATAGGTTTTTAAATGGGTAATTTTCTAACAAGTTTATTCATGGATTCTCAAAGGATTCATCCACACAAATCTTGACTTCCTCTAAGTTTACAATGTGAAGAGGGTGAAGATGATATCTCTGAAGCTATGAAATGTAAAACACATCATGCACGAAACTATAGTGGTGTAGAAGGGCTAATCAGTATGATAATTGATAGACCCGTTCAACTATATCAAATAGCCATAATAAACTATGACCTAGCTTTGACTACATATTGATACAACATCTTCATATACTAGGAGACTGTAACACCCGAGACTTTTATGTTATATAAATCATCAAAGGAATCTTTTTCTACACAACACTTGCTTGGCTTGATTTACACGCAATCGCGACCTTCCTCGATAGCTTGCGTCGTACGCAATACCGAGTTTCACTAAACAACAATATGCTATTAAAACTAGCCGTTATGAATAGTAATAACCACTTTTTGAAATTTTATAAATTTTATTTTTCAAAATGGACTTCATTTTTGGACTCAGAATATCGAAATTAGCCTAGGGTGAAATTTTGGTATTTTTCTGAAAACTTTCAATTTTTGATGAATAGTGAAACCACTAAGTGGTAGGTTAAAAACTGAATTTTTCATAAAACTTAATTTTACCGCTTCTGTGAATGGAATTTCGAAAATCCGACAGACACGGTTGATATCAGTAAGTAAAATGTGGTTCAATGAGATAAAAATTATTTTTTGGTGAATACTAACAGTTTACTTTTTTACCGCGGTTAATAGTAAATAGGGTAACTAAGGGTAAATATGATATTAATATTACCTTAAAACATGTCCTAATTCTATTGGAAAAGTGTAATTCGACCAAAAACAAACTTAGGAATAAAATATGACCATTTAATCCCACTTGGATTAGATTAGGACATTTATTATTAATTTATTTAAAGAAGAGTTAAAATAGTTAAAATCAAAGTTTAATAAGTAAATCATTTTTAATATGGGGTTATACATAAGATAAATTAGACTATAAATATTCATTAGAAAGCTAAAAATATTTCCTACATAATGGTGTTTTATTTATAATTTTTAGACATTAAATAATTTAATTTATGTATGACACAATTATGATGCAGTAATTATCTTATTTATGAAATATTGACATAATTGATGTTATAAACACCAAAATAAATGTAATTTGAGACTTTTTATTAATTAAACTAATTTTCTAGGTTACTATGATATATTATTGTTGATTTAAGCAACTTGGTTCGAACATATAATTCTGTTATGACTTTCACAAAAATCATATATCAAATAGTGTCAAAATTGACACAAAATAGTTTTTAAATCAAATATTATATTATTAATTGTTATTTTATTCCTAAAAATCTAAGGTTCGTCCAAATGACTTAGATAAGGATATATATATTAGTAATAAACAATTTGGGGTTCTTTTGGCATGTTATAGTAAGTGTATTAACCATATAGTGAAAGAAAACAAAAAGACATGGTAAAAGTTAAATTATTTAACTTAGAGTTAAATCTAATTGATAAGGTTAAAATAATACCATAAACTTGTCTAAATCCTATTGGTTGATAGTATTTAGACCCATCGCCACTTTATCTTCTAAATAAGACCCTTTGGAACCATTATAAACCGATTTTTACTTTAATATAAAATAATATTTTGAGATATTCGTAACGTACCCCTCTCCTCCCTTATACAAGGGCACCTCCTCCCCCTCCTCCTCACACCAATTTGAGCACTCAAGCTCGGCCAACCCCTGCCATTTTCTCCTCTCTACTTCCCTAGAATAATCCTAGAGGTCCTGGTCTTCTTCAAAGACCAATCTTAGTTCCCTAAGTGGAGAATTCAAAGAGGCGTTCCAAAGAAGAGGTAATATCCATTACCGATCTTTTCAATTTCTTTCTTCTTCAACTTCTTATTATTTAGTTGTTTCATGATAAAGTAATAACATCAGTATTACTTACATACTGATATTTTATTATAAATATGAAACAACCCTAATTCACCTTCTATCCATCCTACGGAAAAATGAAATCACCGTGCGTGTGTACGTATGGAATACCGTCTCCACGCCGTGGTGTAATCTATTTTCCACCATCACTTTACAAGGATGGGTATAATGGTGTAATGAGTAACTCTTTATGATTATTATAAAGTAATATTGATACTGAAATAATATATATATACTCCAATACAGTTCCACGATCATAGGAACGATATCATCACTCGTGCGTACGTACGGAATACCGTCTCCACGATGTGATGCGACTCGTTCTACATGATCATCATTACATAGTAATTATATAAATGAATTGAATGAATAAATATGATATATGTTACACTAATACCATTCTGGATATAAGGTATCTATAACCTTAAAAGAATAATAAGAATGTATTCGGCAAAACACGCATAAGAACAAAAGGCAATAAAGACCCGAGTAACAAGTAACAATGAAATATTACTATCAAGAAGCTAAGAATATGACCATATATGATATCATATCAATATTTATGATTCTGGAATAAGTCAATAACATTATTTAAACCATTATACAGGAGCTTCGGACACGTACAAAGCAAATTGGACCTAAGGTAAGGGAAATATCACAATCTCATTTTTATCTGAGATTGTTTATTCGTAAGTATTTACTGGGGTGTATTTTATCATCCACATCCATGTTTCATCAATATGTAATACTATTTCCATCCACCTACAATTGTTTAAATCCATTTTTACCCTTTGGTGAGTTTTTAGTAATATGTATGAAATGAATCTTTTTTCGTTTTTCATACGAGGTACTTTTTGACTTTTCCGACAAAAGTACGAAGAATGTTTTTTTAACTTATACGGCATGAATGGATTTTTAAAACATTATTTCCAAGAAGCTTCCTTTACAAGTTTTCAAGTTTATTTTTAATAAACTTCTTTTAGTTTAAAATTGTAAGACATGTTAAGAAAGGAAAATGTTTTTGAAGTAGAAAGGATATTTTCCTCAAGAATGGAGTTCAAGTGTTTTATCAAAATTATTTTCCATCTAAGATAATAAAGGGTTCTGTTTCTATCCCTATTATTACATGGATTTGATTATGTTGTGATGGAAATATTTTTATGAATTCCTTTATCTTATATGAATTGTTTTATGATGTCATGTTGTTTAAGAATCCCATTTTTATTACATGGGTTATGCTATGATGTATGGTTTATGATTTTGTGGCACACATAAGAATGGCATCATTATGAGATGGGTGGGACCTATATCTCCCTCCAATGCATTGGGTAAAGATTTTATATCTCAAGAGATAGACATGGCTGGAACGGTAGGTTATACCGGTTCAGTGAAACAGGACTGGAACAAGGGTGACTCGGTTCAGAAAGGGACTTTGTCCACTAAGATAGTCTTGGCAATGATTCATGACAAACAAGAAATGATTTTCCATGATTATGTGTGCATGTCACAAAGTTTAAAGTTTCATGTTATGATTAGGGGGATCTCATTTTCACTTCTATGATTTATTCCATGTTAAGATATTATGATCTCTTTTGCAGGTTATGATTTTCAAAAAGATATGATATGATTTTTATTTCCTTTATTTTCCCTTGCTGAGCATTTGAGCTCACCCTTTTATGTTTTCTTTTCCCCAGGTCAGGAAGATGGATATTAAGTAGAATATGCTAAAAGGGACCCTAGATATGATGAAATAAATGGGATACACTGTAGAAGATTTATGAACCAGTTGTTTATGTTTCCCAGTTTCTAAAGACACTATACCTATACGGTCCTTTGTGGTTTTGTCATATGTTGTAATAAGTGTGCTTCAATTTTGAAGTATTAACAATGTATGTAAAGTATGGGTCGTTATAGTTGGTATAAGAGGAAAGGTATAGTCAACCTTTGGAAACTAGGATGTGAAATCCTTAGTAAGAACCCTAAGGATAAGTCTAAGCATAGAACACAATCTTAGTGTTTTAGAAATGTCCATGAATACCCTAGGATAAAACCTTAAGTGTGAAATTTTATCCTTGATTATGTGTTTTTCCTATTATAATTAGTGTTGCTCACACTATTCTTCTTGGTTTTAGTCAATGGCTGGAACCCGAAGGAACCGTGTTAATGCGGAATGCAATGGGCAATGCAATGATTGTCCCCCTGAGCAACCAAACGATATGGGAGCTGGAATGCAAAATCTTGTATCCATGCTCACACAACTTTCTCAAGCTATGAATCATGCAGGACTTCCAAACGAGCAAAGGAAGGAGCAACATTCTGTTGAATCCTTCATGAGGCAGCGTCCACCTTCTTTCAGTGGGTCTACTGATCCATTAGTTGCTGAACAATGGATTAGTACTACTGAAAAGATATTTTCAGTTCTTCAATGTTCTGAACATGATAAAGTCATCCTAGCAGTGTATCGTTTGGAAGGAGATGCTGATCAATGGTGGAATCTTATTAAGAATACGAGGAAAAGGGATGAAATTGAGTCTATGGAATGGGACGAGTTCAAGAACTTATTTTTCAATAAGTACTTCCCTCGTATTCTCCGAACAAAGATGGAGAAAGAGTTTCTTGAACTGAAGCAAAGGGATGATGAATCGGTTGGTACCTATGAAGCAAATTTTACAAGACTTGCAAGGTACGCTTCTGGTATTATTATCCAACCTGAGAGTAAGATCGATCGATTCTTTAGTGGCTTAAAACCAAGTCTTCGAAGGGCGTTAGCCATAAGGGACTTCAATAGCTACGAGGAAATCGTTCGATGTGCTCTCAAAGTCGAGATGGAGATTGGTATAACCCATCAGTCACATAGGTTTGATAAGAAGAGGAAGATGGAATTCAAAGAAAAATCTAAAGAGCACACGGAAAATAAGATGAGCTTTTCCTTATGCTCAAAGTGTGGAAAGAAACATGGAGGGAGTTGTCTTAAAGGGACAAGTAAATGTTTTAAATGTGGAAAGGAAGGTCATCGGGCATTTGAATGTCGTGATAATGGGAAGAAGATGTCTAATGACGCAAACAAATGAAGGGATACACAAAATGAACCTACTACACTTCAATGTTTCAAGTGCAAGGAGATGGGGAATTATGCCAATCAATGCCCAAATCCAAGGGTTGATGATGATGGTCGATGTCAACAAAATCTTAAGGCTAAAGACAAAGGAAAGTCACATTCAATTTATATCAGCGATGTGGACTACGATAACGAAGTGGTGAAAGGTACACTTACCATCCACTCTAAAGTAGCAAATGTTTTATTTGATTCTGGATCCACCCACTCTTTTATTTCTAAATAATTTTCTAAGGGTATCACCGTACTACCTCAACAATTAGATGTTGAGTTAGCTGTGACAACACCTAATGGCACAACAGTCGCATCAAAAGTTTATAATTCTTCTCCGATCGAAGTTTGTGGGAAAGTGCTTCCTGAAAATCTTGTGATCCTTCCTTTAGTGGAATTTGATGTGATTCTTGGCATGGATTGGCTTTCTCTACATGGAGCTCATATCAATTTCCAAAGAAGGGAAGTCACATTTCATATTCCAGATCAATCTACGATCGTATATCAATGCAAGGATGAACATAACCTTCCAGTGGAAATTTCTTCCATCTTATGGGTATTGATTCCACTAAATGAAGGTTATTTATCCCAAATGGTTGGTGAGAAACTCACGATTAAGAATATTTCCATTGTACGGGAGTTTGATGATGTCTTTCCGGAGGAATTACCGGGTCTTCCACCAAATCGTGAAGTTGATTTTTCAATAGAACTCGTACCGGGTGCTTTTCCTATTTCAAAGACACCATATAGAATGGCCCCAACTGAGTTGCAGGAATTGAAGAAGAAACTCCAAGAGAATATTGATAAGGGATTCATACGCCCTAGTGCGTCACCTTGGGGAGCACCTGTTCTATTTGTTAAGAAGAAAGATGGATCAATGAGACTCTGCATTGATTATCAAGAACTTAACAAGATCACTATCAAGAACAAATATCCTCTCCCACGCATTGATGACTTATTTGACCAACTACGCGGAGCTCAATACTTTTCCAAGATTGATCTTTGTTCAGGGTATCATCAATTAAGGGTCAAAAGGGAGGATATACCAAAGACGACTTTCCGTACAAGGTATGGACACTATGAATTTATAGTGATGCCATTTGGTCTTACTAATGCCCCTGCTATCTTCATGGATCTAATGAATAGAGTCTTTAGAGACTATCTTGATCAATTTGTGGTAGTCTTTATAGACGATATTCTTGTCTATTCAAAGAGCAAGGAAGAGCATGAAGATCACTTGAGAATTATATTGAAGACCCTGAGAAAGGAGAAGCTTTATGCCAAATTTACCAAGTGTGAATTTTGGCTTCAAAAATTTGCATTTTTGGGTCACATAATCTCAAAAGAGGGGATATCTGTGGATCCAGCAAAAACAGAGGTTATCGAAAGATGGTCGAGACCAACAACAGTAACTGAGATTCGAAGTTTTCTTGGTTTGGCTGGATATTATCGACGTTTTGTAAAAGATTCTTCACGATTATCTAATCCACTCACCAAGTTGACTCGGAAAGGAGTTAAGTTTGTCTGGACAGAGGAATGTGAAGAGAATTTCAAGGAGTTGAAAAGAAGGTTATCTAGTGCACCTGTTCTCACACTGCCTTGTAGTGGAGAAACGTTTGTGATCTACAGTGATGCATCCAAGAAGGGATTGGGGTGTGTTCTTATGCAAAATGATATGGTGATAGCTTATGCTTCACGACAGTTGAAAATCCATGAGTAAAATTACCCAACACATGATTTGGAGTTGGCTGTGGTAATCTTTGCATTAAATATTTGGAGGCATTACCTTTATGGTGAAAGGTGTGATATTTATACTGATCATAAAAGTTTAAAGTATATTTTCACACAAAAGGAGCTGAAAATGCACCAAAGAAGATGGTTGGAGCTGATTAAGGATTATGACTGCTCAATCCATTACCACCCTGGGAAAGAAAACAGGGTGGCAGATGCATTAAGTCGACAAGACCATGCTAGTTTATCCATGATGAGGATCACAAAAGATCCAATATTTATGGATTTACAAAGGATGGATCTTGGAATTATAATGGAAGGGGAAAAATCTTATCTTTCTCAAATGAATGTTCAACCATCTATACATGTGAAGATTAAAGAGGCACAGAAAGAAGATGTCGAGTTACAAAAGAAGGTGAGAAATGTTCCTGAATTCAACCTTTATTGTGATGGGATAATAAAGTTCAGGAATCGGGTTTGTGTTCCTTCCATCCCCGAATTAAAGAAGGAGCTGCTGGATGAGGCTCATAGTTCTTCATTCTCTATTCATCCTGGAAGCACGAAGATGTATAGGGACCTGAAAGAGTACTTCTGGTGGGATGGCATGAAAAGAGATGTTGCTGAATATGTCTCTCGATGCTTGGTTTGTCAACAAGTTAAAGCTGAGAGACAGAAGTCTAAGGGGATGTTACAACCATTACCCATACCCAAATGGAAATGGGAAAACATCACTATGGACTTTGTCACAGGACTTCCTAAAACATCCAAAGGCAATAATGCTATCTAGGTCATAGTTGATCATCTTACAAAGTCTGCACACTTCATTCCTATTAGAGAGGATTTCTCTCTAGATCAGCTTGCCATGATATATGTAAAGGAAGTGGTAAGATTGCATGGAGTACCACTTTCTATTATATCTGATCGGGATCCGAGATTTACCTCGAAGTTCTGGAGAAGTCTTCAGCATACTCTGGATACAGAGTTGAGTTTCAGCACTGCTTATCATCCCCAGACAGACGGTCAGTCTGAGAGAACAATTCAAACCCTAGACGATATGTTGAGAGCTTGCTCTATGGATTTAAAAGGAGGTTGGGATCAACACCTAACTTTGGTGGAATTTTATTATAATAATAGCTTTCACTCCAGTATTCAGATGGCTCGTTATGAAGCTCTCTATGGAAAGAAATGCAGGACTCCAACTTACTGGGATGAAATTGGAGAAAGAAAGCTATTAGGACCTGATCTCATTGATGAAATGGCAGAAAAGGTCAGATCTATTCAACAACACATAAGAGCAGCTCAGAGTCGACAGTAAAGTTATGCCGACAACCGAAGAAAAGACCTAGAGTTTGAAGTGGGTGATAAAGTGTTCTTACAAATATCTCCCCGGAAGAGGGTTATGAGATTTGGAAAGAAGGGGAATTTGAGCCCTAGATATATCGGTCCTTTCGAAATACTAGATCGTGTTGGGAAGGTAGCTTACTGATTGGCGCTTCCACCGAATCTCTCTCATGTTCACGATGTGTTCCATGTATCTCTCCTGAGAAAGTACATACCAGATCCTTCACATGTACTCAGCTCAGAAGTTGTACCGCTGGAGCAAGATCTTTCTTATGAAGAATAGCCTATAGAGATTCTGGATCATAGCGAAAAATTCCTATGAAACAAGACCACTCGATTGGGGAAAGTTTTATGGAGGAACCACCAACTTGAAGAAGCTACATGGGAGCTTGAGGATATGATGAGGGAGAAGTATCCTCATCTGTTTGTTACAAAGTGACGAATTTCGAGGGAGAAATTCTTTTTAAGGGGGGTAGAATGTAACACCCGAGACTTTTATGTTATATAAATCATCAAAGGAATATTTTTCTACACAACACTTTCTTGGCTTGCTTTACACGCAATCGCGACCTTCCTCGATAGCTTGTGTCGTACGCAATACCGAGTTTCACTAAACAACAATATGCTATTAAAACTATCCGTTATGAATAGTAATAACCACTTTTTGAAATTTTATAAATTTTATTTTTCAAAATGGACTTCATTTTTGGACTCAGAATATCGAAATTAGCCTAGGGTGAAATTTTGGTATTTTTCTGAAAACTTTCAATTTTTGATGAATAGTGAAACCACTAAGTGGTAGGTTAAAAACTGAATTTTACATAAAACTTAATTTTACCGCTTCTGTGAATGGAATTTCGAAAATCCGACAGACACGGTTGATATCAGTAAGTAAAATGTGGTTCAATTAGATAAAAATAATTTTTTGGTGAATAGTAACTTTTTACTTTTTTTACCGCGGTTAATAGTAAATAGGGTAACTAAGGGTAAATATGATATTAATATTACCCTAAAACATGTCCTAATTCTATTGTACAAGTGTAATTCGACCAAAAACAAACTTAGGAATAAAATATGACCATTTAGGCCCACTTGGATTAGATTAGGACATTTATTATTAATTTATTTAAAGAAGAGTTAAAATAGTTAAAATCAAAGTTTAATAAGTAAATCATTTTTAATATGGGGTTATACATAAGATAAATTCGACTATAAATATTCATTAGAAAGATAAAAAGATTTCCTACATAATGGTATTTTATTTATAATTTTTAGACATTAAATAATTTAATTTATTTATGACACAATTATGATGCAGTAATTATCTTATTTATGAAATATTGACATAATTGATGTTATAAACACCAAAAGAAATGTAATTTGAGACTTTTTATGAAATAAACTAATTTTCTAGGTTACTATGATATATTAGTGTTGATTTAATCAACTTGGTTCGAACATATAATTCTGTTATGACTTTCAAAAAAATCATATATCAAATAGTGTCAAAATTGACCCAAAATAGTTTTTAAATCAAATATTATATTATTAATTGTTATTTTATTCTTAAAAATCTAAGGTTCGGCCAAATGACTTATATAAGGATATATATATATTAGTAATAAACAATTTGGGGTTCTTTTGTCATTTTATAGTAAGTGTATTAACCATATAGTGAAAGAAAACAAAAAGACATGGTAAAAGTTAAATTATTTAACTTAGAGTTAAATCTAATTGATAAGGTTAAAATAATACCATAAACTTGTCTAAATCCTATTGGTTGATATGATTTCGACCCATCCCCACTTTAGCTTCGAAATAAGACCCTTTGGAACCATTATAAACCGATTTTTACTTTAATATAAAATAATATTTTGAGATATTCCTAAGGTGCCCCTCTCCTCCCTTATAAAAGGGCACCTCCTCCCCCTCCTCCTCACACCAATTTGAGCACTCAAGCTCGGCCAACCCCTGCCATTTTCTCCTCTCCACTTCCCTAGAATAATCCTAGAGGTCCTGGTCTTCTTCAAAGACCAATCTTAGTTCCCTACGTGGAGAATTCAAAGAGGCGTTCCAAAGAAGAGGTAATATCCATTACCGATCTTTTGAATTTCTTTCTTCTTCAACTTCTTCTTATTTAGTTGTTTCATGATAAAGTAATAACATCAGTATTACTTACATACTGATATGTTATTATAAATATGAAACAACCCTAATTCACCTTCTATCTATCCTACGGAAAAATGAAATCACCGCGCGTGCGTACGTACGGAATACCGTCTCCACGCCGTGGTGTAATCTATTTTCCACCATCACTTTACAAGGATGGGTATAATGGTGTAATGAGTAACTATTTATGATTATTATAAAGTAATATTGATACTGAAATAATATATATATACTCCAATACAGTTCCACGATCATAGGAACGATATCATCACTCGTGCGTACGTACGGAATACCGTCTCCACGATGTGATGCGACTCGTTCTACATGATCATCATTACATAGTAATTATATAAATGAATTGAATGAATAAATATGATATATGTTACACTAATACCATTCTGTATATAAGGTATCTATAACCTTAAAATAAGAATAAGAATGTATTCGGCAAAACACGCATAAGAACAAAAGGCAATAAAGACCCGAGTAACAAGTAACAATGAAATATTACTATCAAGAAGCTAAGAATATGACCATATATGATATAATATCAATATGTATGATTCTGGAATAAGTCAATAACATTATTTAAACCATTATAAAGGATATTTGGACACATACAAAGCAAATTGGACCTAAGGTAAGGGAAATATCACAATCTTATTTTTATCTGAGATTGTTTATTCGTAAGTATTTACTGGGGTGTATTTTATCATCCACATCCATGTTTCATCAATATGTAATACTATTTCCATCCACCTACAATTGTTTAAATCCATTTTTACCCTTCGGTGAGTTTTTAGTAATATGTATGAAATGAATCTTTTTTCGTTTTTCATATGAGGTACTTTTTGACTTTTCCGACAAAAGTACGAAGAATGTTTTTTTAACTTATACGGCATGAATGGATTTTTAAAACATTATTTCCAAGAAGATTCCTTTACAAGTTTTCAAGTATATTTTTAATAAACTTATTTTAGTTTAAAATTGTAAGGCATGTTAAGAAAGGAAAATGTTTTTGAAGTAGAAAGGATATTTTCCTCAAGAATGGAGTTCAAGTGTTTTATCAAAATTATTTTCCATCTAAGATAATAAAGGGTTCTGTTTCTATCCCTATTATTACATGGATTTGATTATGTTGTGATGGAAATATTTTTATGAATTCCTTTATCTTATATGAATTGTTTTATGATGTCATGTTGTTTAATAATCCCATTTTTATTACATGGGTTATGCTATGATGTATGGTTTATGATTTTGTGGCACACATAAGAATGGCATCATTATGAGATGGGTGGGACCTATATCTCCCTCCAATGAATTGGGTAAAGATTTTATATCTCAAGAGATAGACATGGCTGGAACGGTAGGTTATACCGGTTCAGTGAAACAGGACTGGAACAAGGGTGACTCGGTTCAGAAAGGGACTTTGTCCACTAAGATAGTCTTGGCAATGATTCATGACAAACAAGAAATGATTTTCCATGATTATGTGTGCATGTCAAAAAGTTTAAAGTTTCATGTTATGATTATGGGGATCTCATTTTCACTTCTATGATTTATTCCATGTTAAGATATTATGATCTCTTTTGCAGGTTATGATTTTCAAAAAGATATGATATGATTTTTATTTCCTTTATTTTCCCTTGCTGAGCATTTGAGCTCACCCTTTTATGTTTTCTTTTCCCCAGGTCAGGAAGATGGATATTAAGTAGAATATGCTAAAAGGGACCCTAGATATGATTAAATAAATGGGATACACTATAGAAGATTTATGAACCAGTTGTTTATGTTTCCCAGTTTCTAAAGACACTATACCTATACGGTCCTTTGTGGTTTTGTCATATGTTGTAATAAGTGTGCTTCAATTTTGAAGTATTAACAATGTATGTAAAGTATGGGTCGTTATAGAGACACTCAAAGGAAATCATGATGACCAAAATAAAACTATAGATATTTTCATCAAAATCAGAAATGGTCTAATTCCATCTTTGGATGTGTAATAATACACGTTATATGACTTAAAAAACACATGTATAATTAATATTGGTTTTGAGGTCAACCTATCTTTCACCTCTGGAAAATCACTCTCACAAGAATTTGACGAAACAAACTTCACTCCCTTCTTGGTCATCTATCACAATGATGGTTCCAAAGAAGAGGAGTCATAGGTAATGCACCAGAAATAACCTACTAAAACTAGAAATATTTTAATCTCCAAACCATTTTTGGAAAAATTCCAAGATATCATGGATTCCACATTCTCATGGTCTACTAACACTCCTTCCTCGAAGATGACATGACCCCTGAAGTGAAATTTATCAGTGTAGAAACTGCTTCTGGTTAGCTTTGTGTGAAACTGATGCTCTATCAATGTACTAAATATGATGTCAAAATGTTGTACATGATCTTATATATATTGGAAGTAAAATAAGATTTTAGTGATAAAAACTGTGAAAAATCATCTAGAAAATAATCAATGATATGGTTCATAAAGGTTGTGAATATTTCCCCTACATTTGTTAGAGCGAACGACAACACTATGACCTCATACAAGCCATATATTATCCTAAAAGATGTATAAGGTATGTTCTATGGTATCACCCTTAACTAGTGTCATACTGATCAAAAATAAATCTTATATAAGATTTTAGAACCTCTCTAATAATTGAAGAGATCATCGATACATAGAAGGGGATACCATTTTTTTTACCATCATCCAAGTCAATCCCTAATAATCCAAAAATAAGTGAAATGTTCCATCACCCATCTTGCAAAAAAGAACTGGAGAAACCCTAGAGATATATTATACTGTACAAAACCATCACCTTCCATATATTCAAACTGAACATTCAACTCCCCAAGTGCGATTGGTGAAATCCTTTAAGGTAGAATAGAAACTGACTCTACTCATGACACTAACTTAGTCATGAAATCGATCTCTCACTCGGGTGGTAAGATGTATAAATCTTTAGTAAAAAAATATTGAAAATGGTCTACCAATGGAGTAAAAGAATCTTATCTCAATTCACCATAATCCAGAACATGGTTTACAATATTTTCTATGATACAATGTAATCTACACTAAATTACCACTACATAAACAGCCATAAGATCTCACTCACCCTTGTGAAATTAGATACCTCTTTATGGATATAGAAATGTGAATATCTTCCAGTAATAGTTGATATGAGTGTGTTATATAAATATCCAATCCTCAATAATAACCAAATCAAAACATATAATTTAAAGCACAAATGATTAAAAAAAGAAATGGTAACGACCAATTTCTAGAGGACATGACATGAAATATTTTATATTCTATAACCGAACTCCAAATAGTGTATCAATGGAAAAAAATCGTTCAATATTTACAAAAAACAATACAAACCATTTGAAATAATAATAGATTAAAAGAAATGTGTAATTATTGTATAAAAAAAATGCAAGAGAGGATAAATGATATAGGAATCATACCTCTGACAGTAGATGTTCTTTCGTACACACTATCTAGAGTAGTCTATATAGCATGAAACTAATTATCCCCCCTTCCATGGGCTTTAGTTTTACTCCCCTAAGATATTACTAGTTCTTGGTACTACCACTCCTTCACTTGGGTACCCCATCCATTGTCATGACTTGTACATCTTATGGAACTCCAACTATCATGGACAACCTTTTCTCCACACTTAGTCTTTTCAATATCTTGTGATATACTGCAAGTAGGGTAGGAGTGGAAAAAATTGGTTTTTTATATGGATAATTTAATAACAAGGTTTTTCATGGCTTCCATAGAGAAAAATAGGTTTGATGTCAAGGTGGTTCTAAGGATTAAGCGGTAAAAAAAGAATGCCTCTGTTATATTAAAATTGATTGTATTTAGTCATATATTTTATAATATTCCATTAATTATTTAGAAGAGAATGTTCCATGGTCACTGAAGAAATATAATATGTTATGAAATGCAAAATATTAGTTTATAATTTTTCTTAGGGATGAAATCATATGGTTTGGGACAATTATGCATGGAGATGCACAAAAATAATAAACTAATCCATATCAATTTTAGAAATTAAAAACATGATAAATACAATAATAGTTTCATCTTAAATATCAACACATCTCCAAAAATCATTATTTTTCAAATTAATCCCCTTTTTCATAACCTTACTTATTCATTTTACCATTTCACTAATTTAATCATCTCAACACTGAAAATTAAAACAAGGAATAATGATTATCATAAGAAACATATGTATCCTAGATCGATACTACATCTAAAAGGTACAAAGTGGGGCCATCAATTTTCATTTGTAAAGCTCAAAAAGGTTATTATATAGTAGGTAGGGGGTTTAAATGATTAACATTAACTATAAATTCTCATTTCTCATGAAGCTTCAATCCTCCTTTTCCACTATTTGGGGGATTCTTATGCCAACATGGACCTACCAAAGATAGTCAAACATTAAAACTAATCAACCATTCCATTAAGTCTCAAAATTATAGAGGGAGTGCGATACACCTAAAAAAGTAATAAGAATGAAATTAATTTTTTTTAAAATAATGTAAATAGATAATCCATTGTTTAGTCCTCAATGTGAGCCTCAAACTTTTATAGCCTCCAGAAAGGGAATTACAAACTATTATCCATTGTCTGATGTTGTGTGGATCTTCTGGGATTTGAACTGACACATGTGGATTTTCCAATATATTACTTTTTTAATCCTGATACGAAATGATCCATGTAGATAGTATACCAAATTAATCTTCTTCACAATGGTTAATATCATGCATCGTAGGTGTAGGTTAAAGTATGGATCCACCTCTTCCTTGGTTGATACTTGTGAAATCTCCTCCTTTATATCTATTACTTGTTTAATATGGGATGATTGAATTGAAATTACAAAAGGGAAGTTAGAATGTTTTTTGGAAAAAAAATTAAACATAAAAAATGAGAATTAGAATTCTCACTTTCTGTATAAACTTACACTATATTGTTTCCCTCCAAAAAGTACACCAAAATATCCTCATGTTCTTCCCTTAAGGTATGTTGATCAAACTTATGGAGCTCTATATGTTCCTCAGTAGGTTCATGTGTTGTTTAATAATCTTCCTTTATGGAGAATAAAGGATTTAAATGTTATGTTTGTATAAGTATATTTCAAATAGTTCTCCTTTAATAATCCACTATATATTAACATGATACCACTAGCTATATTTTAATTTGATTAATGGATATTTTTATCCACTTTATAGAAAATTCACAACTATATTATTTATACTTTTTGAGAAACATCTCATCATAGTGTTCTACCATGGATGTAGGATGAAAATCCATACCATCTTAAACCAAATTTTTCTTTTCATTTCCACATTCTTTTTCTTTATTCATATGATTTAATATATTGTTTTTTCCGAAATACATTATGTTTGGTGATTTTGGGTGGATATGAGCTTCTTATATTACTTAGGACTTATTTCTAGGAGGTTGGTTTTTCATTTCATATGGATTCTAGTGAAGTTAAACTTATGATGGATCAAAAGATCTAGAATATGGGGGTTTATTTCCAGTGAGATCACATATTATGCCTATCATTCTCTCAACAAGTTGCATAAAAACATTGCTCATGATAATGAGATTAGTCACAATATAATCAATTATCTTCATTTCATATTTTATATAATGATGTTGTTAGATTCAGTATGAGTTATTTTATTGGTATTATGGTGTTAAAATATTCTAAGATCAAGTTTGATAATTTTTTTAGAAATGAGATAAACTGTTAAGGGATTAAAATGGAGTATTATTAATCAAAAAATAACACTAAAATTTATTAAGTGGAGTCAATAATCATAATATAGAGAATTTATAATGGGAATGAATAGATAAATATGCACTATAAATAGTAATAATGAGGATCACACTAATTTTTACATATAATATTTAATATAATGAAATAACTACTAAACTTATGGCTTCCCAAATAGGAGTGTATGAAAAAATAAGAAAATTAAATAGGCTGATTATTATAAATTAGTTATTTGATATAAGATTTTTAAAATGAATTCGACTAAAAAATGTCAACGAGTTTAATATGATCCAAAGTTAGCTTGATTGTGTGAAAGTAACTTCCATAAATGATTCCTTGTTATTTATTTTACTCTCATATGTACCAAATTTTTTGTGGTGATAGTCACTAATACGATTATTTCTACAAGAAAATCAAACTTTTTTCCTTGAGGATTTCATGAATTTAATCATGAATGAAGAAATTAGATGGATTTAATTATAAAAATATACTAAATACATTGAATGTAGACGGTGGAGGATGGTCACCCAATCGAAATTTGTGTCTTAAGAAAGATTCAAATTCAAGAGAGGAGATTAGAGGTAAACCTACCAGATTCATAACTACTTTTTGGATTAATGATAAGAGGGGTAATCTAAATAAAGATTGCAAGGATAAAAAATATAACTCTATAAGATCATTTTCTAGAATTAAAATCTCTTTAAATTCAATGGAATATAATAGTAATTTACTATTAAGTTGTAATAATATGGTGGAATCATGCAAGTTTAATTCTAGAGAATATTATCTTTCCTCATCAAAATGATATTTCATGAAGAATTATTTATTTAGAAGATTTGACATGGTACACTTGGTGAATGATGAGGCTCTTGAAGTTGTTGTTAAGGGTGATGTAAATATCTGGATAATGAATGGATTCATCCTAAAGTTAAAGGAAGTTTAAGATATCCTTAGATATAGGAATAATATTATTTTTATTAGAACACTAGGTGAAGAATGATATTGTAAAACTATTTCTAATGGTGTTTGGAAAGTCACTAGTGGATTATTGGTTTTGGAAATAGGAGTTAAGGATGGGGCCTTTTGTAATACTTAAAGTTCATATCAATGTTAAATGTTCATAAGTACAACGATTTGGTGTCCAAAGATTTTCTGTAATCATTTATATCACCTCAAAGAGAAAAAAGATTGAAATTCTGAGTGAAAAAAAATTCTACTTAAGATCGATCATACCGATATGAGAACCTGTGAGAGTTTTATAATCAGAAAACATAAGAATGTTTCATTTAACTTGAATAGAAGGAAACCTCAAAAAATATATATTAAACATGTTAACACAAATTATTAGGTAACTGTAACACCTTGAAAATTTAATTTATTATAATAGAATGATTTATATCTTTCTTAACATGCAACACCGAGATTTAAGTGAATAATGATATACTAAAAAAAACATTATTATTTCAATGTGATAGTTTTTAAAAAGTCAATGGATTGGAAAGTATTAATATGTGTATCTAAATTATGAAATATATGTATAATGGTTCTACTGGATAAATATTTATTTATTAATTCCTAGGAAACAAACACCTACTTTTTGATAAAGTCACATTATGCTTCAATAATATATTTTCCTAAAAAAGGATTTTTATTACATTTTGTGCATGGAAATTGTAGTTAATTTATTGAATTTTTTGAATTTTTTTACAAAATGAAAATATTTTTTTTTTAATTTAGAATATCAAAATTATATTATGGTGAAATTTTTATATTTTTATGAAATGGTAGATTTTTTATGGAATAGTGAAAAAATAGATTTTTCAAAAAAAATCATTTTTTTATTTAATAATGTAAATTAGAAGTACCTTTATAATTATAATTTGGTATTAAAGGGACATATTCTCCATTTTATTTAAAATTATATCATTAATTATAATTGAATCAACAAAATTCATGATTTTAATATAAGTTAATATTTTTATTAAAACACATTTTTTAAATTATTTCTTGTTGATTTTTATTAACTTATTTTAAAATTATTTTATACCACTTATTAAATGGAATACTAAAATTTTAGTTTTACTATATGGAATAATCTGGTCAAAATTTTGTATATTTCCCCATTCTATTTTTAATCATTATGAATAGTAACTATGGTAAGTATTTGTAACCTTAGTAAGGGTAAAATGGGTAAAAAAAGGTTAAAACTATAAGATAAGACATTGAAATAACCCTAAATATTTCCATTAATATATTTTAAGATTGGAGTTCAAGTATCCCCATCCAATATTAAAGATTATTTAATTCTTTTTTCCATTTTTCTTTGATAATGACTTATATATTTTTTTATGTAAGGAAGAATTATAAATTTTACTATATTTTCTTTTGAAAATTCAAATATTTTGGAATGTGGATAAAATTGGTTATGGTTAGTTGTAAATGGTTATTTTAAATATTTATAAATTATTTATTTATGGTATTTTTATTTATTTATTTAATGATGATATAATCACCTTAAATTCTTATATAATGCTAATAAAGTTCTTTTGGGAGTAGTGGAAAAATTTACTAAATAATTTTCTTAATAATAAAATAAATGGGTTTTTGATGAATTATGGAATTATATTAACTTTATAAGATATTTTAATTTATAATTGGTCATGAATGTGTTTTTATATGATATAAATGTTTTTCTTACTAAAATTAATTTCAAATTAAATGAATAGTCTCAAAAATGACTTTAATAATATTTTATGTTATATGATAGATTATTAAATGAATTAAAAGTAAAATTAAACTTGAAATAGTACTATGGGGATGGTATAAGGTCTAAAATATCATCAAATGGCCTTTTTTGTTCCATTTATTACCTTTAAAGTGTATTTATTACCATTAATGATTGAAAAATATGTTACTATTATTAAGGATAAAAAAGGTCAATAGGGGTTAAACTAAATATAAGGGTTAAAGGACCTAAAACTCATATAAATCCTATTATATGAGTCTGTTTAGATACTATATTATATTTAATTAACAATTTTTTAAATTTGTAACTACTTGGCCATGAATGTTAATTTATAACATTTTAATGTTTTGTATAATGACAAGAGATCCTCTTAAATCCCTTATAAAAGGAAACCCTCTTCTATTTTCTTTTTACAAATTTAAGCCTCATAAAACACCAAAAACCCATTAAATCATCTTTTAATATTTGATAACCAATAATTAGAGGTTTTTTATTCTTAAAATAATGTTACATGTTTCCATTAGTTGGAATCTAAGGGAGTTCTACTGAAGGTGAGGTAATCATTTTAGTCATCCTATTTCAATTTATGCCTTCCTCTCCCTCATCCAAATATCTATTATAAATAATAAAATATTAATAAAATTATAAAAAATATATACTAAAAAGTTATTATGAAGAATTAAACACCATTATACAACCTTTTTTTCTAAAAGATTGTAAAATAAATTATTACTCGTGTGTAAGTGTGTACGACCTCCTCCACATACAGTTATGATTCAACATCATGACTCATGGTTTTTTGATGTAATGGATTTAGTATTAATATATTTTACATATAAAATAATTATGTTTCTATAATCATAATATTTTATCTACCTTGTTTCCTTTCAATCTTTTGGAAAATAATTACATAACTTGTTTCTAAGTGTGGATTACCACTTCCATGAAACGATGTGATTCATTTTTCATTTTATTATTTCATGGATGGAAATAAGGATATATTTATAAAAAATATTTTATTTTTATTATATTATAAATATTTTTAATTTTGAATTATTATTTATATTTTATTCATTTCAATAATTAAAAAGTGTATACATCAGTCATGTGTAATTACATGTTACCTTATCCATGAAGTGGTGTAATTAATTTTTTTTTCTTAAATTTATATGTGTAATTATAAAAAAAATATATTATGAATAAATATGATATTTTTACCATATTTTGATTTTTTTTATATGATTAAATAATGTCCAAATTCAAAGTAACAGAATCATCGAACTTAAACTTGTTTGTAAAATTGACCAATTTCCATCCAAATGTTCATTTTAATAAAGATATTGTTAATCAAAGGACAACTAAAAATTATATAGGAATGATACATTTTAATTTATTTATGAATATAGTTTTATAATATATTTATAATAAATATATATTTATTATACTGTAAATTTGAATGCGTACAAAGATAGAAAAAACTTGAGGTAAGGGTCTCCCATATCACTTTTGCTTCCCTAACTCATATTTCAAATTCACAACTTGTTTTATTTATATAGTATATATAATACCAGTGATTTATGATTATTATTATTATTAAAATTTTGGGTATTTAAATATCCATCATAGGATCTCTCTTCCATTAGGTTTTTCTTTATATATTAACCATGTGGTACAAGGTTCGTTGTCTCAATATTATTTCAATGAGACAAGTTTGATGTTATGAATCTATTGTTCTTTAAGAGGTATTCATACAAACCACTTAAATTATTTTATCATTAATATAATTATTTTTATGATATTTAATTTTTCAATTGAAGTTATTATTTCATGGGGATTATCATTCAAAATTTACTAAAGTTGTAAGAGATTTATATTTCATTCTCATTTTAATCAAGAATATTTAAATATAAATTTCCATTAAGAAAAATTATATGATCCTTATCTGATAGAACTATTTAATTTCTTCACCTTTGTTTATTCATGTAATTTGAAATTAATAGTATTATTTATGCCTCTTTGAGACTTACAATATGGGGGAATTTTTTTTAAGAAAAACAATCTTTAATTCCACTTTTACTGGGAAACCTTTTTTATGTGTCCAAGTTTTTATAAAAAAGATAAATGTTCTTCATTCTGAAAAAGAAACAATAATTTTTTTAATTTTTTTATATAATTTTAAAAAATGGGTAAAAATGAGATTATAACAATTTCTCAACCAAATAATAAATAACATGATTTCAAAATTAAAATTGAAATTACCTAAGGAAATATTCCATTGATCTTTAACGACATTATTCATCTATGATAACATCTTTTGACATTACTTACACTTTAATAAGGATAAAATTTAATGATAACATAATTATTATTTCTCTTTATGATTTATGATAACGATTATGAGATGTTTACAAAACTCAATTCTCTCCATTGGGTTATGATATGATTATACGATGAATGTTTTATGATCTTATGGAATATAGGTCAATGGATTGTGATTATGAGATGGTTGGTCCCATAATTATATATAGCTAAAATTCATTTGTTAATAAAAAATATCTCATGAGATAATAAGGGTTGGAATGAGGATTGAACCAAGTTCAGTAAGGGACTCTGTCTAATATGATAGTACTATGAGTGAACCTTGAATATAGAAAAGATGGAATGAAGAGAGAACCCAATCAACCATGGTAGACTTGTAATTGAAACATTACTAATGAAATGATTTTAAATTATTATTTTTATTCCACTAAATTATGTATTATTATTATGAAATGTTTGTGTGGTTCATGATTATTTATTGATATTTAGGAAATCTTATGTCCTATGTATTTTTATTAGAAAAAAGTTATTTTACAATTCACAATTAAATATATTTGATTGATTAGGTATTAATAATGATAAGTAAGATTATTTTCTCATAAAATTATTCATATATTATTCCTTTATAGGATCATTGATTGATATATTCTAAGTTTACATTTAGAGAGAATCTATTCTCACACTTTTATATATTTTCTTTTCTTAAAGGATATGAAGAAATGTCTTAAGTATGAGGTGTCTAAGAAGGGTGTTATTTGTTAAGAACTTAGTGGGATATTATGTATATATTTTATGTTCCATTTATTATTTATTCATGGTTACAAAGACACTAAAACATTACAGATCTAGAATTTATTGAAATGTTATTTCTTAAATATTCATCTAATAAGATATGATATTTATTTGCGAAAATTATGGGATTGTGTACGTAAAATCATATAAATTTTTAGTTATTTTTGGAAAATAGGATGAGAAAATTTTAGTGATAACCCTTAATATATTCTTAATTATATGAGGTCATCCAAAATTTATGGTAAATAAAGAATTGTTGTTGTCTAGGAAAATACATCCTTATTTCGATTCTAAAATATGAATGTGGTTGTGGGAGAAATGTACTTAGGGGTAATAACATTTAAAGGGGTAGAATTTGAATTTAATAGATCATCACTAGTACACGGTGAGTGGTCTTAAGAATAAACACTTTTCTAGACACACCTATGATATATTCATGGTCTAATGAACATTTTCTATAATAACCATTTTGATGAATAACAGAATAAAACCTATGGAACCGAAAATTTTATATTGTTATATTGGATAAAGTTCATGTTCCATGGGTTGATAAGTCAATAATTGATCATATGTTTAATAAAATAGATACCTCTCTTGATGTTTTATATGATGTGATTTTATTATTATTAATGGTATTTTGTTGGAAATTAATGAGAATAAAACCATTTTTTAGTATATGTTTTAGTAAAAAGGTTATTTTAGGAATAATTATTCCATATTTTATGGTAATAAATTTTAATGTATATATAACCTTTAAGGTTAAAATAATCATTTATTTTTAGGTAATTATGGTTTATTGGGGTAAATGCGGCTGTGAATTTTGAGAGTATATCATATATATAATGATGGGATTGAAAAGTGTTGTGGTGTTAAGTGATTAAGACGTGGTGGAATCAGACTCTCAACTACTGGTGAGGATGCATCAAGGTAAGGAGGGTGGTCCCTATAATTTATGTCAGTTGGTGCGAAAATACAGGGAATCATTTAACTAGGGTATCATTATTGGCCACATCTGAAGGGAAGTGAATCGTGAAGCTCATATTTTTTCTAGTAAAGGATGTCCAAGAGAAGTCCTCACAATCTATTATGGCATAAGATATTTACTGAATGAATTATATCATATTGTAAGAAATGATTCTATTGGTCTGAAATATTTTCACCCATTGTAGGTGGGGATCTTGTACCTCCATTTATCCTAAACAAAGTGAATTCATAGTGAGTGACTAAGTGATTAATGTTATACACACTATATTGGGAATATAATATTATTAAGGTAAATATAGTTATAAGAATGAATATTGAGTTAATTTATAGAAGAATATAGTATTTTATTAGGACATTATAGAGATTTAGGATATTCATATATAGAAATACCATATTTTGGGGAGTATATTATTAATAAATATAAAGTATTGTTATATAACCTTTAAACCAATTAATATAAATTGGAGATAATTTCTATGTAGACATTAAAAAAATGTTGTCAAATCATTTAGATTTTTGGGTTTTGAATTTGGTTAAATGTATTTTGGGGGATACATATGGTTAAGTATATATGAAATAGTCTAATTTGAACATTGGGTATTATTTTAGTGCTTTTAGATATCAATGTATTATTTTATCAAATGAATATTTTTCCATATTGGATAATTCATCCTAAAAAATTGGTTTCAGAATATATATAGAAATTGGAGGAATGAATTATTAATATTTAATGGATATATTGATTTAATAAAATTTAATTTTAGTTCTTTAAGAATGAAAAATTCATTTTTAATATTTGTTTCATGGAGTAAGAGATGAAGTGTAAACTAATCGAAGAACAAATAATGGATGAATTTGTTTTTATGTAACCGAATTATATTAAGTAAGTGTATTTTATTATGTTATATTTCATTATTTTAAATAAATATATCAAAATTATGAAAAAGATCTTGACATAAAAATTTTATTTATTTACCTTCATTTTTTATGATTTGATGGTCTTTTAACCCCTCAATGAATTACGGTTTGGCGATCATTAAGTTTTTTCATGACCACATTCTCTATCAATCTCTATTATTCTTTGGATGTTATTTTTTTATCCTAATTATCTATATTTTATATTTACACAAATTTTATACTGATATGAGAATCTAAGGATGTGGTATTTTTGGTAACCATTTTCATTCCCACTACTTATTTTCAAAAGAAAATTTATTGTCTCATTGAATGGTCTGGGTTTTCTATAAAGGTATTTTTAAGTATAGAACCAGTGGTGACTGAGATATAATTATGAGGATAAAATTTATTTATGTGAGGGAGAAATTAACACCATTAAAAATTATTTTAAAATAATAATAAGATTAATTTCATTCTTAACTTGAAACACCATTCTTTAATCAAGTTATGATATACTATAATCATATTATAATTCAATTGTTACAAATATAACATATATATTTAATTTTATAGTATAAATATGAGTAAATGAATTATGAAATAACTACATAAACCTCCTACTCAATAAAAATCTATTAACTAACTATTATGAAATAAGAACTCAATTTTTAGTGAATTCATCTTATACTTCAAAAATAATTTTTATTTAGAAATTATTTTTATTTCAGTTAATGCATGGAAATTATAAATAATTTCTAAAACAATAAGAAATTATATTTTAAAAAATAATTTTTCAAATCAACATTTCATAATTATCTTCGATTGTAAATTTATAATTTTTCTATAATTATTGTATTTTTAGTGAATAGTGAAAAATACTAGTTCTTCAAAAATGGTCGTTTCATTTCATTGAATAAAGTAATTTAGATGTCCCATTTTTTTTGGTCTTAAATTTTCATTTGATCCATTTTATTAAAGATAATATAATTAACTCAATTTGAATCAATATTATTTTTTATTTTGATATAAGTTAAATTTTAGGCTTTAAATACATTGTTTTTAAAAAAGTATTTTTCATTGTTTTTTATTAATTGATATTAAAATTATTTTTTTGTAACTTATAGTATTTTAATGATTAAAAAGGGATTCAATGTTTTGAATTTTTAGGATAGAATTTTTTAAAATGTCCCCTCTTTTTTCATTATTTATTGTAATAATATTAAATAGTTTTCACCTCTTTATGGTTTTAATGGGTAGAACATGGGTAAAAACATGTGATAAGACATTAAAAAACCCCTCAAACTTGACTCAAATCTATTTTATTACTGGGATTCAACTATCTTCATTCAAAATTAGATTTTTATTGTTTTTTCTCATTTTTATATGATAATAAATTATATATATTTTTATGTAAATAAAAATAAAAATTTGCACTCTCTTTTCTTTTAAAAAATATAATATTTTATCACATCAATAAAAATTAGTTATTATTAGTTATAAAAGGTTATTTTATTTTTTTTAAAGTATTATTAATATATTAATTTATTTAAAATTTTTATTGATAGTATAATAACCTTAAATTTTTACATAATGATGACATAGTGCTTTTGCAAGTAGTAGAAAAATTTAATAAATAATTTTATAATCATTAAAATAAATTTGTTTGGGTTAAATTGTGGGGTGAAATAAATTATATGGGTGAATATAATTTATAATTTATGGTGAAAGGGTTTGTATTTTAAAAAAAATTGTCTTCATAACATTAAATTCAAGTTAACTGAATAGTCCCATAATGAAATTAATGATATCCTATGTTATATAAAACTTAATTAAGTATTTGAAAAATCATAAAAATAATCAAATAGGAAAATGTCAAAATATTATTGTCAAAAATTTCATCCATTTACCTTTTTGTTTCAATTGTTAATATTAAAAGTAAATTTATAACCAATAATTATTGAGAAATGGGTTACAACATTCAAGGATAAAAAGGCTTAAGGAGGAGTGAAACTAAATAGACAGTTATTAAAATGACCTAAAACATGTAAAAATAATATTTTATGAGTTTATTTCAACCCTATATCATCATTGCCTCTAAATTAATCAAATTTCAAACCACTTTTCTATTAATGTGACTTTATAACAATTTAATGTGTTAAAAAATCACAAGAGTTCCTTTTCACTACCTTATAAAAGTAAATTCATTCTCTCTTTTCATCACCACATTGAGACTTGTAGATCAACCAAACCCTCCCCAACAATCTTATAAAAATATTTATACACAAATGATATGTTTTGGTATTCTTAAAATACTATTACAATGGTCCTTATTAAGGGATCAAAAGGAGGTCTTTTTAATAGGAGGTAATCATCATACATGACCTATTTAAATTTATTTCTTAATCAACATCTTCTAAATTATTTTTCTTCCTAATAAAATAACAAATTTCGTATCATAAATAAAATAAAATGTTATTATTATTTTGGAAACACCATTATCCATCATTTTTTATAACAAATTAGAAATGCAAGTATATTATCTACAAGTGTGTACTTCCACCTCCATGGAGTAATATGATTTATTTTCCATCACCATAATTCATTGTTTGATGTTATGATGGATTTAATATTTATATTTTATATTTATTACAAAAATTTTCTTCTATAATTATAATATCTCATCTACCTTCTTACCCTTCCATCCATTGGAAAACAAAAAATTCGCTAGTGTGTATGTGTGGACAACCACCACCACAAAGCTACATGATTGTTTTTCATTTTCACTTTATATGGATAGAAGTAATGATATATTAAATATATAAATATATATATTATATTTATGATGTAATAAATTTTCTATTATGTTTAATTATTATTTTCCATTAATTTTTTATAATCATCAAAAAGTGGAAACATCACTTGTGAGTTCGTATAGATTACTATCTCCATGAAGTGATGTAATTCATATTTCATCAAGAATTTATTTTAATAATTATAAAAGTGTATATAAAGAATAAATATGATAATTATTACCTTATTATGGTACTGTAGATGATGAAATCGTGACCAAGGTGAAAGTAATAAAACCATCAAACTGAAACATGCATGAAAAACATACCAGTTTTGACCATAATATTCAATTTAATAAAGAAATTGGTAATAAAAGGACAACAAGAAATTATAAAGTAACAATAAATAGTATATTATGTATGAATATGTTTTTATAATTTTTTTATACAATACATTTGAATGTGTATAAATGAATACAAAACTTGAGGTAAGGGTTTCCCATCACACTTTTGTTTCCAAGAAGCATTTGGAATATTCTCCACTTATTTCCATTATATGACATATATAACACCCATGAATGTAAATTATTATTATTCTCAAGAAAACTATATATATTTAAATAAACATCTAAGGTTCAACCTTTCACGAGGTTTTTAGAGATTACCAAATCTGTAAGGGTTCTTTGTATCAATATTATTCTGTTTAGACAGGTTTGATTTTATGCACCTATTTATGTATATGAGGTGTATGTACTACCCATTGGAAAATTATATCATGTATACTATTATGTTAATTAGATTCAAGGTTTTATTTGATTTCATTTATTAATGGGGCTTACTATTCAAAATTTACCAAAGTGGTAATGGATTTATGTTCCAATCTCATTTTAATCAAGATTATTTATGGTTAATTTTCAGATAAAGGAAATTATATGATCCTTATATTCTAAAAAAAATTAACTATATTATCCTTTGTGTGTTCATAAAATTTTCATGTAATAGTATATTTTCCCTCTCTTTGGTATATAAACTGATCTAGAAAATTTCAATAACAAAACATACATTATTTTTTCTTTGGTTGGGAATATTTTTTTCTTTGTCCATGTTTTATTTAAAATATTTTAAAGAATATTTTTAATTTTATACAATGATTATTTTTATTCATATATACACATGTCTAAATTTATATGATATTTTTTTGAAATTAATCATCATGTAGTTTTCTAAATGAGGTACTTTTGAATTATCTCGGAAAAATGTTAAACAAATAGTAGTTTTAACATACACAACATGACCAGAATTTCCACCATTATGACCATTCAATGATTTTAATCTTCCTTTAAAATTTTCCATTAGTCATTTTAATGAAAATATTTTCCATAATATTTTGGATATTTTTATATTTTAAATATTTCATCCCAAAATGAAGAAGTTATTTTACTTAAGAAATATTAAATTGGTATTTTAATAGAATTTTTATCTATAATAACATCCTTTGATGATCATTATTTTTTACTGGGGATATGACTCAGTGATACCACCCTTATGATTTCTTTATATGGATTGGGATTATGATGATGTGATTTTTATTAAACCATTTTAATTTTCTCAAGTTATGATTTTATGAAATGATTTAGTTTTATTTGTGAGATGTGAATGGAATTTGATTATGTGACTATTTGGGCTGAAATTATATAACTCTTTAATTCATTGGGAAAATATATATATATATATCATGAGATAATAAGGAATGGAATGGGGATTTAACCAATTTCAGTAATGGACTCTGTCCATTATGATAGTTTTGGAAGTAAATCCTGACTAATGAAATGATTGAATGAGGAGTGAACTCAATCAACAGTGATGGTCTTAGTGATGATCCTTTATAAATGTTATTAATTTCAATTTGTATATGTATGTTGAAAACTTATGTCTTATCCTAATGAAAAAATTTAATGGATCGTGATTTATTTTTGACTATTGAGAACTCTTATGTGTTATATCATTTTATTGAAATAACCATATACCATGAATCCTGATTTAGGATTATTGACTAGTTTGGTAAGATTATTTAAGGTATTGGTTCTATTATTATTCCATTATACTTATATTATACCTTTATTTGATCATAGATTGATATCACAAAAGTTTACCCTTACTAAGAATCTGATCTCACCATTTATTATGTTTTATTTTCCGTAGGATATGAAGAAAGGTTTAAAGTATGATGTGTTTAAGAGGGGTGGTAGTTATAAAGAAATTAATGGGAGATAGTGTATATATTTTATATACCAATTTTTTATGTATCCATGATTTCATATATACTAAGAAATTATTTTTATGGAATGGTTCATAATGTTATATACTGGATATTTATCTAATAAGATGTATTATTTATATGCTAAAAGAATGATATGGTATAAGACCATCCCCAGTTCGATGTTATAGTGGTTCCCTATAAGTTTTTACTTTTATTGAATTTAAAATAATAAAATATGTGGATATATTTCAAGAGAAAAATTATGAAGAACTAGGAATTTATGAAATTTCACCCATATGAAATACTGGTTTGAAAGGGAGTCCAAAAGAATTCCCATATACCTTAGGTCAAATAATCGCGATAAATAAAATAAAAGGTTGTTTAAGAAATATAATCAAAATAAGGGAATCAAGCAGAGTAAAACTATTATTGGTACACTAAAACAAAATTTTGGGGATGAATATATGAACAAACCAATAACTAATAAGGATTATACAATGATGTTTTATTATAATATATCTAAAGAAATTTTGGTGAAAACATTTGGTCGTGTTGTGTCCTTAGTCAACTAATGACCCTCTACACTAGTGGGATGGGAGATTCTAGAGATGTTATGGTCCATTAAACTAGGGGTAATTCACTACATAAAAGTTGTTATAATTTTTATTTCATTCTTAATTATTCAATATAAAAGGAAAATCTCAAGGATAAGTCCCATATAAGTTTATTTTTAAGATATGGAGATGAAAACTTTGGGTATATGTTCAGGTATGATAATATTTATTAGATTATATGAACTAAAAATTATCTCTCTAATTAGTGGGTCTTAAAAAAATACTATAATTTTGAAAATATTGATGTTGAGGTGAATATTCAAAAGGTTAGATCTAGGTTGACCTAGATGGGAGCACTATAAGTTCTCTAGTATTATTGAAATCAGATGGTAACTAAAATTATCCTGAAATCGAACAAGCAGAAGATATACATGAATGATCAAGGAATATAGAGGTGTAAGTAAAGGATCTAGATACACAAAGACCAAATTTTAAGGAACAATCTTATATATCATTATAATTGTATAATTCCATGTTTTTTTCTGAAATACTTCCACATTTTGATGTCTGATAGAAATATATAGTGGCGAGATGCACTAACTACTCATAACAAAAAGATTAGAGACTAGAAAATTAGAAGATGAAACATCACACAATGATTATGATAAGTGAAAATTAGATATTATCGTGAAAATGATTTGATTATAATTAAATGTTACCAATGATATAATTAAACTACCATGTGGGAAGAAAGATCTTGAAAATGAATGGTTATTATGATTGAAGGAAGAAGTAGACAAAAAAATATGTATAAATAAATTATGATAATGAATTGTTTTCTATTTAAGGTAGGAGGGACCTCATTTATATCTTCTCATTATTTTTTAAAAATACAACAATCTATATGGTTTAAATTTCTATTTCCATTTATAAAATTTATTTAGAGAAAATATAAGTAACGGACAAATTTTTTCATGGTGATTTAGAGGTTGTAAATTTCATAAACAAACCAACTTTTTTTTAAATTAATAGGATTGAGGACTTGGTGTGCATGATTAAACATATTTTATACAACTTAAAACAATCCCCATGTCAATTAAATTGAAAATTTCATTCATTTATGGTTGAAATTGGTTTCATATGATGTAACTGAAAGCCCCATTTACATTAGATGGTGTGGAAGTGTGGTTTCTTTATGATCATCATCATGTATGTTGACAATATGGTTTTGTTGGGACTATAAAATCAGAAAATAATAATAGGATTTTTGTTTAAATTATGTGCATTGATAATAAACTATTTATGTAAGTTATAGTCAGAAGTTCCACTCGTTATAATGGAAGCTAAATATAATTCCCATTATCCATCCTCTCTTATTTTCCTTCTATATTATATAATTTTTTATAAATAGAAGAGGTTATTTTATGATGTTTCAATAGGTTCTTGATATAATCCTTAAAAAAATTTGGGACTCTCATGTGTTGATACTAGTAGATATTAGGAAATGATTAACATGCATCATTACTCACTATTTTCATAGAAGAATGTTTCTTGGTGACATTTCAAAGAGATTTCATTGATATTGAATTTTTTTTTATTCTTAGGTGAAAAAGTAATGTATTTTTATTTTAATAGGTTTAGTTTAATGATATAATTCGTTCAAACTCCATAACATAAGGTTTTTATAAGGAAAAAAAATTTATTTAGTCTTAGTGGTTTATAACTTATTAAATTAATTATTAAGTAACTATTAAAATTATTTATAAATTATTTATATTTATATTAAATTGGTTACTTGACTTGAATTGGGCTTCAAGATAACAAATAATGACTAATTTAGGCTTGTCTGAAAATGGGAAATTGTGAATGAAAGTATTGATAATGAGAACAAATTTGGTGGTTCTTAATTATAACACTTTATATATGTCGTGTATACAATATGAAATTATTATGAGGGTAGGTTGGTGTGAATAAACCTAGATATAATTATGGTGGATCCCATATGTTACTTGAGAGAATATATGTTTTTTTGGCTCAAAGAGAATATCTCATGTATTGTTGTTTGATTATATATCCATTATGTGATATGATAAAATTGGAAAAGTCATGGATAGAGTATGATTGGAACCCACATAGGGTGTGTGGAGTTTAGTGAAACAATTAGTAACCTAGGAATGTTTTATGTATTTTTATAGTAAATTCATCTAGAGAAATGGATTAGAGGTGATTCTAGGAAGTAACTTTTATAGAAACCATATGAGATATGAGATATCTAAGAGTGGTGACTTCTAGTTTTGAAGTTGAATTTTTCAGAAAGTAAATTATTGGATTTAGTGAGTTATAAAGTTAGTAATTACAAGGTTAAACTAGTAATATATCAACCTAGTGATTAGTTCAATATGGGGGGTTAGTGTATAATATGAGATTGTGATATGCCTTTACTCCCATTGCACAACATGAGGGTTGAACAATAATATGAGAATAATATTATGGATTTATCAAAACATGTTCTTATATAATGGTGAATTATGGGATATTATAGAGTAGATTATTATTTTGATAATGTTTGATAGGCCAACCATGGAACCACATGCATATAGTTTACATGGGAAATTGACTATGGGTTATTAATTTCAACAAGGGGATGAGCCTAGGATGAGAATCATTACTTGTGTATTAATTCATATGTTGTCTTTAGTTATGTTATAATAGAACAAGGAGTTTTTTATTCAATGGGAATTAAAAATTATTTTTAGTGGGTTATAATCATGAGATACATTTCATGAAGTGAGATACCCATGATTGGGATTATGATGATCCCTACATATGTATTTTCATGATACCCTAATCAACCCGAGGGATGGATAGAGTCTAGGCCTACAATCTGGTTGATATCCATGGGGTATGAGATGTATATACCTCTATGATTAAGAGGACATGGATATATAGAACATGGTTATACTAGAGCCAAGAATATAATTAGAATGGAATGTTGATAACCCATTCCACATTACATTATTATAAAAGAAATGATCACCATTTACATTTATAGTTATTGGTGAAAAAACATTCAAAACATTCTTATCTGATTACTAGTGATACATAATTCACCATTACAGTGTTTTATGAGTGTTTATAACAATTTAAACATTTCTGTGAGGATTTATTTTAATAAGTTCATGCTTGAATCATTGATTATTGGTGATTCTCTATTTCCCTCTGGAGAAATTCTATTCATAACTGAGAGGGTATAATAATGTAAATTTATTAAGAAATGTGATATTAACATTACCACTAATGATAATTATCAAGTTGTTATACGGTAATATTATATTCACTATAGTTAGGGTTGGTCTTGATTTTGGCATACTTTATTTGTTGAGTTGTGACATTCTTTTCACCAATTTGAGATATGGGAGGATGGATTTATGACCCACTTGGGGTAAATTTTTACACTTAGTTGATCACATGATATAATAAAGTTACATATGACTAATTTTATTAGACCATGGGAAATGCATACACATTCTATTATTGGAAACATTAGGTATGAGTTTGCTATTATGGTAGCTTATTAGGAACCGAAAATTTTGATAGGTGTATAAATGTAAATTTTACATTTTCCCTTACAAACTTTACATGAATTAAAATATATTATGGTTATTATTAATGGAACCATTGGTGGAAGCTTAAATATATTTTTCCATAAATCCTCTTTTTCTAATGATGCAATTAAGATAATCATATTATATTATTATGGTATTTCAAAAGTTAGAGAATTAGATTTAATTCAACTAGATTTTTAAAATGATAAGGTATGATTTAATTTTATCATAAGGCACCAACCAATCATTTTATTAGGTTAGAGTATCAATATTTCAATGAATGACAATGAATGGATTCTCTTATATACAATCACTTAGGTAGTAAAATAATATTATTTATAATTCAAGTAATTCTTCAAAATTATCTAAAATAAATGAAGTGATTTATAGGATAAACTGAAAAGGAAGATATCAATTCACATGATAAATTCACAAATTAGTTGATTAGTATTTACCTATTTGGTATAATGAATGATTAAATTCAAGATTACCTAAGGAGCTTTAATGAGATATTTATAAATCATACTACCATGTGATGGTTGGTGTGTGACGATCATATATGATTTTCCAAAACTGACACAAAATCAAATATCTATTTGTTTTTACACCTTTCCTCTCCTAGGTGCTAGCATGACATGCTGAGAAAGCAAATCCCACTCGAATGTAATGTGATAAAATATTCCTTAGATACATCTGGTGGCGGGTTGTCTATTACCTTCCACTACTATGATATTTTTCAAGCATGGATATTGATATTTGTCAGAACAATCTATGACGTAAGGTTCACATTTATTTTTTTTTCATTTTTTGAACTCATGGTTTAATATTTATATCATGGATCAATCTTGGACTGGGTTTCTATTTTTCTAGTACTATTTTAACATTTTATTATATCCCACTATAACCTATTAAAGATGTTAAACCTTCCATTTCTTACAATTCAGTAAATCGTACTGGGAATGGCATTTTTTCTGTCATATTATTAGTTTCAACCTTAATTATTAAACGAAATGGAACATTTTACTCTATATGATGGATTCATTCCGTTTGACATGTGATATCATAAGCAACGAATCAGTGAAAAAATCCTTGGTTTTGTACTATTTAGAGCATACAATTCTTAGGTAACCTATATTATGATTATATTATTCAATATCATTAAAAATAGAGTGGTGTAACGCCTTTATGATATTTACACACATCATTAAATATGATTTGAATTCCTTGGAGAAAATATGGTCATTAGTCATAACATATGACTTAATGTGCATAAACCATTTAAGTGCCTTAGCCTATGATTCATACCCTATGACTCACTCTAAATCTTTAAATACGATTAGTAGGAAAAATATATTTTTCTTGGAATTCATTTGTGAATTGAGTAATATTATTTATAAGGTGTTTATAAAAACTAATTAAGGGTATTTTGGGAATATTTATTAATTGTAAATTCATTAATTATAATTTTTTTATAATTTATTAATTAAATGTTTATAATGTATTTATTAATAAATATTCAATAATATTAAGAATTATTATTAGTATACCACTTACTATTTTTTATGTAATTCCTTATGATTTAAAAATAAAGAGTTTATTTAGAAATAATGTGGTTAATTTAAATTTTTTTATAAATTACAAATTTAGGATAAATTTAAAATGATTACATTTTTTGATTATAAATAATTCATAACACTTAATTTAATATTTTTAAATTAAGTTCCTTATTTTGGATATTATTAAATCCACATCGAAAGGAGTTTAGATGATTGATTCGATCATAGTTTGGATAATGATAAATATTATATATTTAGATTATGTAATATGTATATATAATTGAATTTAAATATAATATTTTTTATTTTTTTATAATATCCAAGATTTACAGTTAACATTCATGTAGTGAATAATATAATGAAGTTCTTATTATGAAATAAATATAATGTGATTATATTTATGAATATGTAATTTTCTTATTGAATGTATAAAATTATAAATTGTTTATAATTATATGATTTTTAAAATGTTCATAAATTTTTATCTATTATTTAAATTTTTGAATTTTTCATTTATTAAAAAGATATTTCATTTTTAGGATTCATGAATATAATTATTCTATTATGAAAATATATATACATCATATTAAATTATTAAACTACTTCTATGTTATCATATATGTATTTAAAAAGTCATATGATATGAATTAAAGGAGGTTTAGTTTCCATCTACTATGAATTCTATCTGTAATTAATGTTATTATCTTTCATTTTTTTTGTTGAATATATTTTATACATATTAGTTATTAGTGTTATGATGAATTAGAACCTCTCTAAAGTAAAGTATCCCTTGATATAGTGACTTCGGCACAGATATTACACCACCATAAATGTTTATATTTTTTTATAGAATGGAACAAGTCAAATTTATATGGCTCTAGTATTACTCATGAATGGATTTCTAGTTTTATATAATTCTAAAACATTTTACTAAAAATCCATATAACTTATGCATGGAATTCATTTAGATGTTTATAATTTTTTTAATTTTTTGGGTTGTAACATAAATGAGGATTTGGGTAATGAGTTACATGTTAATATAGTTTGAACATATTGATTTGGTGGTAAAAATGGTATTCCAAAACAATGTCATTAGAATCATAAAACATAAAGATAATAACCTGAGATAAAACGATGATAATATAACCACTTAAAAATTCTACGTCTTAGATTCCTTATAATAGGGAATTTATCAAGTTGTTAAGAATTTATTATAAGTTACCCTAAAAATTATATTCCCATTAAATATATTATACAAGAAAATAAATAAATGAGGTGACCTTAGCATTTGAGTTCATTATTTATATCTGTTTCTTTGGGTTTCACTTTGTTGGGAAACTCTTATTGTTATGATACCTAATGAGTAGAGATGAGTTTATTTCACCCTGATGGATTTTGTTAAAGAGTTAACCACTCAGTTATATAATATTAATATATAATATAGTTGACAATATCTATTTATCATTTAGTGTCAAGGATTATTTAAATGATACCTAGTGTAATCCATGATGAAATATAGTTCTTAGGAACATATTTTATATGATGAATTTTAAATGGGTTCATCATTTTAGTGGGACTATTTTTAATTAAAGTATGTATTAAATGTTTTTAATACATGATAATCATTTGATAAAAGCATTCTCTATAGATAAATAAGTTCGTCATCATTAAACTTATCTTTGAGATTAATCATATTAGAATGAGATTCTTAGTGAAAGAAACTCTTAAGACTGATAAATAAAGAAAAAAAATTAAACACTATAAATTTTATGTCTTAGAGTTATGCCTTTTTATTTAACCAAGTTTTAAAGCTGTCCATCCATTGAATTTGGTGCATATGAGAAGCATAAATTGATTCAATTATGGATTCAAAGACATTGAGGGGAAAATTTACTAAGTAATATTAGTATTTTATACTTAGTTGTATTAGGTATGTCAAATATTATCAATTTGAATATGTATCCAAATCTCTTGTTGAGACTAGATATTTTCTTACAGATTATTATAGTTAATGAAATCATCAATTTTTTATTTATGTAATTTTTTTGAAAATATAATTGATGTAACGACCCCGACCAACACACCGGTTCTAAGATGGAGTGTCACATAACCTCATGTGTGCCTCCTAATGTAAAAGAGCCTATTGACTAGTGGAGAGGGTATAAAATAATTGGGGGAACTATACCTAATATAAACCCATCCATCACATGATAATAAAACATATATATAAGAAAAATAAATAGCATAAATAAAGATTAAAAAATAAGTGCAATAACAAAATTCAAGAAAAGTTATAATGTTAAAATCAAACATACCCCGATGTGGTAGGCCACAAAGTATAGATGGAATAAATAAAAAAATAAAATAATGGTGATGTGGAATCCATCCTCAATCTATCATGGTACTATATCCACCCCAACCTCCATTATTCTCAATAACCTATCGTAGGCGCCTTTAACTTCTATGGATCCCAAGTCATGGTGTTTTCCAAGGAACCTTGATGGCCATGTAAGGTGTTAGTATAAACACAAAAGGACATCAAAAAATACACCCTCATCATAAGTTTGCTGGTATATTTATGTGTATGTCATGATAGACAATTATATGTGAAATCAAGAATATAAATAGTCATATAATGAGAAATTATTCACTAAAAATGTTTCCATGACACCCAGATATACATAATACTATTCCATACCAAAGGAATATCCAATGTAGTGGAATGTATGACTTAGATCATTCCATATAACGTCATCTTCCATTAAGTATAATTCTTATTCCAACTTTATGGAAAAAATCCAGGCCCATCTTTAAGGGAGGGTGTCACCCATTTAATAGTAATAACTACTCACCTTTGATTGTATTCACACATGGAATTCCCAAAAAATGAACTCTCTCTTATATTCAATATCTTTCCACATAGATAGGGTAAATCATGGGGATTATTTTACAAATATGTTAAGACTTGTTTCAATTTTCTCCATTAATTTTTTTGTGAATCCATGTTTTGGATAAATTATTATGATATTTTTGTTCTTATAAGATATTGGGAATCTTAGAAATTGTATTTGTAAGATATTAGTCTAAAAGTTTTAACACAATGACTATGGTGGTACAGTGCTGCTTTATTGTAAATAGGAAAGGGGGCTACGACTAGGTGTGGGAGTTGACGTGGAAGGGATATTGACATTGTATCTAATATTCCATGACTTGGGTGACCACACCATGGGTGTGATGGGGTATTTTGTGAGGGATAACTACATATGTTTTGCAGAAAAACCATAGGAATGAGTCATTTCACTAGGTGCATTCAAGAACTCTGCGACTATAGTGAGGCCTTGGTGGCATCTACATGGGTTTTGAAATAACCAAAATTGTCACTCTTCATCTTAGATATCATTAGTTTCAAAGGTGAAATGAATGTATCATGAATGAAAGTTATTTAATGTGGTTTTATGTCAATTATTACATATGTTATTCAATAAAACCTCTCTCTTCATGTTCCTTCAAATTCTAGATGCTCGATGGATTGACTTAGGTTATATTGGTAAACCCACATTGTGTTGAGTTACTACTATAGAGAAAATTGAAATATAAAATATAACATTCTTGACATTGATTGAATAATAAATCCTTTTTAGAAAAGGATGTTCTTGTTGAACTAGAATAGTGGAAGACATGTCTCATTTCCTTTTTTGGGCACTCCTTGAGTGACATATTTCTCATTTGTTCAAAATGATATTAATATTAACATTTTTAGTCATTGAAGATGGATAATAATTATTTATATTCCTTGGAATATCATTTTTACATCTCATTATATAACCATATATAGTTATAGTGTAATTAGTTTGAGAAAATCTTGGTGTGTGATCTTATTTTGGTCAGTGGGAGAATGTGGTTTTGGTCACAATGACTTTGAAGGGCCTTGATATTGATGTTGAATTTTGAGGTACCAAGTTTCATACCATGCATAGGTTTTTTTTATGATTGTTAGCATAATAAGATGTTGTTTTCCTATATTTATAGACCCAACCTTAGTTTTATATGATGAGTGGGCATGTGAATCCAATGAGACCCTATTTGATGTTGGATCACATGAGTATTCATGCATAGCCCGTGCGACCCATGTTTGATTTAGATCACATGTGTGTGTGCAAGACTACTATTCTTATTCTTGAAAAGATATGTTGTGCCTCTAGATATATAAAATTTATATAATGACACCTTCGCAATGTGATTTGATTGGTATATCGTATTTTGTTTTTGTTATATGAATATTACCAATGTGACAGGTGGACCTATTATAATACCCCGAGTTTTTATGAATTATTATTTTTTGAATAAATTAAATTTATTTGATATTTTTCATTTCATGCTACACCAAGTTATGTTTTATTTATAGGAAACACCAAGTTAAGATTATTCTACATAGTACACTATTATTATCATTTAGTACACACAAATCTAATGTGTTCTTCTATTATAGAAAATATCAATTTCCTTTGATATTTCACATTACACGCAAGCCCATGTTTTACTGAACTATAATATATTATTATTGTTATTATGTAATATTATAGTTTTCACCGAGCCATTGGAACGGAGGGTATGAATATTAATAAATAAATTATGAAAAAATTATTTACACATTTTTATATATTGAATTCCATGGTTACTAATTAATTATAAATGAGATTAAGAAATATTTGAAAATAAAGAAACTTTGTTTTGGAAAAACAATATTTTGATGAAAAAACACATTTAATTTCAATAAATTAAGTATAAAAACTTTTGATGAATTATTTTAATTAAACAAATATATATATATATATATTATAATAAAATATATTTTTTTAACATTAAACTTATATAATTATTATACAATTGGTAAGGATAAATCCAATTTTAACACATAAAGGATGTGTTTTTCTAAAATGTAATTTTTCCATATTTAATGGAATAGTTATTTTATATCTAAAATTTGAAACCTTTTATAAATTTTAATTAAAAAATGCAATTCATTTTATGAAATAGTAATCTTAAAATTCTCTTAGGGTGAATTTTTTGTATTTTTCCTAGAAGTCTCATTTTTTATGAATAGTGAGAAATTTTGAATTTTAATTGAATACTGCATTTTTACATAATTTATTTATAAAGGTTAGTTATATTTTAAAATGATTTTAAATTAAAAATAGACCAAATGTACAAAAATTTATCCAATTCGAGTCATTGGAATAAATTACACAAAAAAATTGGATAGAAAAACATTTCAAAATCTTGATGTTTTCTCTTTAAAAAACAACGTTTTCATGGCGTATATGGGATTTATTTAAAATTAACCACCAGAACTTGTATTAATGGAATTTGTAAATTTTTATTCCATATTTTAAATCATAATAATTTATATTATATATTAAGGAAAATTTATTTTTTTACGACAATTATTAGTGAAAATATTTAAAATTAATTAACACGATTAATGTTAAAACTGAGTTTTATGTATTACGTGCATTTGTATTAAATTTAATCACAAAAAAAATATGATTTTTATTATATTAATTTAAATTATTATTGAAAAAATTGGTGCAAATTATCTTATAAAACCTTTTTAATTATAATCTTAATGCATAAATTTCATAGGTAAATAAAAAGATACAAGCTACTATGGTAAAAACTATAAAGCTGAAATTGGGTAAACATAAAGACTAAATAATAAAGTGATTAAAATATATTTATTTTATGTGGTGGTGGTATTTATCAACCAAGAAATTCTTCCCATCCATTATTATTCAATTTTGTAGGAATATGAGGTAAGTGAGACCTCCTAATAGTGTTTACTTTTTTTGTCTATACATGAACACAACTCCTTGTCCACAATAAAAGGACACTCTCCCCATCACATATTTACAAATATCAATCCATTTTTATTAGAAAAAATCTACCTATATTAATTATACTATTCCCTATACTCATCCTAGAATCCTTAGTTTGGGATGAATTCCAACCAAATAAGACCTTTTGGTGCAATGAAAAAGAAGATTTCCGAAGAAGAGGTAATGTTCATCAACAAATGTTTTTATATTATTTATTACACCAAAACTTTAAATTTTTTAATATAATTCTTATATAATATCCTTAGTATCTGAAATATACTGATATATTATTATTCTATAGTTGTAACCTAAAACTTTCCACACTTCCATGAAATGGGGTACACAATCATCATTCGTGTGTATGGTAGACTATAGCCTCACGAACTGATGTCGTTCATTCTTCAATCACATCATCTAAATGATGAGAATAATGAGTGATTTATAGTTCATATATGATATTTATTATTTTTATTATATTATTATTAATATTTAATTTTCATATCATCCATAAATTCAATCTTTCAATTTTGTGGGAATATGATAACATTGTTTGTGTGTATGACAGACTACTGCCTCACGAAGCGATGTGATTACTTCAATCTTTACATGGAATATATTAAGGATGAGTTTAATTGAAATATGTGATATATGTAACAGAAAAATTATATTATAATTAATATATATATATATATATACATATCATTTAATTTTCATTCTTTTAATATGAAAAGAAAATGGAAACAACATTCATGCGTATGCATGACCTACCATCTCCATGAACAATGAATTTAATTTTATATTTATATATTTTATATATTATTATAAATACATATATATATATATGTAATATATTTAATTTATAGCTTGTTTTATATAATGTAAATTATTAAATCATGATCTAAGTAGCAGGACCAATAAGAACAAGTCAAAACATGTACAAATAAACAAAGTGGTTCTTACCCAAAACATAACATAAAAATGGAATTATTAAAAAGTAGGTAATATAAAATTATAATTAAATAATATATGATATTATATATATGAATATTTTTATGTGATATTTTTATTCTAAACTCATATTTATTAGAAAAGAGGTTTGAACGAGTACGATAGAAGTCAGGAACTATGGTGAGAGATTTCTGTCTCACCTTTATTTCCCATAAGACACGATCCATGTTCATCACCTATTTCCTATATGTGGTGAGAATACTGAAAATGTATTTATTTTATGACTCTTATACCATGTAATATTTAGATTAATATATCCATTTTATGATCTCTCTTTCATGGGGTTTACAATTCAAAAGTTACAATATTGGTAAAGGACTTTTTTCTCAATTTTCTTTCTTTGAGAAGTATGTTATGATATTTACCTATATTCATTAGTGAATTGTATATAAAGACCTTTTAACATGTAATCTAATGAAAATATATGTCCTCGTTATTGTTATTGTTTCATTTTATGTACTTCTTTTATGGATATTACAATTCAAGGTTACCAATGTTGTAATAATTTTACATTACAATCTCATAGTTTATCAGGATTGATATGGATTAGTCTTACATTAATGAAATATTATTATCCATTTTTCAATAATTATGATTAATTTTATTCTTATCTAGTTAAAAATGATATATCTTATGGTATGGTTTTTACAAGATTTGTTACTTAACATAATTAATTAAATATTTTTAAGAAAATCAAACTGTATTTCCCTCTACAGAAAGAAATCATTTATATTTATGAAAATGTTTTCTAATTTTTTTAAACAAAGTTTTACTATTTTCATATTATTTTTAAAATAAATTTTTACCCATGTTTTAAAATTTTACACAATTTTTTAAAATAACATTTCTTGTATTTTTTCAGATCAAATATATATTGGATTTTACCAATAATGTGAAATGAATATTTGTTTTTCTATATAATTAATGTATTGAATTATCCACATTCATGAAAAATCCATTAATTTAAGCTTCATTTAAATGTTCTAAATAATATTTTCAAAATAAAAGGATTTCAGAAATGTAATATATTTAAAAAAAATTAATTGATTTTTAGTGCTTTCTTTATGTTTTTTCAAATGTTATTTTCAAAGAAAATGATTTAAATGATTTAAAATATTCCTTTATATGTTATCAAAGTTACTTAAAAATAAAAATATTTTCCTAATTTTTTATTATTTAAAAATTATTTTTCAAAAAAAATGATATTTTCTTCAAGAAATGTTTTTTTTTAAATATTACATCATACTTTTTCAAATAATTTTTCAAAGAAAAGGATTTTGTTAATGTTTACGTATTAAAATGATTTTAAAAAAAGATTATTTTATAAAAGAAATTATCCAAGAAATATTTAAAAATACTTCTCTATATATGTTGACAATCATGGAGATTGTTTTTGGTTTAATGGGGATATCATCCAAGGACACTAATATTATCCATTATTTGAATGGATTATTTTTAAGAAGAAATGTTATTTATAAAACCCATTTCTCTTCCATGGGTTATACCATGATAAAATTATTATGACTCCCATTATATTCACGGATACTGAAATGATTGTGAAATATGTCTCTTTTTCATAGGTTATGATATTATGAAATGTTTATGATACCCATTCAATTTCATGTGTTTTGATATGATTTTTATGATACCCATATCATTTTTTGGGTTCTGATATGATTAATGTTTGTTATCCTGTGGCACACTTTTGTATAATTTCATTATGTAATGGTTTGGAATAACATATCCCTCTAATGCATTGGGTAATGATTTATATATCATGATGTAGAAAGGAATAGAATGGGGAGTGAACCTGCATCAGTAATAGAGGGATGGAATGAGGCATGATCTCGGTTCAATAATTCAGGTCTGGAACGAAGACTAAACACAGTTTAGTAATACAAGTATAGAATGGGATGTGAAATAGGTTCAGTAATACAAGGTGTGAACAAGGTATAAACTCAGTTTAGTAATATATGGCTGGAATAAAGAGTTAAAAAAGTTTAGTGATATAGGGAAAGAATGAAGAGTTAAAATAGGTTAGTAATGTAGTGTTGGAATGAGGAGTGAACTCAGTTCAGTAATACTGGGATGGAATAGGAAGTGAACCCTATTCAGTAATACATTGCTAGAATGAGGAGTGAACCCAGTTTAGTAATATAGAGATGGAATAAGGAGTAAACCAAATTTAGTAAAGGACTTTTTTCATTATGATAGTCTTAGTAGTGAACCTTGAATAATATGGAAATATTTTTTATGCTTATGTCTATGCTAAAAATACCATGTCTTATCCCAATGATATTCACTCATGAATCATGTTATTTTCTTCCCATATGATTCATTTCTTTTAATCTACCCAAATTTTTCCATGACTCATGTGTATAATCGTTGGTATGTATGGTATTTTATTAAAATGTTATTATCATGTTCTCATACCATTATGTTCATGTTATGATTCACATCTTTTTTATTTACCCTTACTAAGCATCAGATCTCACCCTTTTTTATTTTTCATTTCCTCATGTTATGAAGATATCTTTTTAGTAGGAGTACTATATGGGAAGATGTTTATGGGAAATATAGAATATTTTTTCACAAATTTAGAATATTTTTTTCCATGTTTACAAAGGAACTAAACTATTATATTTCTAATGAATGAACTTTTTTAATGTGATAAACATTATTCTAAAAATATGTAATATACATGTATAAAAATAATGGGTTGTTATAGTTAGTTTCAAAGAAAGTTTTGGTCGACCTTTGGATACTAGGATGTGAATATTTTAGTGAGATCCCTAAGGATACTTCTAAAGATATTTCAATGGATGTCTCTAAGTATATGTCTAAGGATGAGTTAAAGTATAAGAAAACTACCTGGAATTTTGGTAAAAGATAGAGCAAGTTGTTTCCTAGAAATAAATCCCTATATTTATACTACAAGTGAATGTGGATCTTGAATAAATGTACCTAGGTTTAGAAACACTAAAAACATTGTATTAATCTGGACTTGATCGAGAAATGGTGCACGGAATTGGGCCTTATTACAAACATGGTGCGACACACCCACGGGGAATGCTTTTGTAATTAAAAATTTTATTACGAACCATTTTGAAGGATTTAAATAGAAGATGGTCAAGGAAGAACTAGTGTAAGACTAAGGTTTTATAGATTTAAATGAAGAATTTAACAAGATTTATAAATCATATAATTTATTTTCCAGATTATTTGGTTATCCACTATGATGAATTCTTTTAATTATATACATATATATATATATATATTATAAGGACCAAGATTTAAACATTACATAATTTAGTTAATTTGACTCGAAATCTCTTTCAAACATTCTAAAAGATATTTTCAGTTTAGAGTTTTATAGAACTAAGTTATAAAACATAAATCAAATCCCACATGCATAAACAATGGATAATACTAAAATATAATCAATTTATTCCATAATAAAAATGTTTTTAATAAAACATGATTTTATTTTAGGAAAAATATTCACAATATCCAGTCAGGATTCTTATTTTCACTTACCCATTCTTAAAACCTATGAAAATTATTTTAAACTTGGGATGGGAAAAATATATAAATAAGGGACATAAAAAAATAAAAAACATTTGTACATAAATACTTATAAACACCTAAAATCATTTTCACAAAAAATATTTCTCTCCTATAAAGTATCATATACTTATTTTGTGAAAACAAGATATTTTCATAAAACAAAGAAAACATAAATAAAACCATATAGGTAAATCAGGGAATTAGATACTTAATATTGAAACCCTATCAGCTGAAATATGGTATGTAACACTCATGGATACCTTATAGTGTAACCCTCATGAATACTTTATGATATAACCCACATGGATAAATTATAGTGTAACATCTTAGTTACACTTGAAATAACTATTACAGTCAACTTCCATCATAAAAATACCAAATTAATTGGAGGGAGATATAGGTTTCACCCTTAATAATAAAGAATTACCACGAAGTAGAACATAATCATAAAACATGAATACTCACATCACAAGAACATTCTATTTTAATTTTGTAAAAATATAAATTTAAAAGAGGAATTTTAAAGAAAAGTTCCTTACCTAAGGTTATTCTTACTTCATACATGTTAACACCTTATGTATAAAGGTTTAAAGAGTGTTATTAATTTATTATAGAATTATAATCAAGTTTATACTACCTTATATGACCATATTAAATAATATTTCCACCCATTTATTAATAATATTTTCTTATTTTTATCATTTCTCATGCATTCATTTCATGGTTTCCATGGTAGGTTCATTGTGGTTATTATAGTAGAATGGAAGAAAAACTCCATAACTAGAAATAAAGAGTATTAATATTTTTCCATAATTTTAAATGATACCATATAACATTTTTTCTAATATAGTGATGTTTCATTAGATAAAACATTAATGAAAATGATTTAATTTATTTTGGTCGATTTTATAGCCCTCATGAACTTATATAATTTTATTTAATAATATATATATATATATATATTCCAGAATATTATATAAATTATAATATGTATAATAAAATATTATTTAACTATACTAATGGTTTTATTTCAATCTTTGAAGGTGATATTGGATAATGAATGTTAATCATACATTTGGCGGAAAATCAACATATCATGGATGATGTTCGCATTTTTAGCATAAAAAGGAGATGAGAAGGGGTTTGATAATGATTTTTTTCATAAACATGATACAATTCTAGTATATAAATGGTAATAGAATTTTCATTCAAGGTAGATATGGAGATTTTAAGATAGAATAAGAAAATAAAATAAAAGAAATGAAAATAAAAGAAAAATGAAAGAGGATTTTACCTCTTGAATTCTTATCCTTAAGAACATCCTTAAGGAAAATTATTTTTCCTTTTGTTGGAACAAAAGGACTTGGATGTGGGGAAGAGGTTTGGGAAGGGAATTGGATATAAATTAAACAATCTACAAGGCTTTGAGGTGTTAGGATAAGAGGTGGAGGAGTTTGGCATTTATAGTGGAGGAGAGGTGTTATTTTTTATTATTTTATTCATTAGTTTATAATTTTAGATCAAGAATATGAATAGTTTGATAATAATCGATAAATATATTAAAATAATTAATGAGAGTTTGATATTATAGTCTCACATCATCCATAAATTATCTATGACTCAATAAATCATGTATTTGTTAAATACCATAAATTATTATATTTTACTATTCACAAAAATTCAACTATTATTGGAAAAATACAAAAAATTCACCATTACCATTTTGGTGTAAAATTCAAAAATTAGCTCAATTTTGTGAAAATACTTTTATAAATATGAGAAATATAATTTTTGATTTAAATAAAAATTTATTTAATAAATACCAATTTTAAAACTATAACTCATTTTATAAAACTTTGAAAAATTAATTAAGGTCTCATAAAATTATCTTATGATCAGAAGACAATAAATTATGATGTTATGAATGTACATTTTTAAAATAAAATTTCTGTTAAATCATAATATTAATTATAAAATTGTAAATAAACATTTATATTTCACAAAAATACCAACCTATAATTTATCACTTTCAAAACATTTATTTACTTATTTCATGATATAAGTATATCACATTTTCATTTTAAGATACATGAATTTTATTTATAATTTCATAGGTGGTGTTAATATTCTATTAGTATAGATTCCTTAATATATATAAATACCACTTATTTCATTATACATTTATAATGAATTTTACTATTTAATTTGAGATTGAAAACAAATTATTTTATAAGTACCTAGGTTGTTACATTCTCCCGCCTTCTGGAAATGGAATCCTCAAAATTTTTATTCACTTATTAAATAATTTAAGATACCTTTCCTTTATATAATTTTTGGATTCCCATGTTTTTTCTTCAACCACATGGTTTCTCCACAAAACATGAACTTGTTAAATTGAATTATTCTGCAAAACATTCTCTCTTTGATCAAGAATCTGGATAAGTTTTTCCTCATAAGAAAAGTTATTTTGTAACTAAAATACTTCTAGGATCAAAACACAAGATCAATATAGAACATACATTCAGAACATTGAAACCTGAAAAACATTATGTACCTGAGAAAAACTCAGAGGCAAACCTACTTGGTAGGAAATTGGTCCTACTTTCTCTAGAAATTAAAAAGGTCCAATGAACCATGGAATAAGCTTTCCTTAATTACCAAAACACGTAACATTTTTACAAGGAGTTATTTTATGGAAAACATGAACACCAACCTAAAAATAAAGGTATTAGCTTTTTTGTGCATAACTTTTATGCCTTCTTGGAGCTGTCCTCATGTTTTACTAGATCATATTCACATTATCAACCACCTCCGCTACTAATTTAGGTCCCATCAACTTACTTTCCAAAAATTCATTCCAAAATTCAGGATTTGGACACAAATTTCCATATAATTTCTCAAAAGGTGTCATCTATATACCGGAATGAAAGCTTTTATTATAAGAAAACATTACTAAAGAATGATGTTGATTCCAACTTCCCTGTAATCCATTAAACAAGCTCAATACATATCCTCCAATGTATAAATTTTTCATTCCAATTATCCATATGATTGAGGATAAAATGATTTTCTGAAATTTAATTTAGTCTATAATGACTTATGAAGGCCTTTCCAAAGGTTATTAGTGTACCTGAGATCACAGTTATACCCAATGGAGGATGAACTACATGTAACATGATAATATATTTGAGGTACATTCAAGAAATATGATCTTGATAAAGAGTATCTAAAATAGGGAGAAAATGAGAATATTTATCCAGTCGGTCCATAATTACCCAAATCACATTGTTACCTTAAGAAGTATTTGGTAGTCCCACCACAAAGTCTGTAGATATATTTTCCCATTTCCAATCTGGTACACACAATGTTTTTCCCCTTTTATAGTTGTCTCTTCACTTTAACCCATTGACATCTAAAAAATTTCACTGTAAAATTAGCAATATCCCATATCATTCTATCCCACTAGTAATAATCCTAAAGGTCTCTGTATATCATACTACATCAAGGATGAACAGAAAATATAGAACTATGAGCTTCACTTAACAATTCTATCTTCAGTAGAGAATCAAAAGGCACACATAATCTTTTCCCAAATCTCAAGAAAAAATATTTATCAACTTTAAATTTAGTAAATTTATCATTCTTAACCAATTACAAATTTTTCGGTAACTCACAGTCTTCCTTCAATAATTTATTAATTATGTCTGAGAGAGACGAATTCATTGACAACTGAAGACAAATAGATGAATTGCCTACACCAACAACTTCCAATCCAAAATTACCAAATCATTAACTAATGGGTCATGGTCCAGACATAACATGGTCAATGTAGCATTATGTTTTTGACTCAAGGTATCCACCAATTTTTTTTCTTTTCCAATATGGTAATTGATCATGATATCATAATTCTTCATTAGTTCAAGGCATCTTCTTTTCCCCATGTTCAATTCATTTTGAGTAAATATATACTTCAATATTTTATGATTGGTATGTATTTCACATTTTTCTCCATATAAATGATGCGTCCAAATTTTTAATTCAACAACCACAAAAACAAATTTAAAATAATTTATGGGATAATTTTACTCCTGATTTTTATGTTTTCTTGAAGCATTAGAAATTTCTTGACCATTCTGCATCAGAACACAACATAGTCCCTTCAATGAATCATCACATTAAATGAAAAAATCACTATTTATAGAAGGTAGGGATAAAATTAAACCATTCTACATTCTTATTTGTAGATATTTAAAAAAATCACAACATTCATTCAAAATAAATTTAACCCTTTTTTAGGTTAACTTAGTTAGTGGGCTAGATAAACGTGAAAATCTTTTAACAAACTATCAATAATATCCTACTAATCCAAGAAAACTGCGAATCTCGATAACATTTTTAAGTCTTGTAAAATCATAAAAAAAATTATTTATCATGATCAACTATTATTCCATCATTATTTACAATTCTCCCAATAAATAAAATTAGTTGCAACCAAAAATCACATTTTCTAAATTTTCCATATAACTTCATTTTATTGAGAGTTTACAAGACAACACAAAAGATCTTTTCAGTATAGAGTTTTAGATAATTAGTTCATAATGCATACATGAGGGCCCAAAATCATAAAAAGTGTATTCTAAAAAACAATATCCATTTCCTCCATAATAAAAAAGTTAATAATAAAACATGAATTCATTTCATTAAAAATATTCACAATATTTAGCTTGGCTTCTTATTTTCTCTTACCCATCCTTAAACCCTATGAAAACATTTAAAATAGAGGATGATCACCAAAATATTAATAAAGGACATAAAATAGAGAAACCATTAGTCCATGAATACATATAAACATATGAAATAATTTTCACAAAGGCATACTTCTCAACCACAAACTATCATATACTTACATTCTGAGAACATGCGATTTCCATAAAACATAGAAAATATAAATAAAACCATTTAGGAAACTTGGGGAATTACTTAATTAATATTTTAATCATAATTGATAGCATTTTATTTCAACCCTTTTGGATACCTTATAATGTTACCCTCACAAATACCTTATGGTGTAACTATCATGACTACCTTATGGTGTAACCATCATAGTTACACTTTGAAGAAGCATTATAGTCAACATCAACATAAACATACAAAATGAATTATAGAGAGATATGGGTACCAAAATTCACCACAAAAAATTCTCAAAAACCATAAAATTATCATAAAACATGAATACTTTAATCATAATAATATAATTTTCAAATTTTAAAAAAATAAAAATTTTAAAAGATGATTTTTGACGAAATGTCCATTACATCGGGTTCTTCTTACTTGAAACGTGATAAAAAATACTATATAAAGTTTTAAAAAGTGTTATTTATCTACTAAAGAACAATACTAATTTTTATACTACCACATATGATAATATTATTACAAATTTCCTCCCATTTATTAATAATATTTTGTTATTTTTATCATTTTAGGTGGGTTCCTTTTAGGGTTTTCATGGTTGGTTCATTATGGATTTTAATTTATACTGGAATAAATTATCCATATGTGGAAAAAAATGTTAATAATATGTTTCCATAACTTTAAATGATACCATATATAATTTTTTTCTGATATGCGGATGATTTATTAGATAAAACATTAATAAAAATGATTTAATTTATTTTGGTAGTTTCTACGACCATCACGAACTTATATTATTTTATTTAATATAATTTATATATATTAGATATAGAATAATATATAACTTATTATAATTATAATAAAATTTTATTTATCAATAATAATGGTTTTATGACCAGCCTCAAAATAATTAATGAAAAATGAAAGTGTATCGTCAATGATGGCGGTAAATCAATACATCTAGGATGATGTTCTTATTTTTAGAATAAAAGGGATAAGAGAAGGAGTTTGATGGTGATTTTTTCTATAAACATGATAAAAGTTAAATATATATATGTTACAAGAAATTTCATTTCACTTGGATAAGGGATGGTGAATAGATAATAAGAAAAGAAAAGAAAAGAAAAATGAAAGGGGATTTTACCTCTTGAATTATTCTCCTTGAGAACCTCTTTAAAGCACTTGGTTTTGGCCTTTGACTGAGACCATCAAGTATATAATGTAGGGAAGAGGCTTCTTAAGGTAATTGGGCAGAAATTAATCATGCTACGAGGCTTTCAGGTGTGAGGAAAAGAGGTGGCGAGGGGTGGTATTTATATAGGAGGAGAGGGTTGATTTTTTATTATTTTTTCATTAGATTATTATTTTGGCTCAAAACTATGAATAACATTATAATTATAGCTAAATATATTAAAATAATTAATTATATTTCGTGATTATTGGACTAAATCAGAAATGCATCATCTGTTACTCAATAAATCATGTAATTGTTAAATACTATAAATTACCATATTTTATTGTTCACAAAAAATTCAACTATTTAAGAAAAATCTAAAAAATACACCCTAAATATTTTTCAATGAGTATAATTAAAAATGAAATCCATTTTATGAAAATTATTTTCTATATATGAGAAATTTTATTTTTAATTAAAATCATTATTTATTCTAAAAATCCCAATTTTAAAACTATAACTGACTTTATTACACTTTGAAAAAATTATTAAAGTCTCATAAAAATATATTTTAATAATAAAAAATTATTAATTTATGTATATTTCTTATGAAAATAAATTTTCTTTAAAACCATTAAATTAATTATAAAATTATAAAATTATAAATAAATATTTATGTTTCACAAAAATACCAACACTTAATATATCACATTCAAAACATTTATTTACTTACTACATGATATATATATATATCATATTTTCTATTTTAATATACATTAATTTAATTTATACTTTTTATAGGTCAGGTTACTATTCTACTAGTAGAGATTCCTTAATTTCTATAAATAAGATTTATTTCATTATACATTTATTGTGAATTTTACTATTTAATTTGGATGTCACTATGTGATCTTGATGGTTTCTCTCGATAAAGCTATGTCATATAGATTTATTGATCGTGATGAAAATAAATCTTCATTTCTATTTCAACACTGCTAAAGTGTGTGTTGGTCCTCCAATGAAGATAAAGGCTTTTGTGATCTCTGATCAACAGGATTGTCAACGATTTGATGGGGGGTTACAACCGCTGGGAAAGGTCTCTTGTGAAAATTTGATGGTTTAATGAAGGCGGCAGTGGGTGATGCTATTTTTTGTAATCTGTTAGTGCATGTTGAGGTTGAGCACTAACAAGTGGTGATGGATGTCGAGGGTGACATATCCCACAGATCTATGGGAAATCACCTGGCTCTGGCGAGATCTGCTGAAATGGTAGAGCTCCGGTGGTGGATTCGATGGTTCGTTTAGAGGTTGAGTGCTGACAAGTGGCGGTGGTCACTAAGGGTGACATATCCTACAAATATTTTGGGGCTATGATGAGATCAGTTGAAATAGATAGATCTCAGGTGGTGGTTCCCAACTGATGGTATGTAGTGGTCAATGTTACGGAGGTGTTGACTGATCTCAAGGAGATCTACCGATCTATGGGTATATCAACTAATATGAGAAACTCTTGAGAGGATGAGGTCTAGATGCCTAAAGGGAAGGCTATTGGGAATTGTGTATTGAATGCAAAGGATATTCCGTCGAAAATAATGGATCAGGATGTGATTAAAACTTATGATATAGAGGGTTTTTGTTCTTTATTAGGGTTGAAAAATGTGGGAAATCCTAATAGGTGTTATAAAGGTATTGAAGGAGATTCTAATCGACAACATTTCATATCTTTGTGTAATGGTGAATCTGATATAATTGTTAAAAAGGTGATACTACCTATATGGTTTCTAATATAGAAGTTATAATAGACATATTTATAATCTGTGAGCATTCAATTATTTCCAAAATTATTCTACCCAGTGGGGGAAACATTAGATGATTGATGATTTGGTCAGTAAGTTAAATTCTATTTGGGTGTTTTCTGATTGAAGATGCATACCCATGGGTATAGGATTCTTCCACATTATTGTTCAATTAGAGGATCTTAAATGAATAGCTTGGGGGAATATATCAATTTATTTAAATCTAGGAATGGTTTTCTTTCAAGAATGGGACTTTCATTTCAATTATGTCTAGTAAAAAATAAAAGGGTTCAAGCTTGGATAAAAATTCTTGATCTTCACTGAATCATATGTCAACATAAGATTCTTTTTGATGTTTTTTATCTTTTTGGAATTCCAATAAAAATGGATTGAACCACTGGTGATACAAAATTTGGTCATTATACTAGGGTCATGGTGGAAGTAGACATATGTTCATGCTTGATTCATAACTTTATTTTGTCTGCATTAGATGATGAAATATCTCTAAAAGATTAATATGAGAGATTACCTGATTTCTATATAGACTGTAACATTATTTCCCATGTCAAAGAAAAGTGTTGTAAAAACATTGTATGCTCTTTTGTTTGCTAAAAGGGAATCATGATGCGTTTTTTATGAAGAATATGAAGAAGTAGATAATGAATAATAAATATATTTCCCCTAATGGAAAAAAAAGTTTTATTAATGTTGTTGTTCCACAAGAAGTGGAAGATATTTCTCATGAGTTGGTACAAGAGCCTCAGGAGACTCAGGAGACTGAACGAAGTGTGCCTATACATGAAATAAGATATTTTAGGCCTGATTTGACTGGATATGAGCTAGGAATGGACTTGGATTTGGTTCCTAAACATGGTGTGAATGCCCAATCCGAGGGCGGTATGAACTTAGGAGTGGAGTGGCATGACATTGGTATTTCATTCGAGGGGAACCAAATACAAGTGATAGTATAAAGCATTCAAATATTAATGTGGAAATTACCAAATTAATGAAAACATAGGGAATCCATGGAAGGTATGATGATATAGAGGATGGTTCCACAAAAAAACCTATAGTTAGACTTTATCCAAAGGGAATGATTTTTTGGGGATAATAATGGTTTCCAACTTGTTCCTCCTAGGAAAGCAAGATAGAGGAAATATTACTCATATATGAAGCCAACTATGGTTATCAGGTCGCATGGTCCTTTTGATTATGAATCTGATTGGGATGGTGATTACTATATTCCATATTGTGTTATGATCTTTGATTTTTTTTCTTCATGACATGATCACAAGTATGTTTCTATGACCACATCCATGATCCATTGTCTTTTCTGTTCTTTTTAATAAAAAGGGAAAAGACCTAATATTTTCAGTACTATTTAATTTCAAAATGAAAAAAATATTTTATATATACCTTAGTTTTTACATATGTTATATTCAAATCATCTATTTATTATTCAAATTATGTGTTTTCTAGAACAATGGTAAGGATAAATTTACTTTTATGCCTAAAAGATGTATTTCTCTAAAACTTAGAGTTACCGCCTTTTATTGGAACACTTATTTTAACTATTATTTTTGAATTATTTTTAAATTATATTTGGAAAAATAATTATCATTTTTGAAATAAAAATGATAAAATTATCTTATGGTGAATTTTAGAGATTTTTCTAAAATGTTTCTTTTTTTATGAATAGTGAAAATAAGAAAATTTAATTGAAACCGCCCATTTCACATAATTTATTTATATAGTCAAATTATATTTTAAATTGTGTTTATAGTATAGTATGATAAATTAAACATTAATTAAAACAATTTTCATCATTTGAATCAATTTTATATTGAATTTTGGATGAAAAACCTTTCAATCTTTTGAAAATTTCTATTTAAAATATGATTTTATTATCGCGTCTACAAGGTTAATTTTTAATTTAATTTTTCCAGTTATGTGAATATAATTTCTAAAAATTGATTCTTTATTTTGAATCATAATAATTTATATTATCTAAAAAGTTAAACATAATTTTTTACCTTAATAATTAGTGAAAGTAATTACAATTAGTTAAAGCGATTAAGGCTAAAATGAGGTTTTTTCCATTACATGTGTTTGTATTAAAATTAATCACATACATACTTATGATTTTTATTTAATTAATTGAACAAAATATTAATAATAATTGGGTCTAAATTATCTTATAAATCTCTTTTAATTATATTCTTAATGGAAAAATTCACTAGTTATATAAAAGGATACATGTTACCTTGGTAAACACTATAAAGATAAGATTTAGTAAACATAGAGACACTACTGGAAATAAGATTTGTACCAATTGTTTTGGGATAATCGTTGGTATAGTTCACTTATATGGACCTATACCAAAATTTTGGCCAAAATAGTTGGTATAGGTCACTAATTTTGATATATACCAATGGTTTCCCCAAAACTGTTGGTATAGGTCACTTATATGGACCTATACCAACGATTTGTCCAAAACCGTTGGTATAGGGTCTCTATTATGGACCTATGTCATTGGTTTTTTCCAAATCGTTGGTATAGGTCCATAATAGAGACCCTATACCGAAGTTTTTTGACAAACCATTGGTGTAGGTCCCAAAATCAAAGAATCTATACCAACGGTTCTCAAAACCATTGATATAGGTCTATACCAATGGTTTTGAGAACCGTTGGTATAGTTAAATGTATATTTTACGGAATCTTATTACAATAAACATTAAATAAATCAAAATTTAAAATATTTACAATAATACATATATATATTTATGAAATTATGTTCAAAAAAGTCATGTTAGGCTAGTGGTTAGATTGTTCAATCATAAACCGGAGGTACTGGGATCAAAACAAATAGAATGATTCTTTTTTGAAATACATATACCAACAGTTTTATGGAACTATTGGTAAATATTTTTCATATTACTTATACCAACGGTTTTGAAAATCATTAGAATAGGTCTATACCAACAATTTTTACAAAACCGTTGGTATAGACATATCCCCATAGATTAATAGCCAACAGTTCTCCAAATCATTGGTATAGGATATACCAACATTTTGGAAGCCTATACCAACGGTTTCAAACCATTGGTATAGGGTATTTTTCTAGTAGTGAGACTAGGGAATAAATTCATAAAACATGTAATTATTTTGTGATGTGGAGGTATTATATATCAATATTCCATACCCTCAATTATCATTCAATTTTCTAGGCACATGAGGTATGGTAGATCTCTCCATAGTGTTTACTTTTTTGGTATTTACAAAAATTTCACCCATCCTCCACTATAAAGGTGCACCTAACCCCATCAATTATTCACACCTATAAATCCATTTGTATCATAAAAAATCAATAAAAATCACTTTTCAGCTACCCTCCCCACAACATAAAAGCCTTATATTGGGTATAAATCCAACCAACGGAGGGATTTGGTGAAAATAAAAAGGAGATACCTAAAGAATAGGTAACATTCATCAATGAACACTTTTGTTTTATTTCTTCATCAAATCCCTTAAATTATTTTTATATTATAATGATATTATAAAATCATTGTATTAAATATACTCACATGTTATTATTATATGGGTATTACCAAAACATTTACACACTTCCATCAACGGGGATAGACATTCATCATTTGTGTGTACAATGGATTATTGCCTTGTGAACCGATGTTGTTCGTTCTTACATTACCCCCTTTAACTATTGAGAATAATGATGAATTTGTAGTCTATATACAATATTTATTATTTTTAGGATGTTATTATGACATTGAAATTGTTATATCACACATACCTTTATTTATTCTTATTTTTTGGAATGTGATAATGTCATTCATGTGAAAGTTAGACTACTGTCTCACGAAGCAATGTGATTCATTCAAACATTACATTAAATGTAATAAGGATGTAAATAAATTTAATATGAGATATATGTACAATAAAAATTATATTGTAATGAATATATATATATATATCATTTACTTTTCTTTATTTCAATACGATAATAAAATTGAAACTATGTTCATGTGTATGTATGGTTTACCATATCCATGAAAGGTGTATTTTATTTCCTATTTATATCATTTATAGATTATTAAAAATGTATATATAATGAAGATGAATGATATTTATATCATGGTTTAAATTATTTAAATTATGAAATCAGAATCTAAGTAAGATGACCACAAATAACAAGTCAAAACATATATGAAAAACAAAGCACTTACTTCCAGAAACATTACTTAAAAATAGAAATGTTAATAAAAGGGTAATATAAGGACATAATTAAATCATATATTAGGTTATATATATGAATATGGTAATATTATAGTTTTATAAAAAAATTATATTTATTATATATACGTTTTGAATGTGTGCTACTGAAGTAAAGACTTAAGGTGTAAGATTCCCGCCTCCCTTTTATTTTCTATGAGGCATAAGAAATGTTCGGCACCTATTTCTTTAATGTGGTGTTTATACTAAATATGGTTTTATTTTATGACCCTTATAATGTGAACTATTTTGATTTATATATCCATTTTAGGATCTCTATTATATATGTTATATGGTTCAAATGTTACCAAATTAGTAAAGGACTTGTATCTCAATTCTCCTTCTTTGAGATGAATGTTATGATGTGCACATATATTCTATCATGAAGTGTATATATAGACCCTTTTAATTTTAATATCATAAATTTATATATCTTAATTATATTTCACATTCCATTTTATGTTATTTTCTTATGGTTCTTATGATTCAAGGATACCAAAGTGGTAATAATATTACGTTACGATCTCATTGTTTATTGGGACTTTTTATGATTATGCTTTCATTACTAAAATATTACAATCCATATCTCAATAATTCTCATGAATTTTATTATCATATAGTTTATCATGATATATTCATGTAATGCTATAATTTTTTAAACTTTAGTACTTAAGATAATTAATAAAATATTGTTAATAAAATCCAACATTAATTCCCTCCTCGGTCGGAAATATGTTTTATTCAAAAAACTCATTTTCCAAAATTATTTTAAAAAATGTTCTACTATATTCTCTGTATTTCTTAAAGACAATTATACCAATTTTTAACTTTATATAAAATGGTTTAAAAAATAAATATTATATTTTTTTTATTATGCCTCTTTTTTACTTATACCAAAAAGATGTGAAAGGAATATTTTTTTGTACATATACAACATGTAAAACATTTTCCACTCCATGAACACTCCCTTTGTTGATGATTCCACTTTATGTTTTGAAGAATATTATAAAAATAAAAGAATTTGAAAAAATATATGTTTAAAATGTGTTTTAAATGATTCTTAAATCTTCTTTTATAACTTTTAAATGGTTAATTTAAATGAAAGGGATTTAAATAATTTCAAAAATTTCATTATATGTTTTCAGAGGTATTTTCAATGAAAACTATTTTCAAAATGTTTTTTGATTTAAAAATAATTTTTCAATGAGGAATGGATGTTTTCCGTAGTAAATATATTTTTTTTTAAAATTACTTCTTATGTTTTCAAAGTTTTTTTTATATCCAATTATTTTAAAAATGTTTTATGTTATAAAAATGATTTCAAAGAATTATTATTTTAATTAAGAAGTGCTTCAACTGATAATTAAAAATCCTTCTCTGTATAAGATGAAAAACTTTGATATATTTTTTGGATTTTATGGGGATATGATCCAAGGAAAACATTATTATCCTTTCTTTGAATGGTTTATATTTAGGATGAAAAGTTAATTAGGAAACTTGTTTCCCTTCCACAGGTTATACCCTGATAAAATGATTATGAAACAAAATTCCTTAAATGAGTTGTTCTATGATGAAATGATTATAAAACCTATATTTTTTCAACAAGATATGATTCAATGAAATTTTTATGATACCCATTTAATTTCATGTGGTATGATATGATTTTGATGAAAGCCTTCAATTTTTATGGGTCATGATATGATGAATGTTTTATTGTCTTTTGGAAAACGTATGTATGATTTAATTATTTTATGGATGAGAACTTTATCTAACTCAAATGAATTGGGAAAAGATTTATATCTCATGATATAAAAAGTACTGGAAATGTGAGTGATCCTGGCTTAGTAATACACTGCTTAAATGGGGATTGAACATGGTTGAGTAATACAAGTATGGAATGAGGAGTGAAAATAGTTCAATAATATAGGGCTAGAACAGGAAGTGAAAATAGTTTAGTAATACTTGGATAGAATGAGGAGTGAATTAAATTTAGTAATACATGGTTAGAATGAGGTGTGAACTCATTTTAGTAATATATGGATGAAATGAAGAGTGAACATGATTCAATAATACAGGTTTCAAAAATAAAGTGTACCCATTTCAGTAATACAAGGCTCAAATGAGGAGTGAACCCAATTCAGTAATACAGGTATGGAACAGGGAGTGAACCCAGTTCAATAAAAGACTTTATCTGTTTTTATGGTCTTAGCAGTGATCCCTGACTAATATGTAAATGATTTTTTATGCATTTTTGTATGCTCAAATTCCAAGTCTAATACCAATGTTACACTCTCATGACTCATGTTATTTGATTTCCTTATGATTTAAGTATTTTGATCTACCCATATTTATTACATGACTCATGTTTATGATCTTTGTTATATCGGGTACGATCTTAAAATGTTATTATCATTTTCTCATACCCTTATAAACATGTTATTATTTATATCTCCTTTATTTACCCTTATTGAGAATCTGATCTCACCCATTATTATGTTTCCCTTCCCCAGGTTATGAAGAATGGGTTTAAGTAAGACTACTAAATTGGAAGATCTTATAAGTAAACACTCATGATTTTTCACCAAGATAAAAGATTGTGTTCAATGTTTCTAAAGAAAATAAAATATTATAGACATTGGTCATGTACTTTTTAAACGATATGAATATTCATCTAAAAATATACAATATATATTTAAGAAAATTTTAAGGTATTATATCCATTGTGGCTTGAAGACCCTATAGGGAGAGCATCTTCAGACACTGCCTATTCCATAATGAAAAGACTGTGTTAGCCGATGGGGTAAGATGGCATTGTATTTCCTATCCTAGGGGCATGATGGTCTTATCTGATATGAGCTAAGTGCTAGAAGTGGGGCATCGTGTTCTTTGATGACATGAATTAATAATTGTTTTTTGGATATGATGGCCTTATGTCCTCACCTAATATAGTGTTATAATTCAATGACCTTATGGAATAACCTATGATAGATATGGGAGATATATAAATAGACTTTGTGGTAAAAACTATTTTATTTCTTTTCTGTGAATAAATTTTTAGCATTGATCCAAATAAATAATTTATAGGGTTTTTTGAAAGTTTGGTTAATTCACTCACACATGATATATTATTGTATTTTGTTATTTTTATGTTAATGTTTTTATCATGGAATACACTCTTTTTCATGCACAGTGATGTTAAGGACCCATTGATGATTTCCTATCAGGTTTATAATAACAACCTTCTGGGGAATATCAATCCAAATACAAACAGCATGATTAGGGATATAAGAAATTGCAAGGCCCCAGTGAGATAGTGAAATGAGAAGGAGTATGGTGATAAGAGGAAATATTAGGATAAAATTTGGATCATTGCTATGGTGTTTTGTATACATACCTCTATTGGTCACACTATTATGGATCTAAAACCATGGTGGTGATTTATTTATTCTTTTTAATGACTTGAGATAATTTCCAGACATTTCTTAGATAATTTATTTTTTATTAAACTATTGTTTAATCTATATATGTCTTTGATGATACGGAGGCACTAATCTCCCAACTGATGGAACTCACATCCTCATTGATAATCGATAAATTATTACATATTGGGAGGCATGCATGAACCCACGTGGAACTAGATATTAGAATCAGTGATTTAGATAATGGTATTACAAAGTTGTATCAAAGGATATATTACCTCTTTCTTTCATCTTGACTATGTTTTTGGGAATGGTATAAATGAGTTTGGATGGTATGACTTAGGCACATGAGTTACATGTGTTCTTCGTTAGCACATGTATAGTAGAAATCTTAATGAAAATTGATGGGAAAATTGTTATAGTTGTTATTTTATAGTCTCATGATGATATTGATTATATTTTATTGTTATATGTTTATGGGATTTGGGTGTGTTCATACATCTTGATTTGGAATCTAGGATCAATAGTTAAATACATGAATGTTGAGTGTTTCATGGTAGTTTATTTATTAAATGCCTATTTTTCCATCTGGTTTGGTTATATAACTATTTTTTCTACTTTTTTGATATTGCATAATGGAACTATTTTTTCAACTTTTAATGATTATTTTTGTATATATGACTGTGACTAATGTGAAAGTGTTACAAACTCAACTTGATCATTGAGTAGTACTAGAATGTCTATGATTTCTTTTTACAAATAGCTTATGATGATAAGTTTTATGTAATCCATTATATATGTACCTAAGAACTAATAAATTTGTTATCTAAGTGGTCCACTCTAGGTGTCATAATAATATTTTTTAAAATTTTGAAAATTCTGCCTCAACATTAACCCATAGTATTACTTAGAGAAGCATTAAAGGGTGATCCTATAAGGAGTGAAGCTTTGGTTTTAACACCAGTCTTACAATTGAATGCTACAACACCCACTCCAGTAGTTTAGGAAGAAGGGATTCTTCATCAAGGAGTATTCCCTATAATTTTTGTTCAAGGAATAATAGTTTCAAAGACTATTGCTGAATATGATTGGGACTTTTTAATCCATAATCCTTATCCTTTTAGGGAACAAGAGGTTGTCAGTATGTTTAATACAGGATTGAATTCATAAAGGGGTCATTGATCTTGTTGATACCTCATATGAGATATGGTTAAGTTTTGATGGTTTTTCATTATAGGGAACCACCATGTAGTGGCGGGATGTCAAAAATCAGGTTGGGAGACGTGATGGTCCAATTTGGATGATCTTCAAGATACATTTCTTTATGGATTTATTTATTGATATGTCGAAGATAGAATATTCTCAGAAGATTGTGGATCTTAATCTACGCATGATGAGGATGTCTTCTTACTCATCATGTTTTATATATTTTCTACAATTCACTCAAAACATGGTTGGGAATAAGGCATGGACGAAAATGAATTTCATGATCAAACTCTAATTAGAGTTGAGGGGTTAGGTTAAGATCTTGGAATTGAAATCTGATTTAAAGTTTATTTGTATCACCTCGATTATTGAGAAGGATCTAGAGGCGGACTGAGCATCCAGTTTACCCCATTCAATAGTGCTTAAGGGGGTGGACCTCCTTCTGTTGTGGTGAGTTTCTATTATATTATCATGAAGATGAAGATTTAGGATGTTTTATAGGTTAGTGGTAAGCTAGTTGAGAATAGTATACCTTCTTTATCATACTATAGAGGAGTCCCTATGTATTTTAACCATATAAAAAGTGGGAATTAAGGTTCATTTATTCCAAATCCTTAGATCAAGTCCATCTGTGAAATAAGATCAGGAATCTAAAATGTCTCTTCAGGAAGGAATCATAGATGGGATATCATGGGGATTTAAATCAGATACATTCATAATTTCATGGGATTGGATGGGTTTATCAGAATTATGTTATACCACTCTGAAAAAATTTACTATGTTGAGTCATACATATTAGGGATACGGTTGTGGAGATGAGTTAGGATGAGGGAATATGATAGACTATTTTTTTACTGATTGTGGAGAGTGGACATCAACCGTTCAAGGAACGATCTTGATCAAATCTACTCTTTTTATCCGTCAATTTGAAACTTGGGATTCCCATTAATTTATATCTACACTAATATTTTCTAGGGTTAGCAAACCAATCAAGTTATCTTTCGAGTTTTTATATCTTGATACACCCTTGGGGAAGAAAGTGGGCCATTTAAAAGATAAACAAGATGATTCACAATACTATCTTGATAGGTACATCTAAGGTATTTCATGATTGTTTAGATGACTATATTTGATGTAATCTTCAACATGGAATGGATAATTAGTTATCAGTAATACATAAGATGATATAATATATGTATATCATTTATAAAAACAAAGTGGGTAGAAGGTTGTTTTGACTAGTGAATGGGATGTTAGAGCAAGAAGAGTGGGACCCGACCTTACCATTTTTTGAGATACTATAGCATATGTGGATGACAAGGATCTTATGTTAGAGAAAGATACAACCTCTTCCTTTACACTAGTGGTAAACCTATATCAAAATATTTTTGTAGAACAATTTTATTTTCTCCCTCATGAGTGGGGAATTGATTTTGAAATTGAACTCATACTAAAGGTAAAACCAATATTGATTCCCATATATTATCTCAAGTAGGATGAGCTTAAGGAAATTAAAGAGAAACTCGAGGATATGGAAGAGAAGGGATTTATTTGACTAAGAACATCACCCTAGGGTCCGACTGTGTTTTTTTAAAATAAGAAAAATAGTAGTTTTCGGTTGTGCATGGACAATTTGAATCCAAATCTAATGAATGTGAAGAATCAATACATGTCTTTTAGGATTTACGACATGTTTAACCAGTCGCAAAGATCTTAGTGGTTCTTCAACATTGAATTATGGTTAATATACCACTATCTTTGGGTCATGGAAGTGGATATTCAATATATTGAATTTAGTTTTAGATACAAACTATATGATAATTTTTCATGCCATTTAGTTTGAAAAAATATCAAGCGATGTTTGTGGATTTTATGGGCATGATCTTACATAAATATCATAACACGTTCATTGTGGTATTTTTTTTAAAAAATCCTCAAAAACTCACAAACATTTGATATACATGTTCGGAACATGGATATTGTATTGAGTACACATAGAGCACATCGACTATATTACAAACTCTTGAAGTGTCACTTTAATATTTAGTTGGTACTGTTACATACCAATTTGATCTATTTGGTAGTAATTTCTATGGACCTAGAGATGGTTGAGGTGATGATGTCTTGGGCATGTCCATGGAATGTTTTTGAGATTATGAGCTTTATTATCCTATCATGGTACAAAAAATGGTTCATACACGACTTCTCTCTGTTGGAACTACTTATAAAATGGATTACAAGTAAGGAAGAAAAGTTTAAGTGGATATATAATTATGAATATGACATACTAGAGTTAAGGAGAATATTGAAAACAACAAAAAAAATTATTTCAAGAGATTGTGATTGGATATACATTTTACTAAGATGAATAGGGTGCTGGTTTGCAAGATGTAATGATGTAGAGAGATCAAGTAGTTGCTTATGGGTCACATGAGGTATAACCACATGAGTGGAACTACTTGACACATGAAATGGAGTTGGAAGCTATTGTCCATGCAATGAAGTATTAGATAAATTATGTCTTTAATAAGAGGTTTTTTATTTACACTTACCACATGATACTATAATATATATATTTTTTATGGTTTTAAATATGAGGTAAGGGAATTGGGTGAAGTATCTACATATATTAAACTTTGACATGAAAAATTATTTAAGGATGGTTAATGTTGTCTCATATTCTCTAAGTAAGAAGACACAAGATATGCATGATCTTGGAGTATGACCTTCTCGAGAAGAATGATGTCCATTCAGTTTGATAGAAGTGAGATTAATAGATAAATCATAAGATCATGGTGTGTTGAAATGTGAAAATTTAATGATCATGTATTTTTTGGTGGACTATGTGTAATAAATTCAAGATTCAAACCCGAAGTGTGAAGCGATGTGTGAATCCTTAGTGAGTGATGATCATGTTTTGGGGTGGTCCTTAGATGACAATGATGTGATATGCATTCATGAGAGGATAGTAGTTCAAAATTCCTTGAGAAGAGATTTGATTAGAGAATATCATGCTTCGAAATGAGCATTTTTTTCAAGGTCAACAATGATATTCCATGATTATTGATGTCTGTTTTAGTGTTTAGGTATGAAGAGAGACATTACATTTTTGTCTCACAATGCCTTTCCCAAAAGAAAATAATTGAAGAGCATCAGTGTCCTACTGATTTATAGCAACTTATGGCGCTGATGTGATGTGGGATGAGATAACAAAGGACTTAATTATGGGGTTATCCAGGACCCCGAGGAGCCACAATGTTGTTTGGGGGGATACTTTTTCAGATAACGAAAGTAGCTTACTTTTTTCCGACTAGAGAGACTCATTCTATAAAGTGTTGGGAAAGATGTATGTCAAGTAGATTATATGAATAGATGGAGTAACTTATAGTATCATGTCTTATAGTTATGCACATTATAATTCATGTATTATGAAAGGCTTGAAGAATACTTTTTCAGATCAATTGAATTTGAGAAAAATAAATCATCATCAGATAGTTGTAAAATTATAGGTGATGATCAAAATCCTAGAGAATATTCTCAGGGAATGCATCCTAGACATTGATAGAGCATGGAATGAGAACCTAGACCTGGTGAAGTCCACAAATAACATCGTTTTATGGGATCCTATTCAATTGGAACCATTTAAGTTTCTCTATGGGCAGTCGTTACACTCACGACTGTGTTGGAATGTGGTGGCAGAGGTAGGAGTTTTTAGGTAGAGCATGGTACAAGAGACCTTCAAGGGAGTTTAGTTGATCAATATGTAGTTGGTTACCACTCATAGAAGGTAGTAAATATATGTTGTCTGGAGGAGATGGCCTTTTGAGTTCACTATTGGTGACAAGGTTTTCTTGTGGGTGTCACCTTTTTTGGGCCATCTTCGTCTATAAAAGTAAGGGAAGCGGGCACCATGGTTTTTTGGAACCTCTTGAGATTATTGAATGTATAAATGAATTTTATTAACGATTGTAACATCATCCACGTTGTCAAGGCATGCATGATTTTTTCCATGTTTCTCATATATGGAGGTACATTCCTAATCTTGGTCTTGTGATTTTCTTCGATAATACTAATTTAGAACCAGATGCATCTTGTGTGGGGAACCCGATCAGGATGATAGAGATGGGTGAAAAGGTGATGTGGGTGATTATGGAGACACATATTCATTTATTGTGGTAGAATAGAAGGATCCACAAGGAAACATGGGAGCATAAGTCTAATGCTCATGATTATTGGAATAATTTGATGGTTGAGGGATACTACACTACGGAAAAACCCTTCATTTGCAACAGGGATGCATCCTGTCACAAATAGTCTGTTCGGAAGGATTATTTGTGACAGGACACACTGCCTATTGCAAATAACTATCTATTTGCGACAAAAATAGGTATCGCATCGCCAATGGGTTGGCACGCACTACAGGATAAACTGTAGGAAGGTTATTTGCGATGGGTGGGTTTTACCCGTCACAATTTAAATTTGGAGGGTTTTAGTATATGCGATGGGACCTGTCACAAATACCCTTTTTAACTGCCACCCTATAATTAATAGAGGTTTAACATTTGTGACGAGATTTATCGCACGTCGCAAATGCTATGTCCTCAAATAGATATTTTTGACGGGTCTCATCGCAAATACCTTTGTAACCACCCCTAATTAATAGGGGGTTTGTATTTGTGATGGGTCTCATCGCAAATTATCTTACCTATATATACCCCCCATCTATTTTTTTAATTTCACACCTCTCTCAACTCCCCTATTTCTGAACTCTCTTATTTCTCTCTGAAATGTTTCTAAAGTTTAAATGTTCATGTCATAGCAATTTACAAGCCTTTTATTGTACAAAAGATTCTGTTTTAAGGTATTTATCTATTTCTTTTTTTTAATTCATTTAATTTTATATAGGATTTAATTATCGTTAATTTGTTATAATACTATTAAATTAGAATTTGATAATTTTATTTTGCATTATTTATTTTTACAAATATGTTGTTTCCTTAGTAATAAATAATAATAAATTGTAATAATTATCGCTAATAATAATTAATTAGCAGTAATTTGTGATAATTAGTGGTAATTAGTAATAAAAAGTTATAAATAAGAATAATTAGGAATAAATAGGAATAATTAAGAATAAATAGAAATAATCAGTAACAATTAGAGAAATAAATTAGTAATAAATAGAAATAAATAGTAATAAAAATGAATAAATAGTAATAAATATGAATAACTAGAAATAAATAGGAACAGATAGGAAAAAATAGGAAAAAATAGTAATAAATAATAATAATTAGGAATAATTAGTAATAACATGGAATAATTAGTAATAAATAAGAATAATTAGTAATAAACAGAAAAATTAGTAATAAATAGGAATAATTAGAAATAAATAGGAATAATTAGTAATAAATTGGAATAAATAATAATAAATAGGAATACACAGAAATAAATAAGAATAAATAGCAATAATTCAGAATAATTTGTAAAAATTTGAAAGAAATAGGAATAATTAGTAATAAATATGAATAATTAGTAATAAATATGAATAATTATTAATAAATAGTAATAAATATGTATAATTAGTAATAATAGGTAATAAATATGAATAATTACTAATAATTAGCAATAAATATGAATAATTAGTGATAAGTACTAATAATTAGTAATAAATATGAATAATTTGCAATAAATATGAATAAATAGTAATAATTAGTAATAATTTGTAATAATTTGTAATAATTACAAAAATTAGTAATAATTAGTAATAATTAGTAATAATTATTAATAATTTTTAATAATAAGTAATAGTTAATAATATTTAGTAATAACTAATAATTAGAAGTAATTAGTAGTAATTAGTAATAGATAGTAATAATTAGTAAAAAATAAGAATAATTAGTAAGAAATGAGAAGAAATATGAATAATTAGTAATAATTATTAATAAATATAAATAATAAGTTATAATTAGTTATAATTAGTAATAAATAGTAATAAATTGTAATAAATAGTAACAATTATTAATAATTAGTAACAATTAGTAATAATTAGGAATTATTTGGCATAAATAGAAATAAATCAGAACAATTAATAATAATTTGTACAAAATAGTAATAAATTCTAATAAATACGTATAATTAGTAATAATTAGTAATAGATATGTATAATTTGGTATAATTAGTAAGATAATTAGTAATAATTAGTAATAATTAGAAATATTTAGTAATATTTAATAACAAATAGTAATAAATAGTATGAAATAGTATGAAATAGTAACAAATAGTAATAATTAGAAGTAATTAGGAACAACTTGGAACAATTGGTTACAATTAGAAATAATTTTGAATAATTAGTAATAATTTGTAATAAATAGTAATACATATGTATAATTAGTAATAAATAGGTATAAATATGTATAATTTGTAAAATAATTATAAAAATTAGTAATAATTAGTACTAATTAGTATTAATTAGTATTAATTAGTTATAATTACTTATAATTAGTGATGATTAGTAATGATTATTAATAATTAGTAATAATTCGTAATAATTGTAAATAATTAGTAATAATTAGTTATAATTAGTAATAATTAGGTATAATCAGGTTAGATAGGTATAATTAGTAATAATTAGTTATAATTAGCAGTAATTAGTGGTAAATAGCGATAATTAGTAATGATTACCAGTAAATAGTAGTAGATAGTAACAATTAGTGGTAAATAATATTAATTAGTATTAAATAGTAATAATAAATAAAAATAATAATAATTACTAACAAATAGTAATAATTAATAATAAATAGGAATAAATAGGAATTAATAGGAATAATTAGTAATAAATAGTAATAAAAAGTAATAAATAGGTATAATTAGTGATAAATAATAGTAAATAGTAATAAATCGTTATAATTAGTAATAAATAGGTAAAATTAGTTATATTTAGTAATAATTAGTAATAATTAGGTATAATTTTTTATTATTACTAACAATTAGTAATAATTAGTAATAATTAGTAATATTTAGTAATAATTAGTAATAATTAGTAATATTTAGTAATAATTAGTAATAATTAGGTATAATTATGTACAATTAGGTATATTTAGCAATAATTATTAATAATTAGGTATAATTAGGCATATTTATCAATAATTTGTATTAATTAGGTATAATTATGTATAATTAGTAATAAATAGATATTAATAGCAATAAATTGGTATAATTAGCAATAAATAGTTATAATTAGAAATAAATAGGTATAATTAGTAATAAATAGGTTTAATTAGTAAAAATTAGTCACAAATAGGTATAATTAGTTATAAATAGGTATAATTAGTAAAACTTAGTAATAAAAATGTATAATTAGTAATAAATATGTATAATAAGTAATAATTACAAATAATTACTAATAATCATAAATAATTAGTAATAATTAGTAATAATTAGTAATAATTAGAAATAATTATTAATAATTAGTGGTAATTAGTGGCAATTAGTAGTAATTAGTAATAAATGGTGGTGATTTGTAGTAATTAGGAATACTTTTGAATAATTAATAATTTATTTTTCTTTTTTTGAATAGCATTTTTCTTATATGAAATTATTCATAAAAAATTAATTATTTTAAATTTTTGAGAGAAATATGTAACAAGGAAGTTGAAAACCCTCATTATTAAAAGACCATGATAGGATAAATCTGCACTGAAATACAAATGTTTCTAGTATAAATCTTGTATATATTGAGGGTGTTGAATATTTCTTATCATTTGAATCATCAAAACTGGAATTTGTTTTCAAAGGGACAATTATATGTCCATGTAAAAAATATGGTCTGAGGAAATTTGGTAGATTTGACAACATTGGTGGTCATATATTACATTTTGGTTTTTAAAAAGAAATGTTTTTTAGTATCAACATAGTGAATGAAATTATAGAAAAGTTACTAACAATTTGGTTCTGTATCCATCGTGGTTTTAATTGAAGAAAACCTTGTTTTTCCACTATCATCGCAGATTCACTCCAACCGATCATCCATTTTAGAGGAACAAAAATAATTTCCGAAAAGAAACAATTAAAGGAGGTGGACCTCTAACAATGGTCTTAGTTACAGAGTTAAAATAATTTTTCTCTTCATTACCTCCCATTAATTTTGGACCAACTATAATCCAATAGAAAAATTGATAGATTTAGGGAAGAACATAATTATATAAAACCGATATTTTATTTTGGATTTTCCATATTGGTCTGATTTGTTGGTTGTTCACATGTTGGTTGTTCACATGTTGGTTGTTCACATGTTGGTTGTCATGCATATTAAGAAAAAAATATTTTGATAATATATTTTATACCTTTTTGGATACACCAAGTAAGTCCAAGGATAATGTAAAGGTACAATTTTATCTTTCCAAAAATTATAGGAGGCCCAAACTTGTACTATTTGAAAATGTTAGATCATAGAATTTAATGAATTAAAAAGAAGTTTATAAACTTTCCATTGGAAATAGATTATTATTTTGTCAATGGATTATAGATTTGAGACTTAAAAATGGTTATGTTTTCAATTTGGGAAGATGTGTCAGAAATGGTCATAATACAAGATTAAAAACCGATGATTGTCATGTTATAATGGAAAGAAGTATTCCAATTGGAAGAGAAGGTTTGTTAAATTATATTATTTGATATGCACTAATAGAAATATCAAATTTTTCTGAGACATTTTCTCAGTGGAAAAAGACTAAGATACACTAAGAAGACAGTAAGAAGTTGTTTTAATTTTATGTAAACTTGAATAAATCTTCCCGCTAATATTCTTTGACTCAATGGAACATTTGATATTACATTTTCCGCATGAAGAAAAGTGTGGACGTCCGGTATAGTTCCGATAGATATACCCATTTGAGATATGCATGCATAAATTGATGAAAAAAATACTTAATAAATCATTGATTGAATGATCAATTTTCGAAGCTTATTTGTAGGAGGGAATTTATTTATTCAGATCTCTTTATTTTGAATATGAATATCTCTCAAAACACAACTTCATGAGAAATAATGAGGGAAATTTTGATGATGAAATGAGAAATAAATTATTAGTTTCTAATCAGCCTGAACTTTTCTTTGGTGGAGTTCATGAATAGTGGATTTTAGATAATCAACATCACTCAGCTCATACATATTTTCTCCTCAATTGTGAATAAATGACACAATTTGAATTGTGAGTTCTCCTATCACTTATTCTATAATATTTTTTACAGTAAATTAATGTTATTTTATTTATAGGTTATATTATAATCATATCAAAAAACAACTTTCACAAAATACAACAGCTGCTCTTGAAGAAGGTCAGCAAAATAATTTTTTCTAATGGTTTAAAAAACTGATAACATAAATTATTTATGGTTTAACATATAATATCAATTTATTACTTTTCATATTGATAATTGTGTTAAAAATTTCCAGGTATTTCAATACTCTTATAAAATTGATAATCGATTAATTCTATTGAGTAACCCACCATCCAAAATGGTTAAATATTATAATGAATATGTGGTGAATGGTTTTCAATTTCATACACATGAATATGGGGAATCAAAAAAACATTGAATAGTGGTGTTTTCTTGAAAGTATCTCATAATATTGAAATTGAAGTTTACTTTACGCCACACTGGAATAAATTATTGAACTATGTTTTTTGGGATAGAATTACAAAACGATGTGTAAATGTCAGTGGTTAAATACTAATAAAGGATTTCATGTTAATATGAGGCCTAAATCGTTGATATTAAATATAAAATCATTATTTTAATAAATGAACCATTTTTATTGGCTCACTAGACACATCAAATTTATTATGAAAATTATTTTGGTACTTTAAGAGATTTGGGTGATTATTGGAGCATAATAAAAATTAAATCTCAGGGAAATTAGTTTATTCAAAGTGAATGTGGTTCCACTAATGTTTACGGAAATGAAATTTTCTAAGAGACTTCTCCAAATACATATTTTTTCCCAAAGAGACACAAATCTCGATGATGAAACCCCACAATTAAGGTTCAATGGTGACAATGATGTTAATGATGTAACAACTGAATTTTAAATGATAAGAGATGATGAAACGAAAACACATATGAAAATCGATAATGTTGAAGAGGTATATACAGATATTGAAACCATCATATATGAAGATGAGGATGAAGATGATGATTGAAATAGTTAAATGCTGGTTATAATCATATATATTATATATCTATATATAATATTTGTTTTTAATTATTTTCTATCAATGATAATTCCATTTTTTGGAATTAGATTTGTTTCATGAGTTTTAGGAGGTTGTCCTAACTGATGACGATCAGGATGTTAGATCATCTAACCCTTAGGTTGTTGGTGGTAGTGGTTGGACTCTAAGGGGGTGTGGTCTTACAAGGTTAATGATTATTGAACCTATACCTGAGTGATGTCCACTATTTGGTTTCAATCCACACATACAAAGGTATGTTAACCTGTCTATTTTAGTTAGTTTTCATTAAATATCATTAATTTGTTTATATACTAATTTTTTGATTATTTGTTATTATTTCACATGTTTTTGTATATAGTTGTTGGATATGGGAGAGATATATTGTGGTTTTACTTTTCTGTAGCATGAGTTACATGGGATTATATTCCTATAGATGTTCATAAATGCATGTTCAATCATTCGATTGTACATAAATAAATAATACTAATTTTGAAATTTAATTAATTAATAACATGATATTATTAATTTTTTTCTAGGGTTTATAGTATCCCATCGATTACAGAAAACATTACTATTTCTTGAGGGCATGGGACGGTTGTATGAATGATCATTAATGTAAGTTTTTTTACAATTTGAGGAAGAAAACAATGAGGAAAGTGGGATTTATAGAGTTTGATGAGTCTTTCTACACCCACTGACCTGATTACATTTCAACTCGGGATTGGTATGGATTATGTTCATATTGGATGGGTGTTTGTTTTCAATATAGATCATCAATATATCGAGAAAACTAGGAGACATAGGAGGTGACCCATCGAGCTGGTAGTCGTACATTTAGTAAGAATATGTAACATATGGTAAGTACATTTTTTAATCAATTAAATAACTAAAAATGTAAACTGTTTATTTTATATTCTTATTGGCAGTTGAACATCCAAATATTATATATTTTTATGTTTATAGGATGAAGTATAATGATCTTATCAATTGAGAGATTATAGGTGATCTCTAGTGTTAGATTGTTGTCAGAATAATTTCTTTTCGATTTTTAAAATTAACTGCAAACAATATTTTAACTATATTAACTTTAAACTACAATTGAAGGAGTCATATGTGGTCATGATGTCTCAGGAATATTCTTAGAGTCATGCTGAGACCTAGGATTACACCAGTGCATTAGGATTTGATATGGTATCATGTAGGCAGGTGACCCAGTGTGCCTTCGAGAAAAGATGAGTTGTTGGTATCATCACTCAATTGATGCCCATGAGTTAATATGGTACCCCTTTGATATTAGTGTACAACTCAAGATGATATCATAGAGAGTCATCATCATCTACTGTATAGTATCAGGATTGGCTGCGAGCTCAGTGTGAGCTTATAGAGAGTATGCAAAGGGAGCAAGAAGAGATCTATTGATAGTTGTCTCAGTAACAGGAGGAGATGCCATGACTACAGCAGCAGCAACACGATCAGACGATGAAAGACATGCGACGTATGACTGAGGTTTTTATTATTTTTTATTTTTTTAATAATAATGATAATATTATTATTAATTTTATTAATATTAATTTTATTATTATTATTATTTTATTATTATTATTATTTTATTAATAATGTTATTTTATTATTATTAATATTATAATAATAAATTATATTAATGTTATTTTTTAAGATATTTATGATGGGACCATCACAAAATGTTTTCTAAAAAACTCATAGAAACTATTTGCGATGAGAGATTTTCCCATCGAAAATAGTATTTTTTGCAACTGACCGTCACAAAAAAAATACTATTTGTGAATCCATTTTCTATAACAAGGTATTTGTGATGGGACCCCATCTCAAAAAGTAAGTTATGATGGGGTCCCATCGAAAATACCCCATTGTAAATAGTCTAATGTTTTATAGTTCTAAAGAAACTTTTTGAGGATTAGAATCTGTATAGAAAGAAATTGTGATGGCTTTTAAATATATTCTTAACATATTAAGCCTTATTTCCACTTTCTTCTTAATGATTTTTCATTAAGACCAGTTTGTGGGAAATTTTTTATTATCCATGGTAATATTTTCAGTGATATAAAATCTTAAAAATGGGGTTTCATGTTCTTGGTGTAAAAAGGGAAACAACATGGCCATGGTGCTTGATGTGTTGATCCTTGTGTGCTTTGGTATAAATTGGGCATGAGGGCCATGGATAAACATTGGTATATTAATAACATGATGCTCAAGGAGTGATGCCATGGGTTAGGGTACCTCACTCTCTCTATGGTGGTGTCCACGGTGATGGAAAATATACAATCCTTCGGGGAAATATCATAAGAGCAATCTATTACACATAGGGTGTTGAAGAACACCATGACCGTGGTGAGGTCTTGGTATCTTCCATGTGGGTTTGAAATAGCCAAAACCATAATCGTTATTATTGAATTTTTTTCTATTTAAAATTTTAAATTCACGGAGTATGAATGAATATTATTTAATGAAATTTTATGTCCATTATTAACTATGTTTATCAATTCATCCATATATCTTGATCTTCCTTAAAATTATAGATGATCCATGGTTGAACATAGGGTTTGTTGGTTAGCCCTCCATGTGTTTAGTTTCTTCCTGGGAGAACCTTGATCATTGAATCTAAATTTTCATCAATTTATAAAGGAATATAACCTTTTAAGATAGATGATGTTCATATTGAATTAGAACCATTGAATCATCATCTCTTAAACTTTTTTTTCGCTATTTGAGAAATGAATTTATCATTCATTAAACATAATTTGAAAATTATTTTGGTCAATAAATGATGTTGGGTATTTTATATTTCTATTCCTTGGAATTCCTTTCTTGATTCTCATTTTAGGACCAAATTGTTTTATGTTGGAATCAGTTGTTGAAACTCTTGGCATGTGATCTTGTCCTAGTTGTTGTGTGAACATGGATCAGGTGATGATTCATTTTATGAACCATGATGTTAAGATAAAATATCATGAGTTATGATGCACCGTACCAAGTAGATGTTGTGTTCATGATTATTTTCATGATATGATTTTTTTATATTCTTAGACCATGATTGAGTTTTCTCATAAGATATTTCATGATTAACCAATGATACAATGTTTGATGGTTGATCACATGATTGTGCTTTCATATAACATGAGACACATGTTTGAGTTTGATCACATGTGCATGTAAGGATACTATTATCAGTGTTAAAATGATATATTTTTTCCTCTGGATATGTTTTATAGATATGATGACACTATTTCCAGGAATTTTTTGGGTATAATCTATGTTTTAATTGTTCTATGCATGATAACAAATTGATAGGTGGACACATCGTGGGTTGCTGGACCTAATGGGGGAGCAAGTTCAGACACTGTATATGACATGATAATAGGACTAAGTTTGATAATGGGGCATGATGGAATCGTGTGGCCCTATATATGGGAATGACGGTCTTATGTGATCTAACATGATAGGAAGAAACATGGAATGGTGGTCATTAGTGACCTGAGCTAAGACATGGTTCCATGATATGATGGCCATACAACATAAATTTAGGAAGTTTCAGAATGAAATGTCCCCATAACCCATGATACGTGAGACACATGTGGTTACCATGTCTTTAAATCTGGTTCATGACATTGTTATATTTAAATCTAGAATTTAGAGTTGAAATTGGTACGTTCGTGCATTTTTTGTGGCTTTTTTTGAACATAACCACTTGGTACATAATTTCATGTTATTACTAGAATATTTATTTTATTTTCATGAAATACTTTCTTATACTTGTGTAGTCATGTTAAATTTTTATTGGTAGTGTCCTAATAGGTTTATGATCACACCCTACATGGGAATCTTGATTCACATGTAGACATCATGATCAAAGATATATGAAAGAGAAAGGCCCAAAGTTAGGGAGATGGATAGCGTTCATGGTGATCACATGTAGTACCTAAATAAACTCCACAAGGAATCTGTGGTTATTTTTTTACGTACCATTTCTACTCACACTCTGGTGGACCTACCATGGGGGTCCCCAATTATTTCATATAAATGGAGATTCTTTCCAATAAACTTTAAATATAATTGTTTATTTCATATCCTATGTCATTATATATACATTTATTTAATGATACTGAGGGTATATTATCCCAATTTACGGAACTACAAAACTCAATGCTAGTTAGAATTTCTTGCATATGGTGAGACATGCATTAGGTCATGTGGAACTTTAGTTTGAACCCGATGATTTTCGATGATGCATTACAGGTAGATCAAATAGACATATACAAACACTCTTCTAATGGTGTATAGAATTCCCCTAGGCTAAACATGAAAATAAAATTCTGTAACCATCATATACTAGGCCGCATATAGTGAGTCATATCACCCAAAATCCCCCTAGGAGTCTATTAAGAATGATAGGGCCACCTGTTAACTTGAACACTAAAAAAGTGATTTTACAAGATATGTGAAAATATATATATAAGGATTGACATTTTATGGAGAAATTTATTACAAGACGTAATTGCACTACCTAAGAAAGGTACATATGTGAGGTACAACATAGAAAGGAACAATCATGGAATATTAAACATTCAATGAATATGAAATATTTCACAAATAATACACAATAGACCAAGGAACAAATAATAAATCCAAAATAAATCCTCAAAAACTATCCAAAAGAAACCAGAAACATCCGAATCATAGACAAAATAATTTAATATTAAAATACACATGAATAAATGAAAATTTTAAACTCATATTTTATATAAAATAATCTGATGATGTTACAAATTAATTCATGGAAAAAGTTACTATATATTATCATGTGTTGAGAATAAATGAACTAGGTATGCGATGTACAGGTTCTCATAATGTATTGAAAGTAAAAGTGGGTAAAATTTTAAACAAGAAGAATAAAAATTAGTTGGAGATTCCAAAAATGATTCTCAAATTAGCCATTATAGGATATTGAATCCTGATATAATATCAGGAAGGTAGAGTAATGATTCCATAATAAGGAATTGATTGGGACAACTGAAGGGATTTTAAAAACCCCAATTAATTTCTGTCTTAGGTATTAGTATTATATAAATTGGTTCTTTGGTTTTGATGATTTTATGATACAAAATGTGTAATGAAAATTTTTTTATACATACATGAGTCTAAATTCAAAGGTATAATTGATAAATCTTATAGTTTTCATTCAAGTGATGAAACATTGAGTCTCTACATCTATTATTTAAATCTAAAAGAATATATCATTGTTAATATTTATTAAATATATGAAATTTTTAGTAATATAATTTCTATTCCATGATAAAATAAGTTTTTTTAACAAAGTGTTGTTATTAACAATATGATATAATGAATACAATACAGTGGTTTATAATTCATCAGAGTCTATACCATGTTTTGAGAATTATACCTAGATAAAATTTATTTCATAGATGGTAAAATTGTTTGTCTAGTTAGTCGAAATAGGATTGAAAATGTTTCATCCATCCAATAGTGGTATAGTTTAAATAATGAATTATTTTTATAGACAATTGATCCTAGCGCAATGAAAACATATATGATGTGGAAAAAATAGTTTTTGGTTAAATTTTCCGAACAATAGGAAAGAATAGTTAATTTTTTAACAAAAAGGTTTTCTTTATATTATCATGATATTTTGAAGAGAATATAGGGCTTAATAGGAGATTTTATATTTTTTAAAACCATATAATTTCATCGTAAACAAATAAAAGATAATACCAGTAAGAAATTAGTGTGATTTCTAATTAATTTTATTAAGGATTTAGGAATATATAATGATAAATAGAAATATAAAGAGTTATATTTAATCTCTATGATATGTAAATATCAGTACTTCATAAAGTATTATGCTAGATAAAAAACAAATTATAAATTTTACATAAAATCCTAATAGGGTTTCAGGGTATTACTGTAAAGAGAAATGTAAAGAGTTACATTTTATTACTATAAAAAATTGAATGTAACTTTATCATAAGTGATATTAGGATATTTAGTTTGTAATAGTATAATGATTTAAATTAATAAAAGTAATAACTCATGGGAAAAAATTAATTAAATGGATTAAAATAATGATTCTATAAAACTTGTCAAGATTTATAAGTAAACAATAAAATTTAACTTAAGAACATTTGATGCTAGTGAGTTAACGAGATTCAATATGTTCATGGAGTTGTAATTAGGAATAATATTCAAAAATATCTCTATTACTCAAAATTTATTTCTTCTTGTATTTTATTCACTAAAAGGTTTAGTTGGAGGGTTTTATCAAATGGTCATATAAATATATGGGAGGAATTACATATAGAAGTAATGAGTTAAAAACACTATAGAGTTCAACAAACATAAGCCTGATTTGACATCCCATCATATATGATATGTTAGATGGAATCTTATATACGTTTTTGTTAAGTATTATAATATGTATTAAGAATAAAAAATATATCATATGAAAGTGATTTTACAATTTACTTAAAATTGGCTATATATATGTGTATACTGATATAAATTTTAGTAAGTGAAATTATAATTGTCCGGTCAATGTTTGAAATTGATTTCTACTTAACTAATGTTCATCATATAGAATTATTAGTTGTTGTCAAATACGATGTATTATGTGAATTGGATTCCAATATAAAGATAAAAAATTCTAATGAGGAACAAAAAATTATTTGTTTGTTGGATGACACAATATGTATACCTTGTATAATGTGTAGAGTCATAGACTAAATTTATTCATTGTTTTTAAAATTACATAACTCTAATGATATCATATTATCATTAATGTTTTTTTTAGGATTACATTATTAATTTTAATGAAAATATGATGGCATTAATTTCATTGGATTTTTTATGAAAATTCAGAGGATTGAGTTTCAAATTCCTACTTTTTTCAATGGATTTACATACACCATAGTGGTGTAGAAATATCTTTCTATAAAGATGTAAATGATTTGTGTTTTCATGAGATGATGATAAGGATCCTTCCAAAGTAGTTACAATTTATCGTGAAGAATTTTTAATTTGGGCATTGGGGAATTCTCTAAAATAAAACATAAAATTTAAAGACCCAAATCATAAGATGATACTATGGAATATTTGAATGATGTGAATTCTTCAATGTCATAATATTTTTTGAGTGATTCTAATAGTATGTAATTTTTTAGCATTATTATAAGAGTTCCACAATGATATATTAATGTTTAGTATTTTTATAAATTATCCTATTTAATTACATTTTTTCTAATCCTTCATGATTGAGGTATTCATAGTTATATGACAAAGCCATGATTCTAATTTGATGATGGGGGAACTGTTGTCGAGCATACTAATTGATGTATTCCTTTAAGAAAAAATTGGTGAGGTATTGTTTTGTGGAAGTTGACTAGTATCTTAAAATTGGTTAATTTGAGGGATTCCATAGTACTAGAATATAGACCATTTGATAAGATAAAGTTGTAGATGCCTAGAATTTGATTTAGGATTTAATTTAACAATGGTGTAAAAGAGTGCTTTATAATATCATTTTATAGGGAACTAGATTTGTGATTGAGTACTCTTTGTTTTTTATATTCCATGGTGATTTTTAATTTTATCTTATTTTTATATTTCTCCAATATGATGGATTTATTCTTATGTTTTAAAAAATTAAGGCAATTCTTATTTATAATAAAAAAATTATTTTACATTAATATAAAATTGGTTTATAATGTCCATATTTAATAGAAAATATTGTTTTTATTAGTTTTAAAACATGAGATAGAGAAAAGTTATAAGTAAAATTTATACCAACATTCAACTACTCTTTCGGTTTACCTATATTGGTAATATGGGACAACATTTTGTATCAAAGAAGGTCTTTATGATTGAGTGTATACTTGTTGTTACTAATTATTTATATTAGCTTATCATAATTTCATTGTTCATTTTTATTACAAATAATAGTGTTTTATGAAAAATAATAATTGTAGGTTACATTTTTGTTATAAATTTTGAAAATAAAAAAAAATATACCATTAGTTTTATATGGAAATTACTATGAATATTGTTGACATCGGATGAAAAAATTCATTTTAAATAAATATGTGGAATATTTTCTTAAACTTATTGGAATAAGATATATTCCATACAAAAAATTTCTACATATTAATGAGTAGAGAAGAATTAATTTTATTTTAATTTTTTAATTGAAAATACTCTATTTTGTTATATCCTAATGAGTTTATATATCTAGGTTTCTTCTTGTAAAAATAATTATGGAATTTGGAAAATGTTATATATAAAAAGTTATAAAACTAAAAAAGTTATTGAGACTAAATGAGCTATTATTATGGTTGATTATTTTTTTTTTTATTAATTATATGGTGAAAGTGTTTCTCAAATGCACCAGAGGATGGAAAAAATTGTTAACAATTTATAATTAACCAAATAAAAGAGTTATGAGTTGACTAGTTGGTTAAAAATACATTAATATTCTTATTATAATATGGGTATCTAGGAGGAATATGATTTATGACACAAATAATTTTACTATGTCTTGATGAATTTATCATAACATTAATATATAATGAGATAAATTTAAATAGTGATGCATATAAAGACATTATTGAAAATTAGAGTTCCTTATTTATAAAATCTAGATCTTTGAATAATAAAGAAGGTATTTTTAAAATATTTTCTTAGAAATTATATGTTGATAGTGATGTTTAACCAATTGAAGGATAATATTATAACATTTCAATGAAAATGGTCAAGAATCACAATTTTTGAAGACATTATATGAAATATAGAAATGATATAAAAGATAGTTTTGTTAATAATTATTTTTCATAGAGTATCAGTTATGAATATAGAAATCATAGACACATATTTCTTGAATATATTGATTTGGGAAAATAGATAATAAGTATAATTATAAATCTCTTAATAGAAGAACTGTTATGAGTTTGAAATATTTTGATACATGGAGCACTGGTGAAAGAGATAATACTTTGGATAGTTTCCTTGAATATAGAGATAACAACTAAAAGATTGAAATTTTAGACTCTAATGTTCCAAGGAGTTAAAGGTGTTTTATGGTAATGTAAATTTATAAATATATTAGGGACTTATGTTTTGATTCCAAAATATTTTATTCATTTAAAGGCGATTGTGATAATGATAGTACATCCTATTTAGAAATAGATGAACCATTTCTTGATAGTTAGGATTAATTAAAATACTATTTATAATAATTTGATGGCATATATCAAAAACATTTAATGAAGTTTTTAGATCTTATAATTGAATCCATGAAGAGAAATGATTTTTTTTAAGATTGAAGATAAGTTGACGGATGTATGGAAGTAAAAAAACAAAAAAAACATCAAAAGTTGACAAATTGAAAAGTACAATAATGATAAATAAATCAAAGTGAAATGGGTAGACTATAATTTATATGGATAACTAAAATAATAATTTTTTTTAATAGAGAAATAAAAGAATATATTATTAAGTAAATTGAAAAATTCAATGAATTAAATTAACAAACACACTACTAAGACTAAGTGTAAGAAGATAGTTAAATTGTATAAAGATGTGACTATGAATATAAAGTGGATTTATAATGTTATAAGTTTAAGGATTATTCTATCTAACTTTACATATTGATAAAAATCATTTGATAAGATGTATACTCAACAGAAACAAAAAATAGCTTCATTCTGAATTGGAATTAAAACAAAAGGAAGTTATATATGTGAGAAAAATATTTTATGTCCTATAAAACACCATTTTTTAAGATGTGTTAGGGATGTGAACACTATATAAAGTAATTTTCTCTAAATATATATTTATTTTTCAAAAACTAAATAGAGTTTTATGTCAAAAAAATTATTAATTATGAGCATCAAATACAAAAAAAATCATTTTCAAAATTACTTTTTACAAATACTTCTAAACTAAAAAATTTCCACCTTATAAAGACTTTGTTATGATGATATGAAGTCACCAAACACTAGTATATAATGTCTAATTTCTGATTCTCATTTCATTTATATATTATAAAACCTATAATATTTTTAAATTTTAAAGCATGTATTTATCTGTTTTATCATTCCATTAAATAATATTATCTCAAAAAAATTCATCAAATAAACATGTAAATTTATTGGAAATTATAAAGAATGGGGGTAATAGAAAAAATTTCATTAAAAAAATATTATTATTTTTCAATAATCAAAGTGGAAAAGGAAAATTTTAGATTTAATGTATCAAATGAAAGGAAAATTAAGAAATTTAAAAGTGAAACATGGAATATAATAGCGGAATTTGAAAAATATTTCATGAAGTTTAAAATATCATGGAAAATATATCTATATGATTAAATATTATAATTTCACTTTTCATAAATTCAATAAATAGTTACGAAAAATAAAAAAAAGGTTGTAAAGAAGTCATTAATGGTCAAATAAAATGGTTGGATCATCAAGATAAATAAATTTTTGAGATGAATAATTCAGTTGTGCTTTTTAAATAATGAGGTAAAATATTAAATTTATACATCTCGAATTCAATAAAATTTGATTGAAAATTTAAAAAAAATACGGTGGATCGAGAAGCTATATTAGAATATAAAAAAAGGTAAATCAAAAATTTAAATCATAGGATTGAAAATACACAGAAGAGAGATTGATATTTCAATTTTTGATCAATATATTTGTTTAAAAATACAATGACTATAATACTTTAAATATATGAAACATATAATGTTTTTAACTTATAATTTTTCAAAATATTATTTTTTTAATAATTATTCAATTTTTTTTGAAATTGGAATTCATGATTTTTTATTACGAGCATGTCTTCATATATCTTTCCATTCATATGATATTTTAATATATTTAATCTTATTAATCTTTATCCTTATTAATGATTCAAAATCCTATAAATGTATTTTTGTCTATTTCAATAACTCATTTTGATAAAAGTGGGAGAACATCCTTAAAGATTTCAGTAATCCTAAACATTAGTTTCTTTAATGTTTACATAAATTTTCTTTTAGAGAGAACCCACATTGTAATTTTTTTATCATTTAATTTTTCATTTTATGGTTATTTTATTTATATTCCAAAGGAGTGAAATTTGGATAAATTAACAAATTGTTTTATCTTGGTGAGATCTTTCAAAATTGACACAATTCAATTTTAAGAGACAAAGAGTCTTGAAACATTAATTATTTTACTTATGGGGAGAGATTTTTTTTAAATGCTGTTTTAAAATTTTTCAATTTTTTTCTTTATAAATTAGGGAGATTATTGAGTCATAAATTTATTTTGTTATTATTTTTAAAAATAACACATAATTCTAGATATATTACTAACTTGATGTTTATTTTAAGTGTTCCCTATTACGTGGAATAGAAATAAGGTAAATTTAATTATAGAGGATTTTGGTATAAAAATATTGAGGAATGAGTCTCTTATTCAATTTATTTTCACCATATTTAAAATTAATATGTTGGTATGATACTAAATTTATTAAAATATGGGAAACATTAATGTGTTCATCCTATGATGATAAATATTCTTCTAATAAAATTTTATCTAATATAAAATAATTTAGGATTCAACCATTGGTGACTTTCCTATGAATAGGATTATTGCTTTGACTAACAATAGAATAATAAGTTACTTAGAAAGCTTGAAATAACTTGATTTATTCATTATCTTTTTGTTTTCTAGGTGAAATAAATTATATGTTCTCTTTGAGTATTCTGATAAGAGTTTTATTTTGAGGATTTCATTGTAAATCTCTTATAACATTCTAATTTTTAATAATTTTTTTTTCTAATTCTTTATGATTAAGGGATTAATAGATGTAATATAGAGCTACACGTCCAATTTGAAGATAGTGTAACTACTACCAATCATTCATTTTGAGGGTTTCTATTAGGAATATTTCTCCAAACTTATAGTTTATCAAATAAGATTCATACCTTTTGATAGGTAAATTCTAGGGCTTATATGGTATTATAAGATAAACATTTTAACAGGTTACAATCTAGGATAACATGAATTATGTTTATGATTATCATTATTGTTATGATTAAAAATAGTGTTTTATAATTTCTTCTTAAGGGGTAATTTATTTTTGAATCAGTACATAAATTTTTTATATTCCTCTATACTTTCATACTTTAAGTGTTTTTAAAATTTTCCCGTTATGATTGATTTATTTATAATTTAAAAAGGTCTCAAATTTTATTATTTCTACTACATAATTTCTTTTTCTATGATATATTGAGGGTTTAAAATTTTTATGTTTAACAAAAAAAATTGTGTCTATTTTTTTAATACCTGAGGTGGAGAATAATTAATAGTCATGTTTAGACCACCTTTTACCCCTCTTGTAGTATAACTACCATGGAAATATGAGACAATATAGTGGTATACATTATGTATTTTTATAATAGTGGGGAATAAGTAATATTTAGAGACCCCATTACCTATGGTTGGTGAGATACATAACATGAGAACCTTAACTCATTGATACATATCTAATGAAATTCTTGAGGATTAGGTTATCAAGTTTGGTTGCTTAAATTTAATATTCTGTCATCAATTATAGGTCAACTAATACGTGATTCCTCCACTTATATGATGAGTATGACCTATGGACCCTCGATTGAGATACACTAAAGATTTTGTGGTTATAACTAGATAGTTTATATGATGTGTTATCTATTTGGATGATGGGAATGCATTGAGATCATCCATAAAGGTCAATAAAATGTTATATATTTATCCGCTTGGCCTGTCTATAATTGGAGGTTTGAGAATTTATGAGTTGAATGTATGGGGTTGGCATACTCCATGTTCCATGGTTAATAAAAATTTTAGACAATGGGAACATATGATATTCAAATCTAACATGAGATTCTACTTGTGGGAGTTGGTATTTAGATACACGTGTTTGATAAAGATCGCACAAGATCCTTTTATAGATTAAGCAATAATGATACTTCACTAAATTCCACCCATTACATAAATTTATCGGTCATGTGATTTATATTTATTATAAATGGTACAATAGGAAATTGGTTCACAATTTGTGGTTTATTAAATGAGAATTGAGTATAACTTTGGGAGATAAATAATATTTTTTGAGTTAATCCGAAAGATTTTTTGTTAGGTGTTCATAAGTTATTATATATTTTAAAACACATAGTGAAGTAGATGATAACTTTCCAATAGTTTTTTGGAATATATCCAGAAGTGTTTTGGAAATGATTTTAGAATTTATTATATATGATACAATATATGGTGAAATGGAACCGAACTCTCCAAGGATTTTTTGTAAGTGAGAGATTAAAAAAGGTATTTACTATATTTATTTTTCCCTATAATACAATTGACTTAATAATATTGTAATAATATTGTATATCTTAAATCACGAAAATATATTTCATTCCATTACATTTTTCTTTTGTATGTTGTAATTGAATTATACAATGATGCACTTCCCATAAAAGTTGAAAGGTACAATTAGGGATGTCATAAGGTGGGGTATATAATGCATTCCACTCTATATGACCATCTTCATGGATGAATGATAACCATTTTAATTCAATGAATTATCCAATAATATCTATCATACATGAAGTGTTTTATAGGATGAAACCTATTGGAGGAGATGGATTCACATGATAAATGCATGAATTGTCCGAGTGGAATTTACTCATGAGTTGGAATGTATGATTAAATGTAAGATCAATTGGGAATCATCCTCAAATTCTTAATAAAACATTCTTATATGTGATATAGGTATGTAGATATTGTATATGATTTTAAGAAAGTTCCACAAAATTGACTCTTAAAGAATTCCTCCACCATTTCAGAAATGAGGTGTAATATTTTTATGGGGAGAAAAGAAATCCCACATGACAATCCAGTGATTTAGTTTCCTTTAGATACCACATAATGAGTGAGATATTTTGACCTCTTATACTTTTTATCTTCATCAATCATGAATGAAGATATATGTGACTTCCAACTATGATGTAAGCTAAAAATTTACTATTTCAAATTTTTCAGTATACGTAACTTCTTCTTTCTAGCTTGGTTCGATCATAAATTGGTATTCTATTTTTCTTCCATTGGTTTAACAAGTTATTATATATCCCTTTCAAACCTATCATTGATTTTTTTCTCTAACCATACACAATTCAGGTAAACCATTAAGGATAGGTATAATATATGATTATCGTGTAATTTTGGGTGATGGACAAAGCACATGTGGATGACCTAGAGGAGCTCAACGCGGATGTGAAGAGAAGTCAATTGTGAGTTAGATGATGGGTACTAGTGTCTCATTGTTATTTTATTTTTTATTTTATTATACTATTCTTTATGAATATCACATTGAATATTTCACTGATATATGATTATATGACTGTATGAGTAGTATTTGTTGTAAAATGGAGACTGTTTATCTATCATGTAATTCCTTCCACTATAATTACTTGTTTTATTCTAATGTCATAATTATTTATGTAATTAAAAGTTATTTATCTATTATTTTATATGATTATACTCAATGTGTAGTCTACCTTTGAGTTAATAATTTACCCTTTCCTATAGTATATATCCTCTAGAATATAGGTAAGTGCAAATGATATAAGAAGAGTAATATTTCTAGTTGTACATTTGGTGATTTGGAATGATGTTACAAAGAGGTATCAAATAATTTTTTTTCATTCATTTTATAATAAAGGATATATCACATAGATATTGGAATGATAAAAACATAGGATGGAAGATATATTTGGGTATATAAATGAAATGTATAAAATATATGAAATGTTTTCTTAGATATAGGATTATGGTATTTTATCTCTCATAGTTATAGTTGAGAAAATTTTTACAAAGCATAATGTTAAATTTCTAATTTAGAATTTTATTATTTTCTAGGGGTTTCATGATACATTCCAAATTGAGTCATACTTTTCACTTAGTTTCATATGAAATGTGTATTATTGTGTGTGATTAAGAAAATTATTCCAATGAATAAGATAAGTTTATATTATATAAAAATAAAAAATAACTAACCTTTTTCATGAATAACTTATTAGTGGCACTCTAGAGAACTAAAATAGTTTTGGATGAAATCCTTATTAAAAATATTTTGATGGTGATATCATTTTCCTAAAAATGTTTAGGATGATTTTTACCTAAAATTTATTTATATTATTTTAGGGATAATTAGTATCTCTAAGTATCATAGGATGGGGTGTTGGTATAATAGTTTCATTGAGTTTTGAGCCAAAATAAAAAATGTTTCTTCAAGATGTGTGACTTATAGGGGTGTATTGTCCTTAGATTTAGTGGGATAGTCTCTAGATGACTATATACAACTCAAGATAGTGGTGAATTGTTTGGATTATAAGAATAATATTAAAACATTTATATTTCATCCTAATAAAGGTTTTTATATGTTAATGTGGATTTGGATATTGTTGTAATCCAATAAAAACACATAACATTAGTGATGGGAATCATGGATAGATGCTTCATGTTGTGGGAATGGCACATTAGATATGTGTGGTCATGTAATGTGTACATAAATAATGGTTTCCCTATTTTTTTTATGAGAAGTATGGTATATGTAGTGCTTTATGGGAGTAGGAAACATGTATAATTGGGGTTTATTATAAACTTATTAGATGTTTGAGTCTTTAATTGAATAGGTATGACACATAGGGGAATGAGTTGAGTTTTATAGTAGCATTACACTAGGATGTACACATACTCAAGAGTAAAATGAAATAGTAAATGGTCCTAGAATTATTCCATTGTGAGAGTGGTTATAGGAACTCTCTTTCTATGTGAAAAAACATGTAAATTTTTTCACTCCCTCGGGGGGATTGTGAGTGGGTATAACTTAAGCTCAAGATAGAATAGTGATCTTAGTGAATAGTTAGTTACAAAAGTCCATGGAGAAACATGAGAGAAATTTTCATTGGATAATGGTGCTGAAAATTTTAGAAAGTGTGATCATTATGTAGTGAGAGAATGTTTAGTTTTCACTGAATACTTAGAGTCATGTATTTTGATTCTAAGTACATTTAGGAAGTGATAAATATTTTTAGTGTTATTTGGTATAAAGTAACTTTTGGAAGGTGAAATATACCTTGATAGGATTAGGTAATCGATATGGTTGTTATCACTTCATTTTCATGACATTGTCAAGTTAGAGTGAGAGTTTCTTAGGAAGCGATCTCATGTAGATTGACCATTGAAAAATAGTTTACCAAGGTCTAACTACTTAAATAAATGGTATGTATTTTTGTGTATTTGGGGAAATGTAATAGGTTTAATAGGTTTGTGGGTAGACTTAGGCATAAAATATATACAAGTTATTTACCGTGACCTCATGATGAATGTGAAAAATGATAATTTTAGCACTAGAATCTATAGAATTTTGAAGGGTAGATTGGATTTTTAGAATTATTCAAAGACATAAAATCTCCTCAACTATAGTGATTTAACTACAAGTGTGATGGAAAAGATATTATTAAGATACTAAAGATATTATAGCGTGTTAGATTGTGAGATCCATATAATAATAAGCAAGGTAACTAATATTGTGTTATAGATATTGGGGATAGGGTTTGGAAGCTCTGAAACGTAATGGAATTCTTTTTTTAGGTCAACTATCATTGTGATGGATATAGAAACTATAATGATTCATGTGTGATTTGTCTAATGGGTTATAATAACAACGTATCTAGAGTGAAAATATATAGGAAATGGTGAAATCTAAGTAGGTATGTTATCTATAATCAAGGATTACAAAAATACTATGGTTTGGATCACATAACTAATGAATTGATGGTGTCACCATTATTTTTTTGGAATTATAGTGAACATAAAGTGTGATATACATAGGTAACCCAACCTAGTAGTGGTTGATGCTTTAAGTTGACACCTAGATGAATGTGACATAAATATGTCTAGTTAACTGCGGAGAACAAGATTTTGAGGTTGATTTTTAATGATCAATTTATTGTATTAGGTTTCGTATGTAATGGTTATATAAGATAAAAAGATATAGTTATAGAGTTAGGATCATTTTTATGTTTCACAGGGTGTATGATGAAATATAAAAAAAATAAAGGATTCCTTAGATGGATTGATTCTTAAGGTGACACTATAAATTACTGGTGTGGATGGTAAAAGAATACATAGGAGTGACTATAATTAAACTGTGATATGGTGTTGACTAGAAAAGTTAAATCCTGGAATACAATATTAGTAATTGGGAAAGATAAAAATTTCATTGGGACCAGTAACTGACCATCAATTCATTGAATTTATCACATCTATTGTGAATGAGATGCCATATTTTCTATGGTGGTTAGTGTATCAGGTTACAAGATTGAATATTCAATACATGATCAGATATAAATACATAGATGTGAATCAAATCATGCTATTTTAAGAATTAATATTATAGAGCCTAGATATGGTGTTATCACTGAGAGAGGGAGAGGGTAAATCAGGAATCCATGCTTATTTTATGAATATGTTACCCAGAATTCAACCACTATAACTATTTAAGATCTAAATACACTAAAGTTGTTTCTATTAGAATTATTTGAATATATAGAAAAGAAAAGGAACAAAATATATTTATTTACATGGTTTGGTGTGTAAATCTTACTCATTTTCATGATTTCTTTGTCCCATCAATCATTGATACTTCCACTCTTAACACATGTGACAACATGAAATGTTTTCAAACGATTATTATAAGAAATCCCACCATTTTCTATATTTCTATCTAATACATCTCAATAAAAAAACTAATCCTTTTACACATATTAATATATTTGTTTTAAGATATATATTCAATAAATAAAACACAATGATTGAGAGGCCTACTATCCTTAGATGACTAGGTACATAATACAGAAAAATGAAACTAAAATAAAATGACTTTATTGTAATATCTGAAATGAACTCCTAAATCCATTTGAGCTCATAAAACAACATAGGATTATCTGGGAATACATAGAAAAAGGGGTGAGATTAAAATCACATCACGGGAAAAAATATGACAACTATGAATAACATTTGAGTCAAATGACATGACCTAGTATTATTATAGATAAAACTCTTGAGTAATAATTTTGAAGCATAACATAAAGAACATAGAATCATAACATCCTATAAACATAGGAGTGTGGAAACTACATAAACATGAAAATATAATAAGTCAATGATAACTTCTAAGACAATTTCACATGGTGGACAATGTCCCATCATGGAAAATGTTTACTCTCTAATCTCATACATATCATCTCATGAGACACAAATGTTACCCAATAAAATGATGTGTTATCTTGGTGAACCCATAATAACATGTATATGATTATGTGTTCCATAAATTTAAATCAAATATAGGAAATAAATATAAGAATTACCCCTGGAAATAAACGGGTTTCATAATATTGACTCATATCACAATCCAAGGATATTTAAAAATGATTTCAAAGAGAAGAATGAATTTAATATATTGGACTTTCATATAATAATAAATGAACATATGTATCAAAATATAGTGGTCATTTTAAAAATAATCATTTTAAAGGTTATATAATTTTGTATAGTAATAAACATTTGAAATAGTGTTTTATGGAATCGATTAATGAATTTTGAAGAAAGAATGAATATGGAATTTTATATTAAACCCAGTGGAAAATAAGAATTGTTATCCCTAAAATATTCCTTTATTTAATAAAATCATTAATGGTAATAAATAATTTATTATGGAATTAAGTAAAATATTTAAGTAATTCAAGAGTTCCCCTAAATTTGGTTTTATTATAAAGAAGTTGTTTGATAATTGAACTTAATACTATCTCAGAGAGATCCTTTAGATTGGGTTATAGTGTCTTCTCACACTTGCACTTAATGTCATGTATACTCAAATCAGTTTCATTAATTATATTATTAATAACCTTTTTAAATATACTATTAATTTACTATAATTATGCTATTTTCTTTTACAATAATTACAATGAGATATAATGTTTAATTTCATTATTTAGAGGGTTTTTGTTTTATAGTTCTATGGTCGGATAATATGTGTATAATTATTAAAGATATTGTCAAATGGGACTAAAAATTCATATGTGTAATAAAAATATATTCATTTTATTCAAAAAAATTAAATCGTATAAATTATATATTTTTTATGACATAGGGATGATTCATTTAGTTAAAATTTTGATGTTATATGGGTAGCTCATTTAGGTCATTTACCAAAAATTGCAAAATACTTTAATTTAATTAATTATATTATTATTTATTCATTCAAAAACATAAAATAATTCATAAAATACATATTATTATTTTCTTAAAGTATTATAATATATTAAGGACTGTCCTTGAAGGATATGGATAAAAACGAAGTGTGTTGGTCATATATGTAGTGAACAAATCGTATTGTGAAAAACATTTTCATTTAAGAATCAATTAAGGTTATGGTAGAAGTAGGATATTTCACCATAATAATAACATATAATTATATTTATAATACTTATGTTACTATATTTATGTTTATATAGAATATATAGGGGTGGTAGAAGAAGAAGAAAATTGAATGTGATTTTGCTGAGAATTTACCTCTTCCTTTAGTTGTCTCCTCTTAGACTATCACTTAAGGCTCCTTGAAATGATATCTGGTGATTAAAATATAACTAGTATATTGGCGAGAGTATTAGTACTATAATTGGATAGGGTATTTTAAATATACAAATATTATAATATGTGAGGAGAAGGGGTAGAGAGGGGTGGTACATATCAGGGTAGGAGATGAGAGTTTTTGAATATTATATTCATCAGTTTATTATATTGCTTGAATAATAAAAATCGTGGTGAATATTATGGTATTATATAGAAAATATTTAATTTTATTTTTATCTAATTAGATATTACATCACCCCTTATTAAATTAATCATGTTTTTAAATTATAATGTTAAATATTATATTTTATTGTACTTCACTATTTACAAAAATTTAACTATTTAAAAAAATAACAAAAATTCATCTTAACCATTTTTTTTAAATATGGAAATATATTTTATGAAAATATATTTTTAAATTTGAGTGAATTTTTTTTAAATAAAGTCATTATCTAATTGATAAAAGACAATATTAATATTATGATCCATTTATGGACCCTTTGAAAAATTAAGTATGGTCTCAAATAATTTTATTATCCTTATTGTGCTACAAAATATTAATTTATAGAGCAATTTTATGAAAGTAATCTTTATTTTAAATCAATATATTTTTTATAAAAATGAAAATAATAAATTTCTGTTTTTTAAAAATACAAATACTAATTTTATCATTTTTAAAACATTAATTTACATGTATCAGGATATAAATATGTCATCCTTTCATTAAATAATATGAATAAATACTATTTTACACTTACATATGTGAGGATATTATTATAACACACATGTTATTAATTCTAATGGTCAGATTATTATTTTAATGCCCATACAACTATTCCAATGGTCGGATTTGTAATGGTCATATGGGTACCCGAATTTATATTAATATATTATATATCATTTAATATTAATTCACTTAAATTTTCTCATAATTTTTTATATATTTTTATTTGCATGATGATTATTACATTAATAATACTATTCATTATTTCTATAGAGTTTTCCATGATAATAGTTATTCTGGTGGATTGAATGGATCCATGGTTTCATATTTTAGTTATCTTATTTTCTATTTTTTAATCCCATTGTAATATTTTAAATTATTAAAGAAATTTTCATTATATAAATGTAATGTTAAAATTAATATAATACAATATTTTTGGTTCAATCATGTTATTTGTGTGCATTATATCATACTGCATTATAATATATGATACATTTATATAAGAATGGAAATTCTATTGATAATTTTTTGTCTAAAAATAACTATCCTTTTGAAGAATATTTTAATTCACCCTAGAAAATATATTCTGATAACACAAAATTATCAAGAACAACTTTTATGTAGTCGTAATATCACAAAAAAATATGTTATAACAAGTATATCTTCAATTTTTAGTTTTAAAAATGCTTTTCCAAACTACATCAGATTCATAATATGTAGGTATAATAAAAGGAACAATATAGATATTATAAGATTTTACAAAACCAATTTTAATGATATTAATCATTCCTACATTCATATAATCATAGAGTTTTCTAGAATATATGATGTTAATGTGTCAACTACATAAATCTATTGAGAATTAATAAGAAGAATAATTTAATGAGGGATAAATTGGTCTAGAAAAATCTCTAGATTAATGGAGATCTTCAAAATTCTTATCAAATTTGAAATATGAAATTAAATAGTCAGGAAAAAATTATATCTTCCCATAAAAATAGAAACGAACTAATCTGTTGTTGAATAAAATTTTGAACTTCCATGAAATCATTTTAATGAGATATTTACTTCAAAAAAATCATTGTATAAATATCAAAATTATCCAAAATTAAAATCCCACAAAAAACTAATTCAATATACGGTTGATCTCTATGTGGAAAACATATTAAAACTACAATTCAGAAATGAATAACTAATCCAAACATATAATACCAGAGAATTAGGTTTAACACCAATATTAGTTTAACTTAACAAATATTATATACATAAAAATGGGGTTTCTCCATCAAATTTAGGTTCCTAATCCCAATATTCTATTCAAGCATGTGGTTTTGAAAGTGATGTTAGGAACTCAAATACATTGTTCCTCTACAAATTTTAGGCTTTCAAACACAAATTTTAGCTTAAAATTGGCTTCTAAATTTGTGTTTGGTACCAATGTTTCGTTGAAAATTAAAAAACCATTGAATTTAGATATATAAAAAAATCTAATTTTTGTTATTTTAAAAAATAGATATTTTGTTAATGATTTAGTATTTTTTGTTTATTTTGATTTGTCCCCAATTTTGTGAGATCAAACAGAAGTTATAAAGATAGATTAAAACACATTTAAGAAAAAATAGAACTATAATAGAATTTTATCTATGCCAAAAATAAACAGATTTTGAAAATAGTTCATCTTAGAAAAGTAAAAGAATAAAAATATAGTATAATTAAAAAAATTATTTTACAAATAATTCTGGATTATAATAAATATTCGATCATGGATGAATAATTTTAGGTATAGGGGGAGAGAGAGGATTGTCTATAGGTTCTTCAGAGTTATAGGATTTAGAGGTTAAACAATCTATGTGGGATTATTACACAAAATTAAACTTCGTAATCAAATACTTGAAATTTTGTTTCATAAGGATTTTCCCATGCTTTCATCAGATACCACGATTCTTGAAAAATCCTCAAAATATCATCCAAATTTAACTTTAAAAAATTATTAACAATATCAGAATACTAAACCAATATATCAAACATTCTTTTTATCATTTAACCAAATTTATAACTCCTGGCTCTATAGAAGTCAATATTTAAACTAAATTCCAACGATATTCTAAATGAGTGTGTAAAGGAACACAATGACACTATAAAATCTAAATCCATTCCTTCATAGATTCAAGATATACAAGTAAAATGTCTACCTTTTTCAACACATTTGTTTATCATGCTCTCTCCAATGATGAATCCCTTTTTTGATTTGAATTTGAAATTTTTACCTTTTCAAAATAACTTGTTGATATATTATAAAAATCTCTAAGATTACATTTTGTATTAATTTTTCCTTTAATATTTCTAAACAAGTTAATGATATCTTGATTAAAGAAATCAAAATTTACCTATGAAATTGATCTTTCATAAAACCTTGATATTGAGTCTTGGGAGAATCAAACACTTATAAGGAAATAGATGAAATTTTCAATTCCTAAAAATATTGTGAAGGGTTAGAGTTGGTGTCCTAGAACCAACTATTTGTACTTTATTACATGAATAGTTAATGTATTTAAATATTAAACATATTATTGCATATTGTTAATTATTCTACATCATAATAATGTAATAATATCATAGAGTATTTTTCTCATTAATAAGGTCATAGGAGTTCACCACTATGATTACCTAGAAGTGCTATGACAATATTCTAAAATATACTTCTCCAGTTGGATGACTTACTATGACGGGACACAGAGTGCATAGGCAGTTAGGTGGGAGTACTCGTAAGTGGATGAGACTTCTTCTCATGATGTTTACACTTGGTAATATCCAAGACAAGAGATTATGAGAACAGACCCACGAATAGGAATTCCATATGTTTTGGGGTCATTAGATATTATTATCTATGGGTGGGTGTAATGGTCCATATAATTTAAGATTATCATTAATATTTTTCATGATATTCACATATTTATTTACTAACAACAACCATCACACCATATGTTGGTGAGAAGTAGGGTACCTTGGGTGCATCATGAATGACATGTTATTAATGGATATGTTGAGGAAGGATTTGTCCCTTCCATTTATGGAAGTTGATATCTCATCCCTTTGCTTAAAATAGAACGTTCTCTGTAAATTCCCTAGCTATGGTGTAACGATGAGTTTATTTCTGGTTTTCAAAGAATTATGTATCAAGTATATAGGTTGATGATACTATCACGAAACTATCTTGATGAGATATTGTGACAAAGGGGTTATATTACACAGTGAGCATTTTTATGTGGTTGTTTTCATTGTGACATTATATTATTTCTCTTGGGTGCCTTGAATGATTGCTAGACATAAATCTTGGACTTTAGGTAATTCTGACTGATACTAATGAGAATGATTCCTAGAGGGTCACACACTAAGTGTTTATAGTAGTCTTAATAAAATTCTATTTGAATTTATTTAATGGAATAAATATTATTCTCATGACCAAGGAATATTTTTATTCAAGATAAAATGATCATATAAAATAAATAAATATTTATTCACCAGATTGTGAATAAAATATATGTATTTATTTTATTGAGAATTTAATAAATATTTATTAACATTTTATAAAGAAAAACATTTTTTTAAGATAATAAATTATTTTATTCAGGTTTTGAATAAATGGATGAGGAGTTGGAAAGAGTCAAGACCATGTCTGTTGATAAATTATTTTTTTAAAAGTTGAAAAATAATGTTTATCCAGTTGGCGTAGTAAATAATAATAATATTGTTATCATTATATGGAATGAGATTTCATTTACAGTTCTATTTTTCGTAGTTTGTGCACCACAAATAATGGTGATGTTATTGTTATTATGTGGCATGGGTTTTCTCTAATATTTATAATTTCATTTAATTGTTGTTTTGTAATTAAATATTGTAACTGAAAACCCATGTCTATTAATAAAAAGATACATCTATTTTTCTAACCCCCAGTGAATATACAATTTTAGAGAAAAAACATTTTCTCTCTCGTCTTCTATCAGCTCTCCCTCTCAAGAACGAGAGATGTTATCCATGATCGATGAACGATGCATCAAGAAATATTGACGCAATACATTCCCTTTTCCATGATAGCACCCTGAGAACAAGTTTCATTTTTTGGAGACCATTGGAGAACATGTGGATCACCACTAGAGGGATTATACTTTGGATCCTCATGAGTTCAATGATGTAATTTTAGAAGCATCATTCTAGATTATCAACGATCATCAACAAAGAAATTACCAAGGACCAAGGTATTTTACTTATTCAAAAATTAATAAATTAATTATAAACATGATGTGAAAGATCTTGTTTCTCAAATCCATTGGTTTTATTCTCTTTATCTAAATCTTTGATTTTAATCTGTGGATATTGGAATTCATTGTCACATTGATCTCAGATTTGTCATCGATTATAGAAAAAGCAAAGTTGGTCCCTCCCAACTTCTACACTTCCACTATTCCCAAATCCTTCAAGTGGTATCAGAGCGGGTTAATCATCATTTAAAATTATTTAATGGATTCATTGATGATTTAAAATTTAATAATTTATTTTTTCATTTCATGTTTAATCATTCTTGTAATCTAAATTTCGAGATCTAATATTCCGCTTTTAGTTTCCTTCAGATCTAATAGAAATGGATAATTTTTTTGACTAAAATTAAATCGAAGACCTCATAAAAATGTGTTGAGGATTCTATCCAAGTAGCACGACAATACACACCATGTATTAGAAGTTAAACACTATGTATTCTACCAAACACACCATGTAAACCGGATTACACTCTGTGTGGTTATGTTTAGTGCGTCATAAGTAATTCATAAATTAATCAAGCTGTGTGAATTAATGACACATGGTGTAGTTAATTCCTACACAACATGTTGACCAGGAAATAATGGTGCACAATTTTCTGGATTACACATTCTGTGGCCCACTGAACATGGTATGTATTCCCTTTAGATAAATGGACAAACTGTGTATCCCATACATGGCTAAGCTGATTGGTAACTGTGTAGCCCAGAGACAACATGGCATGTGGCCAGCTGGACATGCCATGAACTCCTCACACACCGAGTCCCTAGGCATGTACTTCAGATAAGACGGTGAGTATAATACATGGAATGTAGTTAGAACTACACACTATTTACTTTACCATATTACAAACAATTAAAACTTTAATGTTCATGTAATGTTCAGAATTAGATATCATGTAGATTTGAATGGGTTTTAACCATGTTACTATCAATGTTATGGATTAGAATATTAGGGAAATTTCATAAAGGATTAATATAAAAGGATAGATTAATTAAAGATAATAATTAATCAATTCGGTTGCAATTTATCTTAATAAAAAATATTTATTAATTGAATTCAAGTTTTATTAAATGCAAAATTAGTTTCATGTATGTTGATGATCATGAGTTAGACTAGAACTTTTTATGTGATAGGTTTCCTTTTAATTTATTTTAAATTAAATTGTTGGTCGGAATTACATAGCTTCTCATTAATATGTAGGGCCTGAATTCCCATGGTTTTGTTTATGTAAACCCCCTTATTACCTCTCACTCATATTGGAGTTAAAAAGCATATGTAATGCCTGGATCTCTCATGCATGTGGAGGTGGTTCAGGTAAGGAGTTGAGGCAAAACCAATCCAAGGAGATATAAAGGAGGACATGTGGAAATATGTAGACATGAAACATAAATGGATGAATGTGTTTCTCTCCTAGTTCATCATTTAGTTTATTAATCACTAGATAAATTAACCATTAGAAGATCTCATAATCATTCCCTTTGTATTATTTTATTTCTTTCAATTGCATGGGTTTTCATTATGGATGTATTGTTATGACTACAAAATTAATGAATTAAAAAACATAAAAGATGGAACTAAAATAAACTTGGTTTATGCATAAATATTATCAAGGCATGTATAATCACTTGAGTAAGTTCCAAATAATATTAATATGCACGTGATAAAGATTATATGGAAATTTACACATAAGATATAAAAATCTCCTAATAAAATATTAAGTCAGACTAATCCTTATGCTACTTGATTATAGGAAAGACTCAATAAAAATATATATTTGACCAACCATTTTTGGGACACATAATTTTATACTAAAAGATATTATAAAAATTTTTGTTTGACTTAAACCTTTCAAATCAAGAGGAGTACCCTTTCTATACATGATGTAAATTTGGAGCTAAGTGTTGAGGAAATCCGAGTATGGATTTTAGGATTGAGGAGTCCACTGAACAGATCAAGGAGCTTCATTCCCATAGTTGGCAAAGACCTACCTACCTAAATACCTCCAAATATCTTGACCAACACTTTTGGGGTTATGTGAATGGGAATATGGATCCTTTCCACTGGAATATCCTATAAACATGACATTCCAAGTTCAATGGTGAGGGCCATTGGGAATTTATAAAATAGTGGGAGACTCGATAGAATTAATTTACTATTTCTCAAAAAAAATGTAATCAAGAAAGTCTTAATTATTTTCTCTTTTAATTATAGAATAAATATAACAAACTTGTCAATCACACTATCCCTGTGATCAGTACTGGATAAAGGAAACGTCCTCACTAGTAGTGACTTCCCAGAATGCTTTAGATGCCTTCGGGTCATTCTATTCCCTAAATTGAAATCTTACATACTGGAGTCCTCATTACCTAATCCACCGACCCAAGAGGTGAGTGATGAAGAGATCCTGATCAACGAGAAACATATGAACTACGTGATCGATGTTCAATGTTTGATTCCATCATCAATGTCTAGTGAACTCATGAGGTATCATGAAAACATGGATTCCTATATAATTATTGATCACCTCCATGGTATTTATTAGAAGATAGAGGAAAAGGAACAGTTTGAGATATCCAAGGAACTCTTTCAGAGTAGGCATGGAGAGGGTTCCCCAACTAGGCCTCACATAGTCAAGCTGATTGGCTATATTGAGCCCCTGAAGATTCTAGGGTTTAAACTCCCTGAAGAACCAGGTACCGATATCATTCTTGCATCACTCCCTCAAAGATTCTACAGTTTTGTTCTTAATTTCAATATAAATAACATTGAGAATTCTTTACCAGATCTTCTTATCCTCCTTCGCCAAGTGGACAAAGTCATTAAGCACAGAAATCTTTCTATCCTTAGGGTTAATAATAGTAAAGGGAAGGAAAAGATCCTTAATACCAAATCTTCTTCACACCCTTCCAAGGAAACAAATATCAAGGGGGGGAAGGGAATAGGAAACTATTTGTTTCATATGTTGAAAAAATTGACACTGGAAGAAAAACTTCACCCAACTAAAGAAGCAAGTGGAATCTTCATGTGACTTTTTTATCGAGTGAATTTTATTTGATTATATAAATTAGGTATTAGATATACCTTGTGTTTCTCGCATATATATCCAAATACATGAACCAAGTTTATTCATAAAAAATTAATGAGGGCAGGTAGATCTATGAGTAACTAACGAAGATAGACCTACTACTATAGCTATCGTGGACTACCACATCACAGTGTCGACTGGGATGATCATGGTATTTAAAGGTTGTTATTATGTGCCTTATGTTACCAAAAATATTATTTCTATTTACAGAATAGATATCTATGGATTTATTTTTATGTTTTGAAATTAAATTTGTTTCTTTTATAAAGATGTCATTTTTTGGTGAGGAACATTTATATAATGGTATTTACATGTTGGATTACACAAAACAAATAATGAAAATCGATAATGAAGCTAATCCACATGACTCGTACCACACCCAACATTGGAATCACCATCTAGGTCATGTAAAGGAGAAAAAATTGACAAATCTAGATTAAGATGGATATTTAAATTATTTTTAACTAAAACAACTTGGTGGTTTTCAAGCAAGTTTACGAGAAAAAATGACCAAATCACCATTTAGTGGGAAATTTGAAAGGGCCAGAGATCATATTGAATTGGTTCATACCAATGTGTGTTGAAAATTTCCAATTGAAGAAAGGTGTGGGTACCCATAATTCATGACTTTTACTAATGATTTTATTATAATTGGATATATCTACTTAATGAGGTGTAAGTTAGAATATTTTTATAAGTTCAAAGAATACAATAATGAAGTTGAGAACCATCTTGGTAAGAATATTACGAATCTACACTTAGAATATGGGGAGAATATTTTAATCAAGACTTCATTGATTACTTATGGTATTTTGGGATCCAATCCCAACTCACTCCTCCTTACATGCCCCAGTGGAATGGTGTATGTGAAAGGAGGAAGCATACATTTTTGTACATGCCGAGATCAATGATGTTCCATTATCCTTTTGGGGATATGAGTTACAAATAGAGGCACACATACTAAACCAAGTACCAAATAAATTGATAAATGGTATTCCATATAAGCTTTGGAGTGGAATAAAATCCATGTTATCAAATTTACATGAGTGGGGATGCAAATCATTTGTCAAGGCCTCTTCAAATAACAAAGTTTCTCCCTAAGGCACATTGTGTACCTTTATTGGATTCCCCAAGGAAACAAAGGAATAATATCTATATGACCCCTCATACAAAAAGGTTATAGTTGGATGACACACCATATTCCTTGAGAGGAAGAACATAAGTAAATGATATAGTGGGAGAGAGATAGACTTTGATGAAGTCAAGGCTCAAGGTACCCAAGTGTTGGAATAGGAGAAGACTCCACAAAGCCCTGTGGAAGAAAGATCTATTCCAAAGACACAAGTACTATATAGGAGTACAAGAGAGTTCAGAGAACTAGAATGGAATAGTTTTCTAGTTATTGAGGATGGTGACTCACTATTAGTTTATAATAATGATCCTTTAACCTATAAGGATGTAGTAAGTGGAACAGAAATTTCCAAGTGTCAAGAAGATATGAATTATAAAATGGATTACATGTACCAAAACCAAGTTTTTATTTTGGTACATCCTCTAGTAGATGTAAATACCATTGGTTAAAAATTGGTATTCAAGAAGAAACTGGACATGTAAGTACAAGTCAATACCTATAAAGCAGGACTGGTTGAAAAAGTGTTCAAATAGTGTCAAGGAATTTACTACGAAAAAACCCTTTCACCAGTTGAAATGTTGAAATCCATCAGAATTCTACTGGCCATTTCCAGTTACAATGACTATGACATTTGAAAAATATATTTAAAAACATCATTCCTTAATAGGAACCTTAAATATGATGTCTATATGACACATCCTGAAGGTTTTGCGACTCCAATGGATTCCAATAAGATATGAACATTGTAAAAATTCATTTATGTATTAAAGAAACCATCCATGTCAAGGAAAATTTATTTTAATGAAGAAATAATAGGATTTGGTTTTATAAATAATGGATGACAGCATTGTGTCTACAAATGGTTTAGTGTGAGTGTAGTGCTTTACCTAATAGTATATGTAGATGACATATTACTTATTATAAATGAAACACCAGTCTTACTGTCTATTAAGGCATGGTTGAATAAGTGATTCTCCATGAAGGACTTGGGTGAGGCAATATATATTCATATGATCAAGATCCATCATGATAGATCCATGATATTTTTGGGCCTATGTTAAAGTACATACATTGACAAGATATTGAAGATATTCAATATGGAAAAATCAAAGAGGGGATTGTTTCCAGTGTCAAATGGCATTCATCATTCCAAGAAAATGTTTCATCTGACGTGTGTGGAAAGAAGATAATGGAAAGGATTCCATACTCATCATCGATTGGGTCAGTTATGTATGTTATTCTATTTACTAGGCTTGATGTCACCTACACATTGAGTGTGGAAAGAAGATATCAAGATGATCTAGGTAACACCCATTGGATGGAAGTCAAGACTATCCTTAAGTATCAAAGGCCGGTTAAGGAAATGTTCTTGGTTTATAGAGGATATGAGGACCTAGTCATTAGTGGATATAAAGATTCTAGTTTCTAGACTAATCAATATGACATGAAGTATAAAATGGGATACATCTTCACTCTGAATAAAGGTGCTCTGAGTTGGAAGAGTTCAAAACAATGTGTGTTCACCGATTCTACAGTAGAGTCTGAGTATATTGCAACTTCTTAGGTTTCAAAAGAAGTATTTTGTATGTGTAGCTTTGTCAAAGAGTTGTATGTGGTTCCTATTAGTAAATATCTCATCACATTCTACTATGATAATACAACAATGATGCCTCTTGCAAAAGAACAAAGGTTACATTAGCTGATGAAGAACATACTTCAGAAGTATCACCACTTGGGAATTTTCTCATAGAGGTGAATTTGTAGTGATAATTAATTCCATAGAAGACAATGTAGAATACCCCTTATCTAAAGCCTTGACTCAGCAGAAACATGATAATCATGTGAGGTCTAGCAGACTGAAATTCGTAGGCAGTTGGCCTAGTCCAAGTGGAAGTTTGTTAGAGTTAGTGTCCTAGACCCAACTATTTTTACTTTGATTACATGAATATTTAATTTATTTAAATATTAAACATCTTATTACATATTGTTAGCTATTATTCATGAGTATAATGTAATAATTTCCTATAGTATTTGCCTCATTAATCCGGTCATAACATTTCCCCTCTATGATGAGAACCTTGAAGTGATATGAAAATATACAAAAATATAGTTTTGTGGTTGGATGAAATACTATTATGGGACACATAATATACATACCATCCGGTGAGATTACTCATATGAAGATGAGACTTCTTCTCAATAAGTTATCACTTGGTAATATCTACAACAAGAGATTTTGAGAACATGCCCGATAATAATAATTCCTCACGTTTTGTTGTCATCAGATATTTATATATGAGAGTGTGTGTAATGGTCCTTATACACTAATATTATCATTAATACATTTCATGACTCACAAAATTTTATTTACTGATAAAAACTACCATGCTATATGTTGGAGGGAAGGTAGGTATTTTGGGTATATAACAAATGACATGTTATTAATAGATAATTCAAGGAATGATTTTTACATTCCATTTATGGAAGTTGATATCTAATCCCTTTGATTGAAATAGAACAATCTCTCTAAATTCCATGGCCATGGTGTAACGATGAGTTTATTTTAGGTTGTCAAATAATGATGTATCAAGCATACACATTGATGAAACTGTCATGAAACCTTCGTGTTGAGATATTGTAAAAAAGGGATTATATTACACATTGAGAATTCATATGTGGATGTTGTAATTATTACATCAAGTTCATTATATTGGGTTACTTGACCCATTTCTAGATAGTAATTGTGATCTTTAGGTAATCCCACCTAATGCCAATGAGATATAATCCTAGAAGGTCACACACTAAGTGTTTCTGGTGCTCTCGATTATATTCAATTTGAATTTAATTAATAGAATATGTATTATTCTCAAGAATGAGGAATAATTTTATTCATGATAAAATGAGAACATAAATTAAATATATATTTATTCATCGGATTGTGAATATATTGATTAATTTAATTGAACATTTAATAAGTTTTTATTTACTAGTTTGTAAATATAAATATTTATTTAATAGAATAAAATATTTTATTCTGGAATTCAATAAATTGAAGAGGAGTTCAAATGGACCAAGACCATATCCTTTGGTAAATTAATTATTTTCAAGTTGAAAAATAATGTATATCCAGTTAGCACAAGAAATAATAATAATGCAGTTATCATTATGTGGCACGATATTTCAATTATGGTTCTATTTTTCGAAATTTGGCACACCAAAAATAATGGTGCTGTAATTATTATTATGTGGAATGGGTTTTCTCTAATAGTTATAATTGAATTTATTCACTACTTTGTAATTAAATTTTGTAACTGAAACCCCATGTTGATTAATAGTAAGGTACGTCTATTGTGCCAAACCCTGGAGAACTGATAATTTTTTATCCAAAACATATTCTCTCTCGAATCCTCTCATCACTCCCTCTTAAGAGTGAGAAAAGTTGTTCAAGATTAAATAATGAGTGATCTAGAATGACTGACACAAGACATTCTCTTCTCCATGCTAGCACCAAGAGAACGAGTGGTATAGTTTCAAGACCATTGGAAATTGTGTGAATATACACTAGAGGGATTCCACTTTGTATCCTCATGATTGCAACAAAGGAAATATGGATGGATCATTCTGGATGATCAACGGTCATCAACGAAGAAAGTACCAAAGACCAAGGTTTTTAATTTCTTCATAAATTAATAATTCAATTATAAACATTATGTGATAGATCACCTTTCTTAGATCTAGATATTTTATTTTATTTGTCTAAATATTTGATTTTAATTTGTTGATATTAGTATTCATCATTGTATTGATCCCAGATTGGTCATCAATTACGTAAAAAGTAAAGTTGTTCTGTCCAAACTACCACACTTCAACTGCACCCAAATCCTTCATAAAGAACTCTCAATATATCCTTTAAAATTTATAGCTTGATCATTTAACTAATTATAATTAAAAAATATAAAAAATTCATCTAATGATTCCTACTCAGGCCTTACAGATGGTTTTCTAAGTTCAACCAACTAAAATGATTGAAATGGTAACCCTTCACCATAATGATAAAATAATTCTCTAATAATTTATATATCCCCAAAACCTTGTTATATATTTATATCCATATACCTTTCTACAAAATCAATTGAGTGACCCAAAATTAATTCATTTATAGTAGAAATTTGGGTACTCGCCATCTATTTAGAATGAGATTCTTCAACCTAAATGATTTATTCTATTCTTTGAGGTCCTAGAGAATGAGTAGAATACTCTATTGGTATATATTAACCTTGAATACATTTATCATCAATATCATTAACTATAGGATCTATCTTTACAACCTATTTTTCAATAAATCTAATATACTCCTGAAATCTTTCTTCTAAAATTCGAACTAGTTGATCAACTTCTCCAATCTACTGAACTAGTTCAACATCCACATGAAGTTAACTTTTTGTAATATATGAAACCAAAATATCCACATCATATTCCATATAAGAGGACTATTAATAAAATATTTGAAGCTAAATTATTCCTATGACTATGGAAGTAATAATTTTAATTATAACTTTCCTCCTTCTAATACTAGCATGAACATTTTCACAACCAAAATTTGAATCCCCTAAAATAGTATCTTCAAATCCAATAACTCTTTACACTCTATATTCTTCAATTTTCCCTACACGAGGCCTTGCAGATGTAGTTAATTATAATATATTATTCGACCCTCATCATGTGATCCAAATTTTTCATCTTATTTAGTACCAATTGGAATCAACTAACTTCCCATTACACATTACATGAATAAATCCATTCTTACCATTATTGATATAAAAACATTACTATAATGACATCTTAACTCAATCATGATGTCAGCAATCATCCCTCTATTATAAATAAAAACAGAAATTAATCTACCATAGAGATAAAAGTATGTCCAAGAATATTTGTAGTGGTAGTGGTTCATGTACCTGAACATGTACCAAAATAAATTGATCATGATGGATCTTAATATTAATAACATGATATACACTTCTAGAAAAATGATTTTTTGGATTTAGAAATCCTATGAACTACAACTGTTTGGATAAATTTGACCAATATTTCCTATAATATTCTAGATCAAAGACCAACAAATTCTTCACTTTAGACATCCCAAAAATAATAGTCATAACATACTCAAACATATAAACTCTATCTCTGAAAGATATTAAATTGAAATGGGAAACCCCTTCATGGTGACACAAAAAGGACTAATCCATTTCTACTGATTATATAAAAACACTTTACAATTAAATTTATAATGGATGATATCTTAACATTCAAAAAATATATACTGTGAAATATCATAAAACACTTTTAATTATATTTTAAAAAAAATACAAAAAATTAGATTTTTTGAACATAAATTAAAATCCATGATTATTAATTTCTTTTTAATGTCATATTTGTTTGAAAAGGCCACTCAAAATCAACAACCATTCCCTATAGAACTTTATACTCTAAACTTGAAGGCTTATACCACTTTATAAGATTGGGACCTGCATCACCTGTCCTCTTAGTCTTCTCCATCACAACATGCCTCAATTTTAAGGTAAAAAAACTAGGTTTTAAGAGATCGAGAGGTCTGGATATTAAAAGGGAATCTTTTTTAATGTTGGAGAGAGAGATAAATATTAACTCTAATGGTTTTAGGAAAAAAAAAATTATCCAATTACTCATTGTAACCATTAATGTTTTTTAAATGAATAGATATATTTTTTAAAGTAACCTATAAAATTGAATTTTAATCAAAAAAAGTTCAAAAACTGGAAAAATATAAACATTAAAAACTAAGAAATTAAAATAAAAAAAATATTAATATAAAGGTTTATTAAAACCAATATTAAAATATTCACTTATTATAAATAAACCTAAATCCCCATTAATAAAATCACAACTTGTAGTGGGATGTGGTTTGCTGAAAATATCCTAAAGTTGATACTTGGTGTTTATATATTCAGTGATGTATCCCCTTTCTGGATATGATCCCCTAGGAAATGATGTTGAATATCAATAATCTTAGACATAGAATGAGTCAATGTATTTTTTAAAATATTTATAGCACTAGTATTATCCAATAAAATAAGAATATAATAATATTATATCCAAAGTCTAGAAGTGTGTGTTTCATTCAGAATAATTGTGCACAATAACTATCAGAAGATATTTTTTCTACCTAAGTGGTTTAAAATACAACTGAATATTTCTTATTAATAAACCATGAAACTAGATACTATCCTAAAAATTACAGAGCTCCTAATATTTTACTTCTATCATATCATTACGCTCTAAAACTGATATATGAATATGAAAATAAATCTAAACTAGAGGTTTTTTTATACAGTAATGGAAGATAAATAATTCCTTTAAAATATCTCAAAATTATTTTAATAGGAATTAAGTGAGACACTTTTGGATTTGATTGAAATCATTCACATAACAATATTAAAACATAATTTCTAGTTTACTCGATGTAATATATATCAAAGTACAAATCATACCTATATATAATTTTTTTCCAATTGGTTTTGCAGCTACATCCAAATCATTCTTTATAATTTTACACATAGGACATATATAAGGATTATTATTTTCAAGTGAATATTTTAATGAATCAATAATATATATACATTGAATTAAAAAAATTTGAAAATCCTTTTGATAAATTTGAAATATAAGAAAGAAATTTAATTTTCTGATCATACTCATTTGAAACTATTTTATCACAGATTTTGAAAAATCATTGAAATGATTTTGATTAGTTAAACATAAAATAACATTATTTATATAAATATGAACAAATAAAATATCATAACAAGTGGATTCTTGAGAATTTAATGATCACCTAACCCTACTAAAAAAATATTTTTTTAAATAAAATAAATAAATCTTTCATACTAAGACCTTGGTTATTTTTAAGACATTAAAGAGAATTAGTTAGTTTAAAAAAAATTGTTTGATGTGTATTTTTGAAACCTAGGGGTTGTTAAAAATAAACATAGAGCACTAAATAAACATTTAGAAATGTATATTTTACATCCATATTTTATAATTTTAAATTCATATATGATGCATAGGGTAAAAGGATCATATTTGATATAAATCCCAGTGAAAGGGGAAAATGTTTCCTTATAGGCCATTGATAAATTCATATTTAACCCTTAGGAACCAGACTAGCCTTACTTCTATTAAGTATACCATGATAATCATATTTATTCCCAAAGACCTATTTTGTTCAGATCACTAGATAGATTGATGGACTATCAAATAATTTCCAAGCATTGTTTATATTAAACTAGTTTAACTCTTTCTACATATCCAATATATAAATCTTTTCATATACGGATTCATCCATAGACTTATGTTAAAATTATGATATGAAGTCAAATAAATAAACTAGTTTTTCAATGTTACTACTAGTTATATCTCCTTAATCTAGATCTCCATATAAATGTTTCCAAATCATAGTATTTTAAAGTTGTAGTTTTTCTATATAAGACACTTTTAGGCTCCCAGTATCATTTTCTTCATAACTGGGTTGATTATAATCATGTTATAATTTACATTAAAATTTATTTTTCTAATAATAATGTATAATTTTTTGAAAATAAATATTTCCACCTATTTTGTTTTTTTTACATACAAACAGATCGCATTCATGAAAATACACATAAACAAATTATTCAAATATCATTGAATTTTTATCAGCCTTTGAATCAAATTTACCATGGTTTTCTTTAGTATTATCAATATAAAACATTCATAGAAAATAATTAATGTATCAATATTTAAGTTTTATATTATTCAATAACTCATAAAATATATTTTTAAGAAAATTATTAATTAAATTTTAACCATAAAACAGAAAGTTTTATTAATATCTTCTAACCAAATGTAGGTAGCTAAATTTTATTCATTGAACGTAGTTATACCCATTTCATGAACTGGTCTTTTTTTCAAAGAGTCCATTATATATAAGTGTTCATTGAGTATAAAAATTATGTTTATCGTAAAGGTTTGAGAAAAAAATATGGCCTTATTTCTAAAATTCACCTCAATGATCACTTTTCAATGAAATTTTCATGAAATATTTTTTATTTTGAAAAAAATTACCAAGAACTCATATGGAGTAGAAAATATTCACTTGTAATCTTCAATAAATACACCTATGTAACTATAGAAAAGTCATATACTAACACAGAGATAAAGAATATGAAATAAATCATGTTGTGGTAGAGGGTATAAACAAATCCATGTGGATAAGTTCTACTGTTTGAGATATAGAAACCTTATTAATTTATTTTAAAGATTAATAGTGATGCTTTCCAATTTGACATTCATATTATCTCACCAATATTTAGACAAGAAATATTAGAAAATAGATTCTTTTAAGATAACATAGATTCAAAAAAAATATTATAATAAATAAGTCTCATAATAAATATCCATGAGTCGTATTTTTTATCACATAAACACTTCACATTTTGTTCACACAATGTACTAAGGTCACAATTTTAAGCATTTTCTATTTTGGGTGATATAAGATTAAGTATCTTATCATTAAGAACATAAAACCCATTATTAAAAAAAATCAGGAATATAGATATCATCATGAAATGGGAGATACTTATGAGATTATATTTCAACCCATAAAAATTGAGAACCTTGTTGATCAAGATAAATTTTGTATTTGTAATGGATCCAACTCCAATAATCTTGTTTTTAGCATTGTTACCCAATGTAACCAAACCTCTATGAACTTTTTATAGTACATGGAAATTGGATAAGTATCAAATCATGAGTAACAAACAACCACTCTCTATATACCATATCAAATTTCTATCCATTTTTCTTTCCACCTTAAAATATATATAAAGACTTTTTTTGGTACCCAAATGTTCTTGGGTCCTCCAGTGTCTGTAAGAAAAGATCTAGGAAACCAGATCTGTTTAACCTTGTGAGAACTAACATTGGATAAATATATGGAAAAATAAACAATATTAACCCTAATAATATAATAATTATTTAATATATGATTACTAGAATAATTTTTTCTATTTATATAATAAAAATAGGTAACTATTGACCATTTGTGATTATTCTAATAGGAAACAAAATAATATCTATATACATTGGGTTTTCACCATTACGACCAATACCATATTGTTATTTTCTATTCACATTCATTCCAAGAGTCTTAGTAAAATTAAATTCTTATCTAATAAACACACCTGCATGAATTTTAAGGGATTATTCTTTTTCTTGGAACTTTTTTATTTTACTTTTATTCTCAGTGGTGATTGAAAAATATTTAGTTAGTTTTAATTTTAATTTTATGTTTTATTTTAACATGGTATTATCTATCTAAATTAAGACCACATTGTGAATATTATTTAAAGAGTAATTGTTTTTTTATTAGGTATTTATATTTTTCTTCTAGTATAGAACTATATTAAATTAATGTATCATTAAATAATTTTGTCTGAATCAGAATTAAAACAAAAATAACAATAATATTATACCTTATCCCTTCTACCCATAAATCATGTATTTTCTTTCTGAATTGATTTATCTTGTTCATATTTAGAAAATAAATAAATTCTTGAGTCTTTATATAAACTCCATATGTCCTTAATAGCTTTATTATACTTTCATTCACACTCATTTATCATTTAGATATTCATTTCCTTCTTATCCATTTTTCTTTTACCCTTGAGTTATTGGACATCAAGATTGGTATTACCCTACTTCATGTACACATAAAAGCTAACTTCTATCATAGAAAAACCATTATTATAGTAATAATTTAATTGATTATTGATGCTTTTCATACTTTTATAAAAAGTTTTGAATCATCTAGTTAGGTTAGTAATTTACTCTCAATAATTTTTATAACTTGAAAATCTTGGGGATATTGTGTCATTCATTAATTTCATTCCCCCTTAGGAAATATTAAATTTAAGAGAGGTATTTTATTTTCTAATCATTATATGATCCTAAACCATGATTTTCAATACTGATTTGTAAATCATAAGAGATTTGATAAACTCCCTCATTTTTAATTATTTAAAAGGATTTGAATATCTGATCAGAGTAGATATTCCATTCCACTTAGCAAGTAAAACTCTATATACGTCAAACACCTAATCTAGTTCTAGAATTGTTATTCCCATGTCAGTAACACCACTGAAAATTTCATTCAATCTTCCATTCATTGTAGAAATACATTAACCTTCAAACATTCAAAAAATATCAAAATATATTTTTGTTGTATTTTACCTCAACTATATGAAATTATCAATTACTTCTTAAGAAACCACAATTGTCTACCACATTTGAAAGGTAGTATTATATTGAGATATACTCTAGAATTCATGTTTTTAAGACAAAAAATTATTCAATTCATAGCTCTTTAATTCAGATCATATTCACTTTATTTGTTACCATGAAACCATTCTAGATCTTCCTTAGGAATTTTATACAACTTAAAAAATTCATATAAAATTTTAAAAAGAGATTATTTAAATAGAAAATCATTTGAGATTTAAATTATTCATAATATTCACCAATGAAAAATAGAGCCCTATCCATTGACATGCCTTTTTTAAATTATTTTGTTGACATATTTCTTCTTCTAGTTTGTTAACTCAATCTTCCCAATTCTTAACCTGATTCTTCAAAATAGCAATTGTTTGATACCAATTGTCAGGTTTGAATGTTGATGAAGACACAAGAGGGGTTTGGGGGTTGTTTCATTTTAAAAACACATCAATATTTTAAAACTAAACCCCCTTTATAACTTTTAATGTTATACTAATATATTTTTATTAAATAGGTTGTCTAGTAAAAAATAAAGAGTAAAACACATAAATTTTAATAGTCATTTTGGGAATAAAGATCTCAAATTCCACTCCACCAACACTATCTCTATAGGATTAGTGATTAAAAATAATGGATTTTTTTCTAAGGTATCCATAAATTTGAGTGAAAGGAACTAAAAAATGTTACTAATTATTTTAAAAGGATTCAAAGGGGGAAAATATTCCATGAAGCAACCCACACCAGAGGTTTTAGAAACTGCATGAACTGTAATTGGTAGAATATATACTTGTTCAAAGTGTTCAGATACATTCATTACAAATAAAAAATATTGATATCTTAAGAAAAATAGATAAATATCTTTAAATCCCTATCCATATTAATAATATCAAATTTTTTTCTATAAAATATTTTAAAATAAAACAGTAGTAGAAAGAAAAAATTATTAAATAAAAATAAAAACACACAATAGTAGATTGTGAAATGAATATCTTGAAAGTATAGTCTTGAAAAATTTTCAATAGACTACTATAGATTAATAATAGGTAGTTATGAAAACAACAAAAAACATGAATTTTCTTATAATGTACCAACATAATTTTAAAGAGATATGAATTTCAGAACATCATAGAATCATATCGATTTACTAATGATACGACTCTAAGATATAATCTTGATAAATCCATTGAGAATGAATAAGAAAATTGTTTTACTCCCGGTCAAATAGATCTAGATAAATCATGATCTTCAAAATGATTAACTTATTTATAATTTATAGATAAAAATTAAGAAAAAAATATAAATCACCTTTTAAATATGAAAGAAATATTATATTGTTGAAGATCCTTTGAAAAGTTAATTTAATTACTTAATGAGATATTTACTCCAGTGATATCATAAATAAATATCATAAATATCCTAAATTCAAATCCTAAAAAAGAAAAATTTAGAAGGGGTTGATCTGTGTGAGGATAATTTCTAAATGAATGTTTTAAAATATACTAATTATTCCAAATGTATAATTTTAGTGTGTGAGTTTTAATACCAATTCTAAGATTACATACCAAATATTAGATACTCAAACACATGGTAGCATCATGAAATTTTTGTTTCTAATACTAATATTAATTCAAACATGGGGTTTTGAAAGTGAAGTTAGGTACTAAAAAATAACATTCATTTTCCAAATATTGTTTCCCAATCATAACATTGATATTAAATAGGTGGTTCAAATTGTTGGGTTGTATACCAACATTAATCTACAAAAAAAAATTGGAACAATTATTATATACTTCATTTAATTTCTAGAATAATTTGTAGAAAATAATTCCTGCCAAATTATACCAAAATATCTTCTAAAATTTCATGAGAATAAAATAAATATTCAAATAAATATAATCCTAAAAAACAATTTAATGAAATTCATTAGTAAAACAAACAAATGTTTTTGTTATTATGGAAATCAGTGATTAATGAATGAGAAATTGTTGGATCATCATATATATACCCAACACTTTCAAAATGTGGTCATATTTCTTGATGGTCTACCCATATTGTCGCTCGTTTTGGGGGTGGTAAGTCATGTTGAGTGTCAACTCAGTGGTAAGATAATATGAGAGACTATTCCATAACATGGAGGTAAAAATTGGATATCTGTTAGAAACAATTGATAGTGGTGTTCCATGTAGCCTTACTACTTATCTGATGTATATCCTTGGAAGTATATCAAGTGATTAGTCCAATAAAATAATAATAAAATGAAAATTATTTATAAGATGATCTACCCCAACCAATACAGAATCATTTCTTATAGTTTTTTAGCTGACTAGTCACAATGTCCTTGGAAGTGTTTTCCGATTTCCCTATAGGTAAGAGTAATGGTTACATAATTCTCTTTTATGTTTGACTAACTTCATTTAAATTCTGTAATACCTAGGGATTTGTGTACATTTTTCGATATACTTCTTTATATTATTCCTCGAATAGTTCTATTAGCGATCTTGATACATCTTCTTGATCCCTAAGTGAATAGAGAAGTTAGAGTTATTTGAATCATCTAATAAATCATTTATTATCTTAGGTTTTAAGGGTACACATAATTATGAACCAAATCATAAAAAACCCTCATTAAATTTTAACTCCAATGATTTATAATTTCTTATAGATTCCATCTTCTTAAGTATTTCTATATATTCTCTATGAGTATCATTTATCTTATTCAAAAGGGATAGTGGGGAAATCATTTGAGAATGGGATGATGAATTTCCTTCCTTTATGACTCCCATTTTCATCCTTTTCATGTTTATAAAGAGTGGATCCTTCTGAATTCTCATCATGGGCAAGGTTACAAGATCCTTTATAAAAAGGGAATCTGACACTTTATCCACCTTCCCAAGAAGGTATTGGATTGAGGAACCATATTACATGATGACATCTAACCATTTTTACTGGTGTATATAAATATCATTCAGTGTGAATATATATTTGAGCCTATTATATTATAAATATATTTCACAATCATCCCTCTAGTGATAATTCATCAAAATATTTAATGAGAAGATCATTGTAGCTGACTATTGGTCATGTGTTGTGTAGTTTTATTAATGAGCTTGTAAATGCCTCAAGGAATAGGATATCAATTTATCATTCTACATCAATACACAACCCACACCCTTCTATAAGCATCATTACATTCTATGAAAAGTTCCCCACTAGAAGTATGTGTAAGTAGTGGTAAACTTTTAAGCCTCTTTTATAATTTCATGAATTTATCTTCATATTTAATTTCTCTAAAAAACAATAATCCCTTCTGATTCAGTTTGGTTTTTGGGTTTGAAAATCAAGAGAAGTTTCTGAAAAATCAATGGTAATACCTAGCTAATCCAAGGATACTCTATTTATTAGTTACAGATGATGGTCCAGGGAACTCCTTGATTTTCTTTATCTTAGAATGGTCCACATATATCACTTTGATAGTGATTAGAGGCTAAAATAAATGATACTTCCTCCATCCAGAACTCACATTTACTATAATTTTCATATAAATTAACCTTCTTAAAGGTCTTTGTATAGTATTAAAATGATTCTAATGGCCCTCTCTAGTATTATTGTATATAAAAATATCATCTATATAAACTACGATATTTTTTTGGTAATAATTAAAGAAACTATTAATAAGTCCTCGAATATCATTGGGAATTCCTGAGTATAAATGGAATCACTATGAACTCATAGTGTCTATACCTTTTTTGAAAGGTATTCTTGAGAATATTTTACTTCTTCAAAATTAAAAAGCGATATATCGGCTAAATATGCACATTAAAGAATTATTGGACCCTATGTAGTTGATCAAATAATTCATCAATCCATGAAAGGAGATACTTATTCTTTATCATGATTTTTTTGAGTTCATGATATTCTATGAAGTGGTGCATTACACCAGAATTAATTTTTATATAGAGGACCAATGTAGCATCCCAAACCCGATTAGCCACCCCAGTAGTGATATCAGGATGAGTTTTACTAGCCTTAGGTGCACCTCCCCATACAAAAATGGTTGGTGACTAGAAGATAGGATGTAATAGAGTAATTGTGGGGATAATATATCTTTAGTGAATTATTTAATAATGGTATAAGTAAAATATTATAATATACAGTGGAATAAAATACATGAAAAAAAAACAAACATGCCAAAATAAGAAGAATAATAAATATAAAAAATAGTAGAATCATAATAATCAACAATAATAGAATTAAATAAACATGCCAACATACCACTTTAATCTACTAATAAAAACTTTCATACAAAATAAGTCTCAATATAATGTAAATAAAAGGTTCTCTAATGGAATACCTCATTAGTTACATATCTATAAATCATGCTAATACAAAAAGTAAAAAAAAAAGAAAACACAAATGAAACTCGTGTAGAAGAAATTACAATAAATTCCCTTATCGGCATCCCCTACTAAACTGTCTTTATGTTCTAGCTCTAAGGCATGTAAATTTACCTGAATGAAAGACCATAAGGTCTAAACTCTTCTCGAAGGACCCATGTATGGATTGAGAATGAGTCTCAGTATTGTACCACCCACATGTTCATACCCAACATAAGTATTTAAGTAGGTGTATAAAGAAATAAAATAAAGAACTATAATGAAATTCAATTAAATAAAAGATTCACTGGTGCTCAACAGCCACTAGGAAGATTTTACCTACCCTAGCCAATGCCAAAATATATGTGGAAGATATGAACCTTGACCATGTCCCAAGGAATCCCTTGAAGTAGAATATAATAGGTGAACCCTCAGGTTCCAATCAAATAAATCAACCCAACACCATGTTCCACCTTACACCTCTTGTCTCAACAAAGAACTGACGCTTTGAAGGTACACCCAAGCTAATAGAACTTTGGTCCTTTGGACCCCTTCTCAAAAGCTCCCATCGGCTCGATGCCCAACATCTGGAGGAAAATCGATATCTATATTCAAATAAAAATCATCATCGACTCATAGAAAAACATCTTGAGGAACAAAAATCTCATTCCTCACAAAATAATGCAGGCCAAACTACTTTGATGCGGTGAGCCTCATCCCCTAACCTATAGCCTCAACACTCTTATTCAAAGGATCCCCACCTTCATCATGGCTTTATATGAAATGAAACCTATAAAAAACTCATATTCCACAATATTGGGGACCTCTACCCACATTATTGGTTAAAACCACCTCATTACTGAGTCAACCTATGTGAACAAGACTCCAATCAGTACTTTTTTCATCATGAGTGAGAATAAATCCTCAATTTAATACATAAGAAACACCAATCCCAACACTTCATGCCAATACAACTATGTCGCTCAAGTTTGATGGCCATTCTGTCCAATGACACAAGCAAATTCGTCAAACCTACCACCTTTCCACCTCAACCAATTTCTATAATGCCTAATCGGTGATCACATCACCAATGTAATTTAGGATAAGCCCATACTGATGGTACCACTACCTCAATTATAATTCCCATCACCATTTAAAAACTTTTTACTAGCCCAACATGATCCCATGGATCACATCACATGTAATGCAAGAATGTTTTATTTATAAACCAAATCAAATAACAAACAGTTCAATATAATTCAATTATACAATCCCAATTTAAACAAAAAACTAAAATTAAGTCAACAATGAACCTCAAGCTAACTATTGAATGTGTTTGTCTGCCTCTAACTTGGCCTCACATGAGAAAATATGGCTAGGGATTTCCTAATGGAATCCCATTAGGTCATATGATCAATTTAACATTAAGAAATCAATTTTATAGGGTATCTCTCAAATTCCCAATGGTGAAATAAATGTTACACCCCCAAACATCTAAAAAAACAAAAATAATGGTATAAACCACCTACCATGGATTCATAGTTGTAGGGATGTTTAGTAGTATCCTCTAACTAAAAGCAGTTGGGAAAAAATTTGTGTTTCCATCAAAAACCCTGATAATAGGGTAAAGATACTCAAACAGATTTTGTGATCCATAAGGTGAGAGTAAGGGGAAAGATATACAAGGGTGTGGAGAGAATTACTAATCAGGATCAAATACACCCAGCAACAACGAAAATGGATCTTGGATGAAGGATGTGGATCAAATCTTAGAAGTGGATGAAAATGGAGGAAACCCTCAAGCTATTTGCAATCCACATGAGGAGAAGAAGAAAAAATAAGTAGAAAAATAAAAAGGGAAGATGTTAGAAAAAAATATTAAACCCCTTTAATGAGGCCGCATGGTTAGACCATGTAGTTTTGAAAACTATGAACAAATCGTGCATGGTACTGTGTGAGGGTACTACCTAAGTGTAACTTTTGTGTGGCTTGTGCACAGTTTTCCCAAACCATGCACAACCCTAGAAAACCCCTATGAAAAAAATGTAGATCCTCACACATGGTCCTCAACCCTACTCATAGAGTTTGTCAAACCATGCTAAAACAATGAAGCGGGCTGCACAATATTCTTGAAGAGTCCACATAGTATCCCCAAACTACGTTCCTTGCCTAAAACTCTCATAATAGTCCTTTTAGGCCTCCAACACTCCCAAAACCCTTCCAGACACCCAAGGAACTCTCTAAGACACTAAAATAATCCAAAAAACATGAAATTGGATTAACAAAAAACTATTAATTGAATTTGGATGATCAAAAAATAATTTGGCATACCCACCAATTCAAAAAAATCAAAACCGGAGAGGTTTCCAACCCAATTTAAAAACATGAGACATTACAATCACCCCACCTTAACATAGCTCATACCTGAGCTATAAAAACAAACCCAAATATTGTATCAAACATATAGCTATCCCATTTAAATTTACTAAGACTACCTTGATCTCAAGAGAACAATTAAACTACCTCCAGGGGCTCCCCACATAAAGAGTGAACTACCCTGGTCACAACCCAACCAAAAAATCAATCAAATAACCGGTCCATCAATCATTAATAGATAAGAACTTCCTCCTATGAGGCCTCCCCACTCCTAAAACTCATCAGGTGATCCCGTTTCATACTCAAAACACTTCTAAATTTTGTACTGAATTAGTTCCTACCTCATTCCCATGTCACACATGGCACAAACATGGTTCAACATCTCATCAAATTCACAAAATCAAGCCTCGTTCCTCTCACCTCAATAATATCCCTAATCATAATGATTCCCAAATGACTTTCACCTCAAGTAACTATATCTCCCTAATTCCTCGATGCCAACACATCTCATGTAATCCAATATCCAACGATGCTCAAATATAGAACATAGTTCCACACACCTCACACACACACGTAGATATATATATATATCTGTGTGTGTGTGTGTGTGTCACACACTTGAGTGGGTTCCAACCAACTAACCAACATTTAGTTAGTCCATACATATAATATATGCACCTCATTCACTCTAAATAGGCATGCCTAAAAAGGTCATGCCAAAAAATAGAACACACAGCTACACCCATAACATAACTCTAACCATCAACGACCCACTAGATGTCTCTAACCCTAGAAGCTCTATGGCATGCACCTAGACTAAATACCGACTGCCTGAAGCCTTATCTCCCTATTGAGTTGCACAAGACGCAGAAAATTGACCCCACTAATTGGTCTTTATATCTTTTCTATGTCATTTGTGTCCACCAAAATCTATTCTACCCTCACCTGGTACTGATCTCGGTATGACCTCTGAACCATGAGTCTTCCGCTATCCCTGACTACTGGCTATCCAAGAAGATAACCTGTAAAACCTATTGAGATAACTAACCTATCAACATGCTTGGAACTCTATTGGAGGCTACTCACACTGATTCTAGACATGTCCCGGATACCCACACTACAAGCACATTGTCAACGACCCACTCTGAAGTGGTTTGGATGAGCCCTTGCTTTGAATGACCTACTAGAAATCATGTTGTCCTTTCTTCCTGTTATCAAATCATCACCACTAAAATCACATGAAGGATCTTCCCAGCTCGATTATGACCTGTCTTTTATGTTTCCCTCATCTATGAGCTCCAGGTTCACCGCCTCTGATAATGAGGCCAACATAACGATGTTTACATGCACCTGAATGACATTCCATAATCTATCCTTGAAACTCCTCACCCTCAATGTGTTGCCTCTCAACATACCTAATACAATACAAGACAACTTAGTGAATTCCACCTCATAGTCTATGATAGATATGTTGCAACATCCCAAGATTTCATAGTAAGTTATATCTTTAAATTAATTCAATAGCTTATACTACACGAAACACTGACTTGGCTAGCGTTATACGCAAGATTGAGTTTCTATGAAACAACACATTAGTATTATAATTATTTAAATGATATATTCATTTATCAATTAAATATTGTGATATGAATAGTAACAAATAATTTTTTTTATTATTTATAATGTTTTCACATAAATAAAATATATTTTTATAATGAAATGTATATGTTTGGTTAAAATAATTATATATTTAGAATAACTATTTTCATAAAAGAACTAATTTTTATTTCCTTTTGTGAAAAATAATAAAATTAAAATTAGAAACCACTAAAAAATTGAATTTTGTAAAATAGACATCATTTTTGGATTCGGAATATCAAAATTAGCTTAGGGTGAATTTTTGTTATTTTTTTGAAAACTTTCAATTTTTGATGAATAGTGAAAAATAATGCATAGTACATAAAAACCGAATTTTTATTTAAATAATTATTATTTTTAATTAAATTTATTTTAAATTCAAAATAGATACATAATAAATAAATTAGTCCAATGTAATTAATTTAAGTTATTTAATATAAATATTACATATATAAACTTTTATTGAATTTTGTTTACCCACCTTCTAGGAACATTTGCAAATTTGCATAAAATAAAATTTAACCCCTTATGTGAATTGAATTTAAAAAAATCCAAGAGACGCGGCAGTAATCAATAAGTGAAATTTGGTTAAACAGGATGAAAATAATTTTTGGTGGATAGTAACTTTTGAATAATATTTACCACAGTTAAATGTAAATAGGATAATTAAAGGTAAAAATGATTTTATAATTACCCTAACACATGTCCTAATTCTATTGGATAATTATACTTTGACCAAAATCAACCTTAGGAATAAAATATGATCCTCTTTGATCCACTTGGATTAGATTAGGAAATTTATTTTTATTTTATTTAAAGAAGAGTTAAAAGTGTAAAATTCAATGTTTAAAAACTAAACCATTTTTAATATAGGGTTATACATAAGATAAATATTACTAAAAATATTAATTAGAAAGATAAAAATATTTACTATATCATGTTATTTTATTTATTTATTTTTTGGACATTAAATAATTAAATTTATTTATGAAACAATGATGATCCAGTAATTACATTATTAATAAAAGATTAAAATAATTCATATTATAAATATCAAAATAAATGTAATTTTAAGCTTTTGATGCATTCCATGAATTATATAGTTTAATATGAAATTTTAGGGTTGATTTATTGTATTTTTTTAGAATTAATCATGTTTTTTTGACTTTCACAAAAACCAAATACTAAATAGTATCAAAATTGACATAAATTGGTTTTTAAAATAAATATTATAGTATTGAAGGATATAATATTTCTAAAAATATAAGTTTATAAAAAGGAATTATAAAATGATATATATTTCATTAATTATCCAATTTAGGTTCTATTTTCATTTTATATTATGTTTATTAACCATGTATTATAAAAATACAAGAAGACATGGTAAAAGTTAAACTACTTAACAAATAGTTAAATCGAAAAGATAAGGTTAATATAGGGACCTAAACTTTTTTAAAACCTATTGGTTGAAAGGATTTAGAACCATACCCAACATAGCCTCAAAATAAATCTATTTAGAGCCATTATAAACCCAAAATTATTTTATAATAAAATAAAATTTCAATCTTTTACTAAAGTGACCATCACCTCTCTTATAAAAGGATATTTCCCCATCTCTAAAAATCACACCTCCAAAGCCATTTGTCTCAGCCAAACTTAGATCAAATATTTTCCCAACTACCCTAAATTCATCCTGTAGGGATTAATTTATTCCTAAATCCATTCTAAATATTCCTTTTGATCAAATCAAAAAGGAAGCAATCGAATAAGAGGTAATAATTTCATCACCTCTTTTAAAGTTATTTTCTTCTTCCACTTTCTCTTTATTTGTTGTTTCCATACAAAAATAAAAACTCCAGAACCTTATAAATATTGTGATGTTATTATAATTATGGTATAACCATATTAATTATTCTCTCTATCCTATGAATCACAATGTCACCATACGTGTGTACGTACGGTTTACCGTCTCGACATCATGGTGTAGTTTGTTATTCAACACTTAATTATTTGGTTGGGTATAATAATGAGTATAATTGATTTAAATAACAAATATAACATATTAATTATTCATTATATGTAATATACCATCCAATTAAAAACGATTTCACCATTAATAGAAAGATATTGTCGCTCGTGTGTATGTACGGATTACCGTCTCCACGAACACGATGAGATTCATTCCCCATCGTAACTATTCAAGAATATTTTTTATTTTATGATTAAAAATAAAGTTGAATAACTTAATATCACTTTGGATATTAATCAAATACATCCTATCCATAACAAAAATGTCTTACATAACAAAACATATAAAGTAAAATGAATCAGTTCACACGCGAAACAATGATACTACTGAAATATTATTCACAAAGAAATATTAGAAGATAATATATGGTATCACATTTATGTATGTGAATATTGTATAATTTAATAAAAATTATTTAACTATTATATAGGAGGTTAACATACCCTCGACTACATAAAAGTACAAGGTAAGGGTTAATTTTACAATCTCTTTAATTATCTAAAGTTGTTTATACGTAAGTATCTACTGTGACTTATTTATCTTTCACATGTGTATCTCTTAAAAATTTATTTCAATTGTTTTATTATTTCCTAGAATATGGGTTAATATAATTTATACCCTTGTTTGACTTTTTGTAAAATGTTTTTAAAGGAATCTTTCCATTTTTTTCTAAACAAGGTACTTTATGACCTCTTCGAAAAATTAAGGTAAGAATTTTTTTTAACTTATACGGCGGGTGCATATATTTTTTGCCATTATAAAACCTTCAAAGCTTCCCTTACAGGCTTATAAGAATATTTTCAAAATAAATGTTTTCATTTAAAATTACGTGAATTTTAAATTATTTTAAAATAGAAAAATATATTTTTCTTTAATAGTTTTAATTTCATCCATGTCAACATCCTTTAATGGATTTTACACTTGTTTGAAGTTGATTTATTATGATATAATATTCCATATTTTATTGAAGGTTTGGTGATATGTTTGACTTTGGATGTGTTAATTTTAATACCATTCATGGTTTATGGTTAAAGTATTAACATTTCTTATACTAGTTTTAATAAGAATATTTATATTATGTTTCAACCATTTCATATAGGAATGAATTAGACTTTGTAAGTGACAGGTGGATCCCTCTATAGCTCCAAGATGCATCAGTAGTTCTCATTAGACAAACTAGTGTTTTGTCACAAGGCCTTGAAAAAAAATCTTATTTGTAGTCTTGGCACAAGGCATTGACTATGTGGTTATGATGTCTGGCATTATGAATTCCATCATTTTGAAATTTTCTATTGATATTACATGTGATTATTCAACTATTATAACATATATGTGTATAAGTAAATGACATTATTTGATTTATCTTTTCCATATTAAATTGAAGTTTAATTTTAAATGTTTTTTTGTTTTAGTCTTACACATTGCCTTAAATGTTTATGCCTATTTATGATAGTTTCTGTTATATTGTTATATTTACTAAGCATCTGTTCTCACCCCTTTATTATGTTTTATTTTTCCTATTATGTGAAAAAGTATTTTATGATTAACTTTCATGGTTATTCCAAAGGATATTAGTGTGTTCAAATGGGACACAATATTGTTTTTTTTTTAATTTTATGATGTAATGTAAAACTTATGTATGTATCTCATACTTCCAAGGCTACAAAACTAATTGGTCTTTTAAGACATGATCTCTTGTGATCTTGCCAATGTTATGTAATAATGCACCAACTCTAGGTAAATAGGGTCGAGGCGTTACGATTGGTATCAGAGATCGTTTGGTAAAAAACTAAGAAACTAGATTTTGAAAAAACTCTGATTAGAGAACATTTCCCTAAGATAGACTTTGAGGATTAGTATAGAATAACATCCTAGAATTTTGGTAATATAGATATTTTTTGAATTTTCCAAGAAATACATCTATGTCAGGATATGAGTGTGTAGAGGCAGATTTGGCACAGATGTATCTTGGCGTAAAACCCAAAAACACCTCTTTGATCAAGACTCGAATGTGAACTAGTGCACGATAACGGGCCTTGCTTTACTCTTGGTTACGACACTCTCAGGTGATATTCTTATGATAAATAACACTTTATTTACAGGCCATTATGAATGATTTATGAGTAAATACTTTCTAAAAGAAAACTTTTTTTATTATTATGGATTATATAAATAAACATTTAAATTCACGTTAGGTATTTTAAAAGTTTAAAATTATGCAATGAGATTCATAAACTATCCTAGTGTATTCCATTATTTTGAAATTATTCACATTAGAAGAAATGAGAACTCCAGCAATAGACATGATCCAAAGAGTAAGAAGGATCATATATTCCATGGTCTTAAGCAAAAATTTATATGGGAAATAGTCTCCCATGTATTCTCATCATATAAATAAATAGTATCATGTGTTAATAAGATAATTAATGTATTATCTAGGTCTTATGGTTTTGAAGGGAATCCAGAGATGAAAATTATGGTAGAGATAATGATGGATAAAGGAAATAAGGGAAACGAGGATTTTCCCATATGTGATAACTATGGAAAGAATCACCTTGATAAATGATTAAAGGGGATGGTGTTTTGTTATAAGTGTGATGAAAAGGGACACCAAGTACGTGATTTCAAGGGTAAGGAAAAGGTTTTAAATGTATAATGCTTCATCTGTAATGAGTTGGGATACTACGTGAATCAATGTCCCAATCATCAGAGTATACCTCAAATGATGCTATTGGATAATAATAAAGTGATGATACTACCACATATAAAGAGGAATAATTAGTTTTCTTATAATTTTATTAATGAATTATTTCATTTGAGTTTTGTATCAATGATGTACTGGTTATATTAATTATGGAAATAAATAAGGATTGTAATGTAGTACTATTTCACTGAGGATTTGAGATTATATGGTACTAAAAAAAGTGACTCAACTGTAGGTTATAATTTTTGGAAAATACCTAGTTGAAGGAAGGATAAACCTTAATATGGTCATCATACTCAGGTAGTGATTTTTGAATAAGATATGGTTGATTTTGATAAATTATATTGGATATTCTTGACTATCTTGGAACTAATTAATGGTTTGTTTATTCCATTATTGTTTGAGTATTCAAAATTTTTGATATAAAGAATATATCTGGTATTCTATAAGGAATAAGGGAGGATGAATGTAATCGATAAGGTTTTATGGTAATTCAAGGTGTTACCATGTATTAAGAGAATACATGATGAAAGTACTCACATTTTATTATTTGGAAAAAAGTGATCTTCATTATGTTATGTCGACTTTCCTTATAAATTTTTGGACTATGAGTTTGGACACAAGTATTTTGGATAAGTCAAAAGATTAGAATGGATTAAGTTGGGAATTGGATACTATGGTTTAAGGTTAAAACATTTCTTAAGATTATTTTTGGTTTTTTATAAAAAGGACAACCCGAAGTTCTGGCGATAACCCATCGCATCTGGAAAGGCCGCAAGACTTGAACCTGCAACCGAAGGGTTACAACGGTGCATCACCTACCACTGGCATACGTGATTTCCTATTTTGTATAATGCAGTTTTTTTAAATGATCTGATAGTTGAATTATAAATTCATTTTTTTGAAACCCTATACGATTATGATAAATAGAATATTTTTTAGTTTTATTATCTATTTGAGTGAAAGAAGAGTTTGTGGTAGAAATTGGTTAACAGATGGAACACAACTTGTCAATTTTTTTCTAATTATATGAAGAAATTAATTCTTAAACTTTAGGGAAAGAATCATAAAACTAAAAATGTGTTATCATAATACATTATGTTTTGATGAACTAACGTTATGTTAAGTCATCATAGATTTATGGATTTGAGGCCCTCAATTTTTTATTTATTGTTCACTTGTTTGTGATTGATGACCTCAATAAATCCCTATAAAAATTTGCGTTTTTTTTCAATTATGTGACTCAAATTTCCACCAATTTTCTCCCATTAAAAATCCTAATTTGGTGGTGAATTTTTTATTTCCTTTTCCTTCTTATTAATAATAAATTTTATTAACCCTATTTTTGATATGGGTTTTTCCACAAACGTATTTTATATTTTTAACCTTGTATTTTTGAAGAATAATTTCAAATTGCGGGGATGCAATTTATTTAGGGAGGGTAGAATGTATCACCCCAAGATTTTAAAGTAAGTTATATCTTTAAAGTAATTCAATAGATTATGCTACACACAACATAAGCTTGGATTGCGTTATACGCAAGATTGAGTTTCTGCAAAACAACACATTAGTATTATAATTATTTAAATGATATATTTATTTATCAATTAAATATTATTATATGAATAGTAAGAAATAAATTTTTACAATTATTTTTATTATTTTCACATTAATAAAACATATTTATAATGAAATTTTTATGTTTTGTTAAAATAGTTATATATTTAGAAAAATTATTTTCTTAAAAGAACTAATTTTATGTCTTTTTTGTGAAAAATAATAAAATTAATATTAGAAACTCCTAAAATTTAATTTGTTAAAATAGACTTAATTTTCGGATTCAGAATATCAAAATTATCTTAGGTGAATTTTTGGTATTTTTCTGAAAACTTTCAATTTTTGGTGAATAGTGAAAAATACACCATAGTAAATAAAAACCAAATTTTTATTTAAATAATAATTATTATTATTTAAAATTATTTTAAAGTCAAAATAAATACATAATACCTATATTACTCTAATGTAATTCATTGGAGTCATTTTATAAAAAGATTGGATATATAAAATTTTATTGAATATTTTTTACCAACCTTCTAGGCTCATTTAAAAATTCTCATAAAATGAAATTTTACCACTTTTTTCAATTGAATTTCCAATATCCAAGAAACATGGTTGAAATTAATAAGAAAAATTTGGTTCAATATGATGAAAATAATTTTTTGTGAATAGTAACCGTTAAATTTTATTTACTATTGTCAAAAGTAAATAGGGTAATTAAAGGTAAAAATGATATTATAATTACCATAACACATGTCATAATTATATTGGATAAGTTTATTTTGACCAAAATAAACCTTAGGAATAATATATGGTCCTAATCTATCCACTTGGATTAGATTATGACATTTATTATTATTTTATTTAAAGAAGAGTTAAAAGTGTAAAATTAAATGTTTAAAAACTAAACCATTTTTAATATAGGGTTTTAAATAAGATAAATTTTACTATATATCTTAATTAGAAAGATTAAAATATTTTCTAGATAATGGTATTTTATTTATAATTTTTAGACATTAAATAATTAAATTTATTTATGATACAATGATGATGTAGTAATTACCTTATTAATAATAGATTAAAATAATTAATATTATAAATATCAAATTGATTGTAAATTGAGAATTTTGATGCATTAAACGAATTTTCTAGGTTAATATGACATTTTAGAGTTTACTTCATGTATTTTGTTTTCATTAATCAAGTTTTTTTTTGACTTTCACAAAAACCAAATACTAAATAGTGTCAAAATTTACAAAAATGAGTTTTAAAACAAATACTATATTATTAAATGATATAATATTCCTAAAAATATAAGGTTTATACAAAGGAATTATATAATGATACATATTTCATTAAAAATAACTTTATGTTCTCTTTGAATTTTATAGTAAGTTTATTAACCATGTATTATGAAAATAGTAGAAGATATGGTAAAAGTTAAATTACTTAACTAAGAGTTAAATCTAAAAGATAAAGTTAATATGGTGACCTAAACTTATCTAAAACCTATTAGTTGATATTATATAGACCCATCCCCACCTTATCCTAAAAATAAATCCATTTTGAACCATTATAAACCAAAAAGTATTTTATAAAAAAATAATATTTCAAGATTTTCTTAAAGTGACCCTCACCTCTCTTATAAAAGGGTATTTCCCCTTATCTGAACATCACACCTCCAAATCCATATGTATTGGACAAATATGGCTCAAATATATTCTAAACTAAACTATATTCAACCGAGATGCCTTACCTTTTTTATAAATCAAACCTATGGAGCCCTTTTGATCAAATAAAAAAAGAAAGCAACTGAAGAAGAGGTAATAATTTTATCACCTCTTTCAAAGTTCTTTTCTTCTTCCAATTCCCCTTTCATTGTTTTTTCCATACCAAAATAATAACTCAAATACATTATAAATTTTTTTATGTTATTATAAATATTATACAACCATATTCATTGTTCTATCCATCGTATCAATGACAAAGTCTTCATACGTGTGTATGTACGGCTTACCGTCTACACGCCGTGGTGTAGTTTTTTATTCAACACTTCATTATATGGATGGGTATAATAATGAGTATAATGGATGTAAATAATAAATATAACATTTTAATGATTATTTATAGGTAATATACCATCTGATTACATACGATTTCACCATCAATAGAATGATATTGTCACTCGTGTGTACGTACGGATTACCGTATCCACGAACGCAATGAGATTCATTCCCCATCGTAACCATTCAAGAATAATTTCTATTTTATTATTAAAAATAATTTTTAATAACATAATATCATTCTGAATATAAATTAAATACATTTTATCCATAAAAAACATGACTTACCTAACAAAACATATAAAGGAAGATGAATCAGTTAACACACGAAAAAATGATAATGCTGAAATTTTATTAACTAAGAAATATTAGAAGATCATATATGATATAATATTTATGTATGTGGTTCTTTCATAATTTAATAACAATGAATTAACTATTTTACAGAAGTTTAACATACCCTCGACTAAGGAAAAGTACAAGGTAAGGGTTAATTTTAATATCTCTTTATTTATTTGAGATGGTTTATACGTAAGTATCTACCGGGACTTCTTTATCATCAACATCTGTGTTTCATAAAAATGTATTTAAATTTTTTTTTCTATTTTCTAGAATATGGGTTAAAGTGATTTATACCCTTTTTTGACTTTTTATAAAAAAAATTGAAAGGGATATTTTCGTCATTTTCCAAACAAGGTACTTTATGACCTTTTCGACAATTTAAGGTAAGAATGTTTTTTTAACTTATATGGTAGGTGAAGATATTTTCCACCTTTATAACACCTTTGAAGCTTCCCTTAAAGTCTTTAAAAAATTTAAAATAAATGTTTTCTTTTATAATTATGGGACTTTTAAATGATTTTAAAACAGAAATATATATTTTTCTCAAATAGTTTTGATTCCATATATGTCAATATCATTTGATAGATTTTACACTTGTTTGAAATTTAATTTATTATGATACAATAATCCATATTTTATTAAAGGTTTTGTGATATTTTTGACTTTGGATGTGTTATTTTAATACCATTCATGGTTTGTGGTTAATGAATTAACATTTAGTATGCGAGTTTTAATATGAATGTTTATGTTATTTTTCAACCTTTTCATATGAAGAATGCATTGGACTTAGTAAGTGGCGAGTGGAGCCTGCTATAGCTTCTAGAAGCATCAGTATCTCTCATGAGACAAACTAGTGTCTTGGAATAAGGCTTTGAAAAAATCTTATTTGTGTTCTTGGCATGTGGCCTTGACTATGTGGTTATGATGTCTGGCATTATGCATTCCATCATTATGAAATTAGCTATTGACATTGTATGTGATTATTCGACTAGTTGAATATCCATGTGAATAAGTAAATGACATTATTTGATTTATCTTTTCCATAGTATGCATAATTTTTTTTTAAAAGGATTGTGTTTCATTCTTATACATTGCCTTAAATTTTTATGCTTATTTATGATAGTTTCCACTATATTTTTATCCTTACTAAGCATCTGAGCTCACTTATTTCTTATGTTTTTTCCTAGGATGTGAAGAAGTATATTATGATTAACTTGCATGGATGGCCTAAAGGATATGAGTGTGTTTAAAGGGGAAAAAATATTGTTTTTTTATTTCATGATGTAATGTAAACCATATGTATGAATCTAGTACTTTCAATGATACTAAAATAATCACTCTTTTGAGACTTGATCTCTTGTGATCATGACAATTTTATGTAATAATGGACCGACTCTCAGTAACTAGTGTAGGGGAATTATAGTTGGTAACAAAGAAAGTTTATTAAATTCATTGGAAACTAGATTTAGAAAAAATATAATTAGAGAACATTACCCTAATATAGGATTTGAGTATTAGTATAGAAGAACTTCCTAGAATTTTGGTAATATAGATATTTTTTAAATTTTCCAAGCCATACACCCCTATCTAGATACAAGCAGGTAGAGGTGGCCCTGGCACAGATGTATATACGGGAAAAACCTAAAAACACCGCTTTGATCTAGACTTGAACAGGAACTGGTTCACGACAAAAGGCCTTGTTGCACTCTTGGTTACAACACTCCCGGGAGATATGCTTGGGATAATTCACATTTTCCTTAAAAGCCATTATGAAGGATTTTTTAGTAAATTTTTCCTAAAAGAAAATATTTTTTATGATTATGGATTATATGAATAAACATTTCAATTTATGTTAGGTATTTTAAAATTTTGGAATTATGAATTGTGATTCATAAACTAACCTAGTGTATTCCATTATTTAGAAATGGTGCCCAGTAAAATGAATGAGAAATCCAACAATACGCATGATCTAAAGAGTAAGAATGATCACATGTTACATCGACTTAAGCCAACATTTATAAGGGAAATAGTATCCCATGTATTCTCATCATACGAAGAAATACTATCATGTGTTAATAAGATAAGTAATTCTCTGAGTCCTATGGATTTGAAGGGAATCCAGTGAAGAAAAGGATGGAAGAGAGAAAGATTGATAAAGGGAATAAGGGAAAGAATGATTTTCCCATATGTGATAACTATAGAAAGAACCACCTTGTTAAATGATTGAAGGGAATTGGAGTTTGTTATAATTGTGTAGAAAAAGGTCAGAAAGCATGTGATTGCAATGGTAAGAAAAATGTTTCAAATGTAAAATATTTCTTCTGCAATGAGTTGGGACACTACATGAATCAATGTCCCAATCATCATAGTATACCTGAAACAATGCTATTGGATAATAATCAAGTTATGATACTAAAAAAGGTGAAGAGGAATAATTAGTGTTATCATATTTTTATTAATTAATTGTGTTAGTTGATTTTTTTATCAACGATGTACTAGTTACATTAATTATGGAAATAAGTAAGGATTGTACTGTAGTACTGTTTCATTGAGGATTTGAGATTATATGGTACTAAGAAAAGTGACTCAATAGTAAGTTAAAATTTTTGGAAAAGACATGGTGTAAGGAACGATAAACCTTAATATGGTTCTGATACTGAGGTAGTGATTTTGGAATAAGAGATGGTTGATTTGGATAAATTATATTGGATATTCTTGACTACCTTGGAACTAATTAATGATTTGATTATTCCATCATTGTTTGAGTATTAAATTTTTTTGGATATAAGAAATATATCTAGTATTATATAAGTAATAAGAGAGCATGAATGTAATCAATAAGGTTTTATGGTAATTTAGTGTGTTACCATGTTTTAAGAGAATACATGATGAAAGTACTCACATGTTATTTTGTGGAAAAAAGAGGTCTTTATCATGTTATGTTGACTTTCCTTTTAATGTTTTGGACTACGAGTTTGGACACAAGTATTCTGGATATGTATAAAGATTAGAATGGATTAAGTTGGACATTGGATACTATGGTTTAAGGTTAAAACATTTCTTAAGATTATTTTTGGATTTTTTATAAAATGGGCAACCTGAAGGTCGGGTGACAACTTGTCGCATTGAGCCTGCAACTGAAGAGCGACAAGGGTGAATCACTTACCACAGACCTACATGATGTCCTAGTTTATATAATTTAGTTTTTTAAATGGCCTGATAGAGGAATTATAAATTCATTATTTTAAACCCTATATGATTAGGATAAATAGAATATATTTTATTTCGATTATCTATTGGAGTGAAAGATGTGTTTGTGGTTGAAATTAGATAAGGTATGGAATTATACTTGTAAATTATTGTTTTTATTATTCTATAAAGAAATTAATTCTTAAACTTTTGGGAAAGGATCTTAAAACTTAAAACGTGTTATCACAATATCTTATGTTTTGATAAACCAATTATATTTTAAGTCATCATAGATTTATGGCTTTGAGGCCCTCAATTTTCTATTTATTTTTCACTTGTTTGTGATTGATGACATCAATCACTCCCTACAAATATTTAAGTTTTGACTCCAATTATGTGTCTCAAATTTCCACCAATGTTCTCATATTCGAAATTCTAATTTGGTGGTGAATTTTTTATTTCCCTTTCCCTCTTATTAAGACTAAATTTTATTAACCCTATTTTTTATGTAGGTTTTCCACAAAGTAATTTTCTATTTTTAACCTTGTATTTTCAAAGAACTATTTTAAATTGAAAGGGAACAAATTATTGAAGGATGGGAGAATATAACACCCCATTATTTCATAATAATTTATATCTTTAAAGTAATATGATAGATTATACTACATGCAACACCTAATTTTCTTGCGTTAAACCCAAGATTGAGTTTCTGCGAAACAACACATTAGAATTATAATTATATAAAGGATATATTAATTTAACAATTAAATATTGTGATATAAATAGTAAAAAATAAATTTTTATTATTATTTATAATGTTTTAACATAAATAAAACATATTTACAATGAATTGTATAAGTTTTGTTAAAATATTTATATATTTAGAAAAAGTATTTCCTTAAAAGAAAAACTTTTTATGTACTTTTGTGAATAATAATAAAATTAATTTTAGAAACTCCTAAAATTTTAATTTGGTAAAATATAATTCATTTTTGGATTGGGAATATCAAAATTAACATAGGGTGAATTTTTGGTATTTTTCTGAAAACATTTAATTTTTGATGAATAGTGAAAAATACTACATAGTACATTAAAACTGACTTTTTATTTAGATAATGATTATTTTTATTTGAATATATTTTAAATTAAAAATAGCTATATAATACCTCTATTAGTGCAAATGTAATTTGTTGGTGTCATTTTATAATAATATTAGATATATAAAATTTTATTGAATATTTTTTAACCACATTCTATGCACATATGCAAATTTGCGTAAAGCATAATTTTACTATTTTAGTGAATTGAATTTAAAAAATAAGAGAGACAAGGTTGAAATTCGTATGTATAATTTGGTTTAATAGAATGAAAATTTTTTTTGGTGAATAGTAACTTTTGAATTTTATTTACCACAGCTAAAAGTAAATAGCGTAATTAAAGGTAAAAATGATATTATAATTACCCTAACACATGTACTAATTCTATTATAAAAGTTTATTTAGACCAAAATCAACTATAGTATTAAAATATGATCCTCTTTGATCCACTTTGATTAGATTAGGACATTGATTATTATTTTATTTAAAGAAGAGTTAAAAGTGTAAAATTCAAAATTTAATAACTAAACAAATTTTTATATAGTGTTATACATAAGATAAATTTTACAATAAATATTAATTAGAAAGATAAATCTATTTCCTATATCATGGTATTTTATTTATAATTTTTAGACATTAAATAATAATATTTATTTATGACGTAATGATGATGCAGTAATTACCTTATTAATAATAGGTTAAACTAATTGATATTATAAATATAAACATAAATGTAAATTGAGAATTTTTATGCATTCCACTTATTTTCAATGTTAATATGACATTTTAGGGTTGATTTAATGTATTTTTTTGTAGTAATAAAGTTTTATTTGGCTTTCACAAAAACCAAATACTAAATAGTGTCAAAATTGACATAAATGAGTTTTTTTAAAAATACTATATTATTCAATGATATAATATTCCTAAAAATATAAGGTTTTGAAAAAAAATATATAAGGATATATATTTCATTCATGAACCACTTGAATCTCTCTTGGCATTTTATAGTATGTTTATTAACCATTATTATAAAAATATAAGAAGACATGGTAAAAGTTAAACTACTTAACTAAGAGTTAAATAAAAAATATAAGGTTAATATGGTGACCTAAAGTTGTCTAAAACCTATTTTTGAGATTATATTGACCCATACCCACCTTAGCCTCGAAATAAAACCATTTGGATCCATTATAAAATGAAAACGATTTTATAATAAAATAATATTTCAAGATTTTCCAAAAGTGACCATCACCTCTCTTATAAAAGGGTACTTCCCCTTCTCTTAAAATCACACTTCCAAATCCATTTGGATCGTCCAACCACTACTCAAATATCTTACTAACTACACTTAATGAATCCTAGAGGCATTACTTTGTTCATAAATCCAAACTATGGAACCGTTTTGATAAAATCAAAAAGGAAGCACCCGAAGAAGAGGTAATAATTTCAACACCTCTTTCAAAGTTCTTTTCTTATTACACTTCCTCTTTCTTTGTTGTTTCCTTACCAAAATAAAAAATCCAGTACCTTATACATACTTTGATGTTATTATAAATATGGTACATTCATATTCCTTATTCAATCTATCTTATTAATGACAAAGTCGTCATACGTGCATACGTACGACTTACCGTCTCCACGTCGTGGTGTAATTTTCAATTCAACACTTCACTATTTAGATGAGTATAATAATGAGTATTATTTATGTAAATAATGAATATAAAATGTTAATTATTCTTTATATTTAATATACCATCCATTTACATATGATTTCACCATCAATAGAATGATATTATCCCTCGTGCATATGTACAGATTACCGTCTCCACGAATGTGATGAGATTCATTCCCCAACGTAACCATTCAAGAATAATTTAAATTTTTTGATTAAAAATAATGATTAAGATATTAATATAATTATTTATATTAATCCAATACATTTTATCTATAAAAAACATGACTTACAAAACAAAACATATAAAGGAAAACGAATTAGTTAGCACCCGAAACAAATATACTAGTGAAATATTATTAACGAAGCAATATTAAAAGATCATATATGATATCATATTTATGTATGTGATTCTTGTATAATTTTATAACAATGATTTAACTATTATATAGGAGGTTAACTTACCCTCGACAAAGGAAAAGTACAAGGTAAGGGTTAATTTTACAATCTCTTTATTTATCCCAGGTTGTTTATATGTAAGTGTCTATTGGGACTTCTTTATCATCTACATATGTGTTTCCTAAAAATTTATCTCAATTTTTTTTTAATTTTTCCTGAAATATGGGTTAAATTCATTTATACCCTTGTTTTAATTTTTATAATAACTTTCTAAAGGAATTTTTCCATCATTTTAAAAATAATGTACTTTATGACCTTTTCAGAAAATTAAGGGATGAATGTTTTTTTAACTTATATGGTAGGTGCAACTATTTTCAACCGTTATAACACCTTATGCAATTTCCTTACAAGTTTATAACAATATTTTCAAAATAGATGTTTTTTAATTAAATTACTTTTAAATTATTTCAAAATATAAAGAGATATTTCTCTCAAAAATTTTTGATTTCATCTATTTCAAAATCCTTTGATAAATTCTACACTTGTTTGAAGTTGATTTATTATGTTACAATCTTACTTATTGTATTGAAGGTTTTGTGATTTGTTTGACTTTGGATGTGTTATTTTTATACTATTCATGGTTTATGGTTAAATTATTAACTTTTCATATGCTAGTTTTAATATGAATGTTTATGTTATGTTTCAACCTTTTCATATGAGGAATGCATTGGAATTAGTAAGTGATGGGTTGAGCCCACTGTAGCTCCTTGATACATCGGTATGTCTCATGAGACAAACATGTGTCTTAGTATAAGGCCATGAAAAAAAATTGTATTCTTGACATGAGGCCTTGACTATGTGGTTATGATGTCTCGCATTATTCATTCCTTCATTATGAAATTCACTATTGACATTACATGTGATTATTCGACTAGTAGAATATCTATGTGAATACTTAAATTGAATTATTTGACTTATCTTTTCCATATTATACTGAAGTATAATTTTAAAAGGATTGTGTTTTAGTATTATAAATTTCCTTAAATTTTTATTCATATTTATGATAGTTTCCGCTATATTGTTATCCTTACTGAGAATTTGAGCTCACCCCTTTATTAAGTTTTCTTTTTCCCAATATGTGAAGAATTATATTATGATTAACCTACAGGGATATGCCAAAGGATATGATTGTGTTCAAAAGGGACACAATGTTGTTTTTTTATTTCATGAAGTAATGTAAAACTTATGTATATATTTGTTACTTCCAGTTCTACTAAACTAATCAGTCTTTCAAGACTTGATCTATTGTGATCATGCCAATGTCGTGTAATAATGCACCATATCTACGTAACTAGTGTCAGCGTGTTAAAGGTGGTATTAGAGGAATTTTAGTACAAACCTTGGAAACTAGATTTATAAAAACTCTAATTATAGAAAATTACCCTAAGACAGACTTTGTGGATTAGTATAGAAGAACTTCCAAGAATTTTGGTAATGTAGAGATATTGTGAATTTTTCAAGAAATACATCATAGTATGAATATAAGAAGGTAGAGGTGGCTCTAGAACATATTTATCTAGGGGTAAAACCCAAAAAACATGCTTTGATCTAGACTCGAACAGGAACTGGTGTATGCCAACCGGCCTTGCTTCACTCTTGATTATGACACTCTCGGGGGATATGCTTAAGATAATTCACATTTTCTTTACAAGCCATTATGATGGATTTATGAGTAAATACTTCCTCAATTAAAACATTTTATTTATGATTATATATTATATGAATAAACTTTTCAATTAACTTTAGGTATTTTACAAGTTTGGAATTATGCATTGCGATTCATAAACAAACCTAGTTTATAATATTGTTTAGAAATGGTACATAATAGAAGAAATGATAACTCCAGAAATACGCATAATCCAAAGAGTAAGAGGGATCATATATTTCATGGACTTAAGACAATATTTAGAATGGAAATAGTCTTCCACATATTCTTATTATATGAAGAAATAGTATCATGCGTTAATAAGATAAGTAAATAATTCTATGAGTCTTATGGCTTTGAAGGGAAGCCAGAGAAGAAAAGGATGGTAGAGAGAAAGATGGATTAAGGGAAGAATAGAAAAAGGATTTCCCCATTTTTGATAAGTGTGGAATGAATCACCATGGTAAATGATTGAAGGGAATGGTAGTTTGTTTAAGTGTGGAGAAAATGGACAACATGTACATTATTTCAGTGGTATGAAAAAGGTTTCAAATGTACAATGCTATATCTTCAATGATTTGGGACACTACACGGAATTAGTGACCCAATAATCAAAGTATACCCCAAATGATGCTATTGGATAATAATAATGTTATGATACTACCATAGATGAAGAGGAATAATTAGTTTTGTTATATTTTTATTAATGAATTATGTCATTTGAGTGTTGTATCAACGATTTACTAGTTATATAAATTATGGAAATAAATAAGGATTGTACTGAAATAGTATTTCATTGAGGATTTGAGATTATATGGTACTATGAAATGTGACTCAACAATAAGTTAAATTTTTTGGAAAATACATGGTTGAAGGAAAGATAAACCTAAATATAGTCCTGATACTGAGGTAGTGATTTTCGAATAAAATATGGTTGATTTGGATAAATTATATTAGATAGTCTTAACTATATTGGAACTAATTAATGGTTTGTTTATTCCATCATTATAGGAGTATTCCAAAATTTTGGATATAAGGAATATATATAGTATTCTATAAGGAATAATGGAGCATGAAAATAATCAATAAGGTTTTATGGTAATTCAGTGTGTCAACATGTTTTAAGAGAATATGTTATGAATGTACTCACATGTTATTTTGTGGAAAAAAGAGATCTTCATTATGTTATGTTGACTTTTCTTATAAATTTTTGGACTATGAGTTTGGACCCAAGTATTTTGGATAAGTCTAAAGATTGGAAGGGATTATGTTAAAAATTTGATACTATGGTTTAAGGTTAAAACATTTCTTAATATTATTTTTGAATTTTTTATAAAAAGGACAACACGAAGGTCAGGCGACAACCCGTCACATCCAGCAAGGCCGCGAGACTTGAACCCGAAACTGAAGGGTGAAAAGGGTGCATCACCTACCACTGGCCTATGTGATGTCCTAGTTTGTATAATATAGTTTTTTTAAATTATATGATAGATGAATTATAAATTCATCTTTTTTGAATCGCTATACTATTAAGATAAATAGAATATTTTTTAGTTCTATTATATTTTGGAGTGAAAGATGAGTTTTTGGTAGAACATAGTTAAAGGATTGAACTCTACTTGTCAATTATTTTTTTTCATTCTATGAAAAAATTAATTATTAAACTATAGGAAAGGATTTTAAAACCAAAAATGTGTTATCATAATACCTTATGTTTTGATGAACCAATAATATTTTAAGTCGTCATAGATTTATGGCTTTGATGAACTCAATTTTCTATTTATTGGTCACTTGTTTGTGATTTATAACCTCAATAAATCCCTATAAATATTTACATTTTCCTCTAATTCTGTCTCAAATTTCCACCAATGCAATTCTATTCGAAATCATAATTTGGTGGTGACTTTTTCATTTCCCTTTCCCTCTTATTAAGAATAAATTTTATTAACCATATTTCTGATGTGGGTTTTCCAGAAAGGTATTTTCTATTTTTAACCTTTTATTTTCAAAGAACAATTTAAAATTGCAAGTACGTAATTTATTGAATGAGGGGATAATGTAACACCCCAAGATTTCATAGTAAGTTATATATTTAAAGTAATTCAATATCTTATACTGCATGCAACACTGGCTTGGCTTTCCTTATATGCGAGATTGAGTTTATGTGAAACAACACATTATTTTTATTATTATTTAAACTATATATTTATTTATTAATTAAATATTGTAATATTAATAGTAACAAATAAATTTATATTATTATTTATAATGTTTTCACATAAATAAACGATATTTATAATGACCGGTATATATTTTGTTAAAATAGTTATATATTTAGAAAAACTATTTACATAAAAGAACAACTTTGTACGTCCTTTTGTGAACAATAATAAAAATAATAATAGATAATCCTAAAAATTTAATTTGGTAAAATAGACTTCTTTTTGGATTCAGAATATCAAAATTAACTTAGGGTGAATTTTTGGTATTTTTCTGAAATCTTTTAATTTGGGATGAATAATGAAACATACTGCATACTACATAAAAATCGATGTTTTATTTGAATAATAATTATTTTTGTTTAAATTTAATTTAATTTCAAAATAGATAAATTATACCTATATTAATCTAATGTAATTTTTTGGAGTCATTTTATAATAAGATTAGATATATAAAGTTTATTGAATTTTTTTACCCTCCATCTAGGAACATTTGAAAATTTGTATAAATTGTAAATTTACCACTTCTATGAATTGAATTTCAATAATACGAGAGACACGGTTGACATCAGTAAGTAAAATTTGTTTCAATAGGATGAAAATAAATTTTTGGTAAACAATATCTTTGGAATTTTATTTACCACAGTTAAAAGTAAATCAGGTAATTAATGGTAAAAATTATATTATAATTACCCTAACAAATATCCTGATTATATTTGATAATTTTATTTAGACCAAAATCAACATTAGTAATAAAATATTATCCTCTTTTAAACACTTGGATTAGATTAGGACATTTATTATTATTTTATTTAAAGAATAGTTAAAAGTGTAAAATTCAAGGTTTAATAAATAAACCATTTCTAATATAGTGTTAGACATAAGAAAAATTTGACTATAAATATTCATAAGAAATATAAAAATATTTCCCACATTATGGTATTTTATTTATAATTTTTATACATTAAATAAATAAATTTATTTATGACATAATAAAGATGAAGTAATTACCTTATTAATAAAATATTAAAATAATTGATATTATAAATATCAAAATATGTTTAAATTGAGACTTTTGATACATTTCACGAATTTTATAAGTTAATATGACAATTTAGTGTTGATTTAATGTATTCTTTTCAAAGTAATCAAGTTTTTCTGACTTTCACAATAACCAAATATTGAATAGTGTCAAAATTGACATAAATGTGTTTTTAAAATAAATAATATATTATTTTATGATATAATATTCTTTAAAATTTAAGATTTGGAAAAATGTCTTATATAATGATATATATGTCATTAATGAACCACTTTAGGTTCTCTTGGAATTTTATAGTAAGTATATTAACCATGTATTTTAAAAATACAAGGAGACAAGGCAAAAGTTAAACTACTTAACTAAGAGATAAATCTAAAAGAAAAGTTAATATGGCAACCTAAACATGTCTAAAACCTATTGTATGTGATTATTTCTAACCATACACACCTTATACTTGAAATAAATCCATTTGGATCCATTATAAACGGAAAATTATTTTATAATAAAATAATATTTCCAGCTTTTTTTAAAGTGACCCTCACCTCTCTCCCCTTCCCTCAAAATCACACCTCAAAAGCCATTTCAGTCGGCCAAAACCTGATCAAATATCTTACCAAATACCCTAAATTAACCCTAGAGGCCTTAATTGGTTTACAAATCCATCTTATGGAGCCTTTTTGATCAAATCAATAAGGAAGTACCCGAAGAACAGGTAATAATTTCATCACTTCTTTCAAAGTTCTTTTCTTCTTCCACTTCATCTTTCTTTGTTTTTCCATACCAAAATAATATATATAGTACCAAATACATACTTTAATGTTATTATAAATATGTTACAACCATATTCATTATTCTATCCATCCTATGAATGACATAGTCTCCATACATGCGTACGTATAACTTACTGTCTCCACGTTGTGGTGTAATTTGTTATTCAACACTTAATTATTTGGATGGGTATAATAATGAGTATAATTGATGTAAAATATAAATATAACATTTTAATTATTCTTTATATTTAATATAACATCCAATTACATATCATTTAACCATAAATAGAATGATATTTTCACTCATGCGGATGCACAGATTACTGTCTCCACAAACGCAATGAGATTAATTTCTCATCGTAACCATTCAAGATTCATTTTCATTTTATGATTAAAAATAATGTTTAATAAATTAATATAATTCTGGATATATATCAAGTATATCCTATCCATAATAAACATGACTTACATAACAAAACATTTAAAGGAAAATGAATCAGTTAACACCTGAAAAAATGATACTACTGAAATATTATTAACAAATTAATATTAGAAGATCATGTATGATATTATATTTATGTGTGTGGTTCTTGTATAATTTAACAAAAATTATTTAACTATTATATAGTAGGATAATGTACCATCAACTAAGGAAAATTACTAGGTAAGGGTTAATTTTACAATCTCATTATTTATTCGAGGTGTTTATAAGTAATTGTCTACTGGGACTTCTTTATCATCAACATCTATGTTACTTAAAAATGTATTTCAATTTTTTTAATATTTCCTAGAATATAGGTTAAAGTCATTTATACCCTTTTTTAACATTTTATAAAATGTTTTTGAAATAAATTTTTCCATTCTTTTTCCAAATAAGGTACTTTATGACTTTTTCGACAAATTATGGTAAGAATGGGTTTTAACTTATACGGTGGGTGTAGATATTCTCCACCATTATAATAGCTTCAAAGATTCCCTTACATGATTATAATAATATTTTCAAAATAAATGTTTTCTTATATAATTACTTGACATTTAAATTATTTAAAAATAGAAAGAGATATTTCTCTCAAATAGATTTGTTTTCATCAACGCCAACATCCTGTGATGGATTTTATACTTATTTGAAGCTGATTTATTATGATACAATATTCCATATTATATTGAAGGTTTTGTGATATGTTTGACAGTGGATGTGTTATTTTTATACTATTCATGGTTTATGGTTAAAGTATTAACATTTTTTAAGATAGTTTTAATATGAATGTTTGTGTTATGTTTCAAACATTTCATATAAGGAATGTATTGGATTTAGTATGTGATAGGTGGAGTCCACTATAGCTCCTCGATGCTTCAGTAGGTCTCATGAGACAAAATAGTGTCTTGGGACAAGGCCTTGACAAAATCTTATTTGTAATCTTAGCATGGGGCCTTGAATATGTGGTTATGATTTCCGACATTATGCATTCCATCGTTATGAAATTAGGTATTGATATTACATGTGATTATTCGACTAGTAGAATATCAATGTGAGTAAGTAAATGGAATTATTTGATTTATCTTTTCCATATTATGCAGATGTTTAAGTTTAAAAGGCGTGTGTTTTAGTCTTATACATTACCTTAAATGTTTATATTTATTTATTATATTTTCCACTACATTTTTATCCTTACTAAGAATCTGAGCTCACCCCTTTCTTGTGTTTTCTTTTTCCCAGGATATGAAGAAGTATTTTATGATTAACCTACAGGGATAGGACAAAGGATATGAGTGTGTACAAATGGGACACAATGTTTTTTTATTTCATGATGTAATATAAAACTTATGTATGTATCTATTACTTCCAAGGATACTAAACTAATCGGTCTTCTGATACTTGATCTCTTGTGATCATGAAAATGTTATGTAATAATGCACTGACTCTGGGTAACTAGGGTCGGGGCAATACAGTTTGTATCAGGGGAATTTTAGTACAAACCTTGGAAAGTATGTTTATAAAAACTCTGATTAGAGAACATTACCCTAAGATAGACTTTGAGTATTAGAATAGAAGAGCATCCTAAAATTTTGGTAATGTAGAGATTTTGTGAATTTTCCAAGCAATACATCTCTATCTGGATATGATTAGATAGAGGCAGCTCTGGATAATATGTAACTTGGGGTAAAACCTTAAAAACATCTTTGATCTAGACTCGAATGAGAACTATTTCATGGCAACAGGCTTCATGCACTCTTGGTTATGACACTCCAGGGGGATATGCTTAGGATAGTCCACATTTTCTTTACAAGCCATCACGAAGGATTTATGAGTAAATACTTCCTCAAATAAAACATATTTTTATTAATTATACTGAATTATATGCTTAAACCATTCAGTTTACATAATGAATTTTACAAGTTTGGAATTATTCATTGTGATTCATAGACTAACCTATTGTATGACATTGTTTAGAAATGGTTCCCAGTAGAAGGAATGAGAACTCCAGCAATACACATGATCCAAAGGGTAAGAAGGATCATATCTTTCATGGTCTTAAGCCAACATTTATAAGGTAAAGAGACACCCTCCTATTCTCATCATATGAATAAATAGTATAGCGTGTTAATAAGATAAGTAAATAATTCTCTAAGTCCTATGGATTTTAAGGGAATCTAGAGAAGAATAGGATGGTAGAGAGAAATATGGATAAAGGGAAGATGTGAAAGAAGGATTTTCCCATATGTGATAATTATAGAAAGAATCACTTTGGTAAATGATTGAAGGGAATGGGATTTTGTTATAATTGTGGAGAAAAAGGAAACCAAGTACGTTATTGAAGGTGTAAGAAAAAATTTTCAGATGTACAATGCTTCATCTGCATGATGTTAGGACACTACGCGAATCAATGTCCCAATCATTAGAGTATAACCTAGATGATGCTATTGGATGATAATCTTGTTATGATACTACCACATATGAAGAGGAATAATTAGTGTTCTAATATTTTTATTAATTAATTATTTAATTTGAGTGTTGTATCAATGATGTACTGGTTATATTAATTATAGAAATAAAAAAGGATTATACTGCAATACTATTTCATTAAATATTTGAGATTATACGATACTAAGAAAAGTGACTCAAAAACTTGTTAACTTTTTGTAAAATACATGGTTCAAGAAATGATAAAATTTAATATGGTCCTCATAATGAGGTAGTGATTTTTGAATAAGAGATGACTGATTTTTATAAATTATATTGGATATTCTTTACTACCATGGAACAGATTAATGGTTTGTTTATTCCATCATTGTTGGAGTATTCAAAAATTTTGGATATAAGTAATATATCTAGTATTTTATAAGTAATAAGGGAGAATGAATGTAATCAATAATGTTTTATGGTAATTCATGGTGTTACTATGTTTTATAAGAATCCTTGATGAAAGTACTCACATGTTATTATATGGCAAAAAAATTATCTTCATTATGTTATGTTGACTTTCCTTATAAATTTTTGGACTATGAGTTTGGATAAAAGTATTTTAGATAAGTCTAAATATTGGAATGTATTAAGTTGGACATTGGATACTATGGTTTATGGTTAAAACATTTATTAAAATTAATTTTTGATTTTTTAAATAAAAAGGACAACCTGAAGGTCATGCGATAACCCGTCACATCTAGCAAGGTTGTGAGACTTGAACCCGCAACCGAAGGGCGAGAAGGGTGCATCACCTACCACTGGCCTACATGATGTCCTGGTTTGTATAATGTAGTCTTTTTAAATGATCTAATAAATGAATTATAAATTCCTTTTTTTTGAAACTCTATATGATTAAGATAAATTGAATATTTTTGAGTTCTATTATCTTTTGGAGTGAAAGATGAGTTTGTGGTAAAAATTAGTTAAAGGATGGAACTCTACTTTTCAGGTATTTTTTTTCTTATTTTATGGAGAAATTAATTCTTAAATTTTTTGGAATGTATCTTAAGACAAAAAATATGTTATCCCAATACCTTATGTTTTGATAAACCAATGATATTTTAAGTCATCGTAGATTTATGGCTTTGAGGCCCTTAATTTTCTATTTATTGTTCATTTGTTTGTGATTGATGACCTCAATCACTCCCTATAAATATTTATTTTTTCCTCCAATTATGTGTCTCAAATTTCCACCAATGTTATCTTATTCAAAATCATAATTTGGTGGTGACTTTTTCATTTACATTTCCCTCTTATTAAGACTAAATTTTGTTAACTCTATTACTGATGTCGGTTTTTCACAAAAGAATTTTCTATTTTTAACCTTTTATTTTTTAAGAACAATTTTAAATTGCGAGGATGCAATTTATCGAATGAGGGGAAAATATAAAACCCCAATATTTCAATGTACGTTATATCTTTAAAGTAATTAAATAGCTTATATTGCGTGCAACACCGACTTGGCTTGCGTTATACACAAGATTGAGTTTCTGTCAAACAACATATTAATATTATAATTATTTAAACAATATATTTATTTATCAATTAAATATTGTTATATGAATAGTAAAAAAATTTATTATTTATACTTTTTTCACATAAATAAAACATATTTATAATGAAATTTATATGTTTTTTAAAATAGTTATATATTTAGAAAAAACTATTTTTATAAAAGATCAACTTGTTATGTCCTTTTGTGAAAAATAATAAAATTAATATTAGACACTCGTAAAAATTGAATTTGGTAAAAAAGAGACTTCATTTTTTGATTCGGAATATCAAAAATTATCTCAGGGTGAATTTTTGGTATTTTTCTGAAAACATTCATTTTTTGATAAATAGTGAAAAATATTGCATAGTACATAAAAACAGAATTTTTATTTAAATAAATATTATTTTTATTTAAATTTATTTTAAACTCAAAATAGATACACAATACCTATATTAGTCTAATGTAATTATTTGGAGTCATTTAATAATAATATTATATATATAATTTTATTGAATTTTTTTACCCACCTTCTAGGCACATTTGTAAATTTTCATAAAATTTAATTTTACCACTTCTATGAATGGAATTTCAACAATAAAATAGACACAGTTGACATAAGTAAGAATAATCTGGTTCAATAGAATGAAAATATTTTTTTGGTGAATAATAACTTTTGAATTTTATTTTCCACGGTTAAAAGTAAATCAGGTAATTAAAGGTAAAAATGATATTATAATTACCCTAACACATGTCTTAATTCTATTAGATAAGTGTATTTCAAAAAAAATAAACCTTAGGAATAAAATATGATCTTCTTTGATTTACTTGGATTAGATTAGGACATTTATTATTATTTTATTTAAAGAAGAGTTAAAAGTGTAAAATTCAAAGTTTAATAACCAAACCATTTTTCATATTGGTTTATACATTAGATAAATTTGAATATAAATTTTAATTATAATGATAAAAATATTTCATACATCCTGGTAGTTTATTTAAATTTTTTAGACATTAAATAATTAAATTTATTTAGGACACAATTATGATGCAGTATTTACCTTATTAATTAAAGATTAAAATAATTGATATTATAAATATCAAAATAAATGTAAATTGAGACTTTTTATGAATTAAACTAATTTTCTAGGTTAATAATACATTTTAGGGATGATTTAATTTATTTCTTTGAATTAATCATGTTTTTGTTTACATTCAAAAAAACCAAATACAAAATAGTGTCAAAATTGACATAAATGTGTTTTTAAAACAAATAATATATTGTTAAATGATAAAATATTCATAAAAATATAAGGTTCAGAAAAAAGTACTTATATAAAGATTTATATGTCCTTAATGAACCACTAGATTTTCTCTTGGTATTTTACAGTATGTTTATTAACCATGTATTATAAAAATACAAGAATACCTAGTAAAAGTTAAACTACTTAACAAAGATTTAAATATAAAAGATAAGGTTAATATGGTGACCTAAACTTGTATTAAACCTATTGGTTGAGAGGATTCTGACCCATCCCCACCTTAGCCTCAAAATAAATACATTTTAAGCCATTATAAACCGAAAATGATTTTATACTAAAATAATATTTCAAGATTTTCTTGATGTGACCCTCGCCTCTCTTATAAAAGGGTACTTCCCTTCACTAAAAATCACACCTCCAAATCCATTTGGCTATGCCAACCCGCTATTCAAATATCTTCCCAACTACCCTCAGTTCATCCTAGAGGCCTCAATTTGTTTAGAAATCCAACCTAAGGATCCTTTTTTATCAAATCAAAAAGAAATCAACCAAAGAAGATGTAATAATATAATCACCTCTTTCAAAGTTCTTTTCTTCTTCCACATTCTCTTTATTTGTTGTTTCTATACCAAAATAATAACTCCAATACCTTTATACATATTGTGATTTTATTATAAATATGTTACAACCATATTAATTATTTTATCCATCCTATGAATGAAAAATTCACCATACATGAGTACGTACGGCTTACTGTCTCCAGGTTGTAGAGTAGTTTTTATTCAACGCTTCATTATTTGGATGGGTATAATAATGAGTATAATTGATGTAAATAATAAATATAATGTGTTAATTATTCTGTATATGTAATGTACCATCTAATTTCATACGATTTCACCATCAATAGAATGATATTGTCTCTCGTGCGTACATATGGATTACCATCTCCACAAACGCGATGAGATTCATTCCCCATCATAACCATTCAAAAATAGTTTTCATTTTATGATTAAAAATAATTTTTAAGAACTAATTATCATTCTGGATATGAATCAAACACATCCTATCCATAACAAACATGACTTATATAACAAAACATATAAAGGAAAATGAATCAGTTTACACCCGAAATAATGATACTACTGAAATATCCTTAACAGGGAAATATTAGAAAATCATATATGATATCATATTTATGTATGTGGTTATTGTATAATTTAATAACAATGATTTAACTATTCTACAAGATGTTAATGTATCCTCGACTATGGAAAAGTACAAGGTAATGGTTAATTATACAGTCTCTTTATTTATTCAAGGTTGTTTATACATAATTATCTACTGGGACTTCTTTATCAACCACATCCGTGTTTGTTAAAAATGTATTTCAAAAAAGTAACTATTTCCTATAATATGGGTTAAAGTCATTTATACCCTTGTTTTACTTTTTATAAAATGTTTTGAAAAAAAAAATTCCACTTTCCAAACAAGGTACTTTATGACCTTTTTGAAAAATTAAGGTTAGAATGTTTTTCTCACTTATACGGCAAGAGCAGCTATTTTCTACCATTATAACACCTTCGAAGCTTCCCTTACAAGCTAATAAAAATATTTTCAAAATAATTTTTTTTTATAATTACGTTTCTTTTAAATGATTTACAAATAGATAGAGATATTTATCTCAAACGATTTTGATTTCATCTATATCAACATCCTTTGATGGATTTTACACTTGTTGGAAGTTGATCATTATGATACAATCATCTATATTTTATTGAAGGTTTCGTGAAATGTTTGACTGTGGATGTGTTATTTTTAAACCATTCGTTGTTTATGGTTAAAGTATTAAAATTTTGTATGCTTGTTTTAATACGAATTTTTATGCTATGTTTCAACATTTTCATATGAGGAATGAATTGTACTTTATAAGTGATGGGTGGAGCCCGCTATAGCTTTTTGATGCATCGGCATGTCTAATGAGAAAAACTAGTGTCTTGGCACAAGGCCTTGACAAAATCTTATTTTTAGTCTTGGCACGAGGCCTTGACTATGTGGTTATGATGTCTGAAATTATTTATTCCATCATTGTGAAATTAGCTATTGATATTACATGTGATTATTAGACTAGTAGAATATCCATGTGAATAAGTAAATGGAATTATTTGATTTATATTTTCCATATTATGCTGAAGCTTATGTTTAAAAGGCTTGTGTTTTAGTTTTATAAATTTCTTTAAATTTTTGTGCTTATTTATGATAGTTTCATCTATATTGTTATCCTTACTGAGAATATGAGATCTCCCCTTTCTTATGTTTTCTTTTTCCCTAGATGTGAAGAAATATATTATAATTAATCAGTTGGGATAGGCCAAAGGATATGAGTGTGTTCAAAGGGGACAAAATGTTGTTTTTTTATTTTTAATGATATAATGTAAAACTTATGTATATATCTTGTACTTCCAAGGATGCTAAACTAATCATTATTTCGAGACATGATCTCTTGTGATCATGCCAATGTTATGTAATAATGCACCAACTCAAGGTAACTAGGGTCGGGGCGTTATGTATGTCACCCTGATGAATGATCAAGAACGCTTGAGCTCTTTCCACCCACAGCATATCCGGGAAGAAAGTATCAAAGAACCTGGCCTCAAAGTCCTTCTCGGCCAGTCCCTTGTGTCTTATTCCTATACTAGAACATGTTCCTGAGTCTTCCCCAAATACAATACCTACATCTCATTCCCTACCTAAACCTCATTGGTCTCAACCTGCTCATTCTCTAGAGGAACCACATTAACATCCTCCTGACACTCCATCCAATCCATCAAGGTGGAAACCCGCTAAATAACATCAAAATTGTCAAGATAACCCATATATATATATATAATGTAGATAGGGAAATAAATAATTGGGAACATCAAATCACTACCCTTAGCCTTCCTCATAAGAACTATGCCACATTGCATCCCGACCTCATGAAAAAATTTCCTGCCCATATCAGTGCTTGGCATCAAATATTCCATGGTCCATGACTGTCTTGAAATACTACGTCACCTTAAAACTGATGACATTTTCTCCCAACCTATTGATCAACATCACCCATGCCATAATACCTACCTACTCTTATAGGATCCAGGACTAATTCACACATCACAATCAATATATATATCATATTATATACTCATATGCATTTCATATTTCATAAGAAATTGTTAATGGTTCTTGATTATAAATAACTAAAATATCATTTCATGTTCCTAGAAAAAATAAAAAACAAGAATACACCCCTTGACTTACAAGGCTAGGGGACCAAGTTCTCCCATACCTTGTCGTATAGTACAAGGATCACATATCATAACAAATAACAATCACATTCCAAAAATAATAATTAAGGTTTAAATCATATATATTGTCAAATGATAAAAATAGAACTGAATTTATAACCCATGTTAACATGGTCCAACCATCATGCATGGGGATGAAAGCACCCAAACATGAGTTCTAAACCCAATTCTGACAAAATCCTAATCTATATTCTACCATAAACAAAATTTTAATACCAACTAAAAAGGAAAGAAAAGAAATATTGATCTCATTAGTATCCATCCTTGAAATGCTACAAAATTCCAAACACGAACAACTCTAATACCAATTATAGCATCTACAACCCGATAATCCACCGATACAGTTTTATTGGGCCGGGTTCTATTGGCCTTAGATGCAACCCCCATATGCCAAAGGATTCTGACTAATAGAAATGGTTTAATAGAGTAATAGTTGGGAGAATATACCATGAAAGAATAATATAATAATGGTATGAGTAATATATAATATCATGTAGTGGAAGAAAAGAATTATCAGACTCAAACCAGACCCGCTAAAAGAGGCAGCACAAACAATATTAGAAAATAATGGAAGCCTAATAATCAACAGTAGTGAAATAAAATAACCATTCCATAATACCATTTTTAGCTACTTATCAAAACATAAATACATAATAGGTCATACAATACATTAATAAAAAGGAACCCTAATGTATTAACTGAGTAGAATAGTCTAGTTGATCACCTCAAATAAAGAAACCTGACACCATGTGCCTCCTGAATCCTCGTGTCTCAATAATGCACTGATTCTCTGAAGGTATTCCCAATATAATCAAACATTAGTCCCTAGTTCCCCTTATTGAAATCACAAATCAGATCAAAGAACAATGTTTGAAGGGACAAAAATATATATCCTCAAATAAAAATCATTTTTGACTCATAGAAAGACATCCTGAGGAATAGAGATCTCTGTTATCCAAAAATAATCCTGGACCAATATCCCCCATACAGAAAGCCTCATCCCCTAACTGATAGACTCCATGGTATCATCTGAAGGCCCTTGATCATATCTATGTCTTTATAAAATAAGAAAACCCCAAAAAATACCTAATCCACACTACCGAGGGAATCTACTCACATGAGGGGTCAAAAAACCTCATCACTGAATTAACCTTTGTGCACATGACTCTAATCGGTTATTTGAACAACATGGGTTAGAGGAAATCACCAATTTAATACATAATCCACACTAATACAATAACCCATATCCCCTATGATCATGTCCTTCAAGTATGATAAACATTCCAACCAATAACATCATTCATGCCATCAACCCAACGACCTTTCCGCCTCAACAAACATCCATGATTCAAAACTAGTGATCACATCTCCCAAATAACCTAGGACAAGACTAATGTGATGGTCCCACCACCTCAATTATATTTTCCATCTCTATTTCAAAACTCATTCCAATCCCATTACGATCCCATGGATCATATCACATGTAATTAAAATATTTTATATTTACAAACCAAATCAAATAAAAAAAATTGAACATAATTGAATTGTAAAATTTCAATTTAATGAGACAAAAAATTAAGTCAAGAACACACCCCGTATTAACTATACAAGGTGTTCGTCATCCTCTAACCCAGCCTCACATGAGTTAATATACCCAGGGTATGCCTAATAGCATCTGATAGGGTCATAAAATCAATTTAACATCATGTAATAAATTTAATAAGGCCCCACTCAAATATCCAATTACACACTAACCCCCCCCCCCCCCAACATATTAAATAAAACAAATAAATGTATTCACCAACTAAATTGTAATATTATATTTAGGAACATCCGATATTATCCTCCAACTCAAATAGGTTTGGAAGAAATCAGCATTTCTGTCGAACGCCTAGAAAATAGGGAAAAATCTCAAACTGATTTTGTGCTATGTGAGGTGGGAGAAAGGATAATGTGATTCAAGGTTGGGGTGTACATTAACAATAAAGATCCAATTCACACATCAACAACCATGAATTATCTTGGATGAAGGAGGTGAATCAAATCCAATAGGAGGAGGAAAATGGAGGAAACCATCCTCTTGTGTCCGACCCATGGGAGAAGGAAAAAGAGGGAGAAAAATAAAAATTGAATAGGGGAATAAAAATAATTTTACCCATTTAAAAATTCTACCTGTTTATCCCACATAATTTTCCAAACTATACATAAAACGTGCATTCTATAGGGTGAGGTTACTAAGTAATTGAAACTACCCATGCAGTTTATGCACGGTTTTCCCAAACCATGTGAAAACTATGTGATATCCTATGGAAAAAAATTTGAGCCACATTCAGGGTCCTAAACTCCTACCAACATAGTTTAATAAAACATGTAGAAGTAAAAAATTAGGCCGCATGGTTTAATGGAAGAGGCTGCACAGTTTACCTAAAGCATGTGTATTGACATAAGACTCTCAAACTAGTCCTTTAGGCCTCTGATGCAATAAAAACACATTTGAACACCCAAGGTACCCTCCATGACTCTAAAAAATGCAAATACCTATCATTGGGGTAAATAAAAACATGTAATTGAGTTACGTTGACTGAAAATGAATCTGGAATACCAACCAATTCAAAAATTTAAAACAGAAGTGGTTTTTGACCTGATTCAAAAAACCAGGAAGTTACAAATGGCATACCCCATAGTGTAGCAATTGGTTTTATAAAACCATTGTTAATAGCCTCTTGTACCAACTTCTTCAGTTGTTTATGAGTAAAAAATTAATTTAAGGCGATGCATATTTCACATCAATTATTTTTTACCATCATTATAAATAATTTTTCACATCGGCTATAAAATATATGACATGAAAAATACATCATGTATCTTCTTAGTATCTATTATTTAATAATTGATGTTGAAAATATGGTTTTTTCATCATTAATTTAAAATTTTATGTCCAAAACCATTTTTTCATGTAGTTTATTAATTAAATATGTTGAGAATACATTAAAATATTTATGAAATTCCAGGATGCTTCATTTTTTCCATTCATTTTACCAAAAACTATTAGTTTTTCTTCTTGTGGTTAACCCTAACCCGTTATTATTGATTCTGGTGACCTTTTATAATTTTTAGTTGGAATTAACCACCATCATCAAACCTCAGTGATCATTGGGTCCCTCTTTTACTCTCTTTTCACTATCTTTCCATTTTCATAACTTTATCATTTGTCCCCCTTCCAATATATTTTTGTAGTTTGTGGTTATTTTTTAATCTTCTATATGTCTACATTATGTTTTAAATGTTTAATATAATTGTGGGATTATTTTCTTGAATGATATTTTTCACCACAAATAATTATCATCTATTAACTATGTTTATTTGAAGTTATTATTCTTGATGAATATAATTTATTTTTTAATTTATTAATGATTATTTTGATATTGAGGATTTATTAAATGATTATTGTATGAGTTTATGTAATAAATAATGCTAATTTACTAATTAATGATTGTCTAAGTAATGTATTTTGTGTACATTTTGACTGGTTATTTCAAAGGTATAATGGATTATATATTTTTAATGTAGAGTATTAGAAATATGTATTTAGAAAATTATACTGATTGAAATATAATATTTTATTTTTCATCAGTGAATAGTAAATAAATATTTTCAATGTGATACTTTTCTTATATAATATGCTATATATTGTTAATTTGAGAAATAATTTATATTAGTTTTTTGTTGTTTTTTTGAAAGTTTATTTTAAATTAAATTTCAAAATATGATAAATTATTTTAAATTCTAGATATTTTTTACAGATAAAAAATGGGTAATTGTTGGATTACTACACTATGAAAAAGAGATGAATATGAGCAAGGTATTGATGATTTTATTGGAATTTTCAAAATAAAATTTTCCAAACAATCAACTATATTTAGATCTATTCTTGAAATTTTTCAACATGAAAAATTCAAAATGCAGAGAAATTGTGGATCATTAAATTTTTCATTGATTTAATATGAGTTACAGCCCTTTGATTTTTATGGTTATATGGGTCAAAACTCAACATCTATTGATGAAAATGGTTCTCAAGATGATAAGTCATATCAATTAAATAAATTATTTGTGATATTTATATAGATGAAATTGGTAACTAACTATTAATTGAGCATTTGTATTGTGATGCGGATAAACCATTGTATCCATGTTTTATGAAATTTTTAGTTTTATCAATGGTTTTAAGATTGATTAAATTTATGGTAAAAATTTTATATAGTGACAAAAAATTTCAAAGTTTCTAGAACTATTGAATGAGATTCTTTCTAAGGAAAAAGATCTTCTTGATTGACATTATAATGTTAATAATTTGATATGGTTGATGGGTTTAGGGTATATAGAAATACATGCCTACTTGAAAATATATGTGGTAAGTTGAAAGGAATATAAAGTTATATTATATTTTTATAAATGTGGGATATAATGGTATAAGATGGAATAAAAATCAAAAACCAATTTATTAGTTACTAACAATCATTCCAATTAAATTTGGTATGTTCTGATAATTCCTTATTTTAATAGTTTATTTGAAAATTCGAATGATAAGATATGTTAAGATGATATGTATATGAGTATAGATATTCTAAAAAATTACTTTATACAGCTGATTGTAAATGGTGAAAGAAAATTAATCAATAGTCTCTGAAATTTGAAAATGAATTTAGAAATATCATACATTGACTATGCATATATGGAATGAATCAATATCAAAGCCTTAGCAGAAAAAAAATATTTCATAGATTGTTTTATTGGTAATTTACCACTTATCACTTGAATTTTGTATATATACGAAATATATCATGATGAGATTAATGATTTTTCAACCATAACATCTTAGAAATGATATTGATGATTTATTTTCACTATTAAATTATGATTTGAACTTTTTGGGTTGGAAGGTATTAGAGTGTACAATTCATATAAAATCAAATAATTTGTAGAATATGTAATGAATTTGTTCATAATAAATAATATCCCAACATAGGGAATATTTTTTTGAATTTTTTAAGGGGAATAATTTTTTCCAATTTATGAATAGTTGACTTCAGAATATCAACTCCAACATGAAATAAAAATAATATACAAGGGAAATTATAGTTTTTTATATGGATTAATCTTATCAAATATGAGAAAATGTATTAAACGGATACCAAGAATTTGATATTACTATAAATACTTTTTCCACTGACTAATACTTTTGGAGAGTAGAAAATATTGATATCACATTTAGAAAGACAAAAATATATTGTATTGATAGAAATATTTGGAAGAAATGATCAATATTTTTTTGTGCCTCAATATTTGGAGAAATGAAACATAAAATTTATGTCATGCATGTGGAGAATAATATATGTGAAATATTTGTTGGAACATTGTTATATAGTAAAGTATTGGCTAAAGATGGGTTGAATGAATGGTTGGGATTACTTATAACAGGAATACGCTTAGAGTTGTCCCCCACTTCTAATGGAAGATAAGAATACCTAAATATGGCTGGTAAAACATTATCAAAGAGGGTAAAATTTTGTTTCTTAGTTTATCCATGGTTTCAACATTCCATAGGGTTATTCTTCAAAATATACTTTTTTTAATAGTAAAGGATTTCTATTTGGAAGGCATGAAATATCATGATTCTTAAATCATGATAAAAAAATCCTACTTGTTTCATTGTAAGAAATATTTTCCATCTAATCTAGAATGAATATATTAAATGTGTGTTATTTTTTCAATTCAATTATTTAAAAATTTATTTATTTGAATTTATTGAATAATTTAGAGAACGATGTAGTTTCTATACATTGTAAACTGGAAATTTACATTCCTCCATATTTAATTTTGATATTATGGTGCATTTAATGGACTATTTTATATTAGATATAAATCCTTTCATTCATATATATTTTCATTAGATATTTACATTTTAAAGGTATATAAAGATATTGATGGGATATATTAAAAATCCACATCGAAGTTAATCTTCCATTATTGGGAAGTATATTTCTGAGGTGGTTCCAGTGTTTTGTACAAGCTACTTAATTATAGTGGACCATGTTAGTTTTCGAACATATCTCTTTAAAATAGTCAATTATATGGTAAAGGTGATTCATATCTTGAATGTAAAATAATTGATAGGTTAATAGAAAAATAAAGTAAATATATACATCATTAACAACATAAATGATTTACAATGATGTATAACATTGAATATTTTTGTGTCAAAACAATGTTATCCAATGAATAACGATATGTGAATTTTGAATAGCATAGAAAAACCATTTTTACATGGTTTAAGAAGACTATGAATGTAATATGATATTTTTGAAAAATATTGAGATGGTTAGTGTGTGGAAAAGATTAAATTTTATAACATGGTCCGAGTATGAAATTAATGACAACACATTTCATATTAATAATCATGACTATATAAGTGCAGTTTATATTAGTAGTTCGTTGGTGTATATAGAATTAAGGTATTTTTATATTTCTAAATATAAAATCCCCAAACTCTGTATCTAGTGTATATTATCTAGTCATTTAAGAAATATGGGAGGTTCATTACATTAACTTTTTGAGTTCTAATTTTTAACTATATATGGGTTATCAGTAATGATTGTGCCAGACACGATGAATCTGGTAAGAAACCATCTAATCTGAATAGATTAGAATACAGATTTGATATGTTTATAATGGAAAAACACAAAAAAAAAGTTATATGTTCTTAGTCCCTCAAATATGTAGTGCTCTATCATTTTATAAGGAAAAAAGTATTTTGGTGTTAACAAACTTGTTAATGATGTTGATTTATGCCAGATTCATATATCCATGGAATGATTAATAGATTATATTGATAATTATGTCCCAGATATGGTTTTTTCCACACATAATGATCAGGTGGAAGGAATATAGGGAAATAATCCTTTAGTAATTTCTTAATATTATAGGTAACATATAATTATTTCTTGTTTACATTTAAAAATTTCCTAAAATTTTTAATATACTAATATTTAAATTCACTTAAAACACATATTATAACTAATATATTTAAATTTTTTTATATTGGGTTAGTTTTATTTATTTCATATTTCAATTATTTAACTTAGATGTAACTGTTGGATTTGTGTTAATTTGTACTCAAGTTGATTTATCTTTTGTCTATTTATATTATATTTCATAAATTTTATTAGTATTATTTTAACGTTGTTAATTCCTAATAAGTAAGGAAAATAATACTATCATTATTATTTTTAAAATTATTATTATATACTCTATAAAATATGATAAGGAGATATTTTACTATTATTTTTTTGGGTTTTCAGTATCATTTTAAAAAAAATTATTCTAATTTTTATGCACTAGTGGTATATTTTCCATTTTATGTCAGTTATCTTCCATTTATTTTTTTCATTTATGTTATATAATTTTAAAAATAGGAAAAAAATTAATTTATTATAACTTTTTTTAGATCATTTTTCAATATTTTTTAATTTTATATGTAATAGTGGTATTTCTATATTTGTGTACTAATTTTTTTACTTTTGATTTTTTAGATAATGGAAGATTGAACATATGACTCACCTCTTGACTCTAGGGAGGAATATACACATATGTCTACATAGGATTCTTCTCATCATTTTTCACTTGATTCATCTACTAAAATAGGGTCATAGAAGACTTATGGGGTTGGTAAATGTGGAAACCCTTGTTTACAAGAATTATTCATTTCCACTAGCTAGGACCAGAGGATACAAGTTGAGTTTAATGATAAGGATATTACTGGTGGTATAAAGTCAAAAAAATATAACAATTTTATTATAGTTATTTCATCACCTGATGTATGTATTTTGAATTTTAATTGAATAATTTTTAACAAAGAGAGAACATCTCAATTATGGGAGATAGTTTTTTCATATCATTTGTTATTATTTTACTTATCAAGAAATATTTTTACTAATATGGGTATTCCAATTTTTATCAGATGACATATGATATGCCTAACACTAGAGAAGCCATGAGATAATTATTAGCCTTTTTTTCTAGGAGACGGAAGGCTTTTAAATTAACCCTCACATTAGATTTCATTTTAGGGGAAAAACAAAATAAAAACCCATGTGATATATATCATTTTTCTGATGAAGATACATAAAAAATATTTTATTGAACGTAGATAAAAATAATCAACTTTTGTATGTAAAATATTATCATTTAGAATTTGTTTTATACTAAATATCATATTGTTGATTTTTATTCTTAATATATAGGAAATTATGATTTATCACCAGGAGAAACAATCAAAATATCAATACCCTCAAACATTATCTCATTGATGGGATATGTTATGGTAAGGAAAAATGATGGCCAAAACATTTCAAAAAATGGTATTTGACCCTTAAGTCTCTACAGAGGTTGACCCTCCTCCCCTAGATAGAAATGTAAAAAACAAGTGGGAATGGATGAGAAAAAAGGGGAAATATATTATATAAGAGTCAAGGGATGTGGCTAAAATGATTATAAGATGTTTTTTTAATTTATTTATTTTATTAAAGTAAATTAAAAAAATTCATAATTTGATTCAGTAATGAATTTTTCAAATATTATTTATAGTAATTTCTTGGGGAGTAGATAACACATGGGACCTTAATACATGATAGTAAAAAGGTCATTTTTTCTACAACATTAGGAAATCCCAAACACCTGGGTCGCTTATGAGGATACATGAAAATTTCATCGATAAAAATGTGTTTGGTCATTCATGACCTTATTCAAAGGATGATGTATATTAAAGGAATATAAATTATTTAGAAGCTAATATTAAAGAGATGGATGATACAATGGAGGAAAAGAGTAGTGCTTCAATATAGTTATTGTTTATTGACATGAAAAAATATTTTTATGATAGAAATAGAAATCTGCATCCTCTTCCTATAGATCCCACTACTCCACCTCTACCATGAGATCCCACTCCTTCGTAACCTCCTTATTCAACTCCTACATATCCTACTCCGTAATGTCCCATCTATTTTTAGTTATATATTGAGGATCTCGAAACCATATTGTTATATATGTGATTATATATTATATTCTGGATACCATTAATAATAAAAAGCAATATATGGAGAATATTAGGATCACTATGATAGATATTATAGATATATCAGAAATAGTATCATTTCTTAAAGATGAGGTCACTATAGTTAGAAAAATGAACAAACATTTTTTAGTTTTATGAAATTAACTTTTGTAAAAAAAATTACCACTAAGGTATTTATAGATTTTATCCATTATTTCATATTTGTGTTAAATATTTATTAACATTTTTAAATTTATATATTTATTTTTCTTAAAGTAATACATTAGAGGTAAAGAAAAATTATACATAAAAAAGTATAAGATACTATGAATTCAGATAATGATTATTTCAGACTTAATATATTATCAACATATTCATCTTATTATTGGAATTTTATTAAATTATAATGGATTCTAACATTTGGGGGTGTGAACTATCAATAATGATTTTCAAGAGATATATCATAGAGCTTGTAACTAGACATTTTTTGGCCATCAACACGATGTAAGTCTTTTCCGTGTAAGTCAATTATCATATATCATTTATTTATTTTAATTTATAGTAACATAATACTTATGTTTATTTTGAATTGGTTATCTTTATACACACTGTATTTAGTTTGATTCAATATCAGTTTATGGATTTTTAGACCCAAAATATATTTCACCAATAGTGAGGAAATTTTATGATACAAAAATAATAGTTTATATTTCTGAATTTTTAAAAACAAAGTAATTAAATGTTGTATTATTATTTATATTGAATGGTATGAAACATGTATTTCTTAAAGTGTTATTGGTATTAAATAAATGTCTAATCACGTTATATTTTATGTATTTTAGTGTCCATTGGATGTCATGTGTTTTTTGTTAAAGATAGAAGACAACATACTATTTATGCTCTATACTTGGTGATGTGTGAGAATTTTGTTACAACGTATTGAGAAATAAATTTATATTATTTGAATAATTATATATGATAATGAATTTTAATTTTATTTCATAGATATCATTTTCGAATTGGATATGAGATTATTTTAGATATAAAATAGGAAAGTGGAGTGAAAATAATAAATATGTAAAAGAGAAGGTGACTTCTAATTTATAATTACCACATTTTGGATACAAACACCAAAAATATTATTTTTAATTAAAAAATCCTTTGAAACAAAATCTTCATTTTCAAAGAGTAAAGGAATTTGGGTATTATGTTCTAAGATTTACGTTTGAAATAAATTTAACTGTAATAGTCAAAAAATTCACTAATGATAGATTTAATTATAAATGATCATTTGATTTATATTAAAATTATTTTTTAAATACATGTTTAGTGATTTTTTTAAAATTTTTGATTTTTGATTTCACTCAAACATATACTTAACCAGATATATATAACTTAAAAAGATAAGGAGAAGAATATTTCATATATTTGATTTGGATTTGGATTATTTTTTATTTATATTATAAATTTAAAATTTAAAATTTTACATTTAAAATGATTTGAATTGGTGATTTTTTTTTCAAATAATATTATATATTGTGTTCTTGTTTTTTTTTTGTTTCTGGATCTTCTATTTTAATTATGAGTGATACAATTTCATGGATGGTTTTCTCTTATTTTTCTTGGATTTATGATTTTACTTTCGATCTAATATATTTGAATATAAGTTTTTTAATTTTTTTTCAAATTGGTAATTATTTATCTAATGTCATTATTAAAGAAAATCAATTTTTGATTTGAGTTTTCATATAATCCATGTGAAAAAAAATTATAATTATATAGTTTTAGGATGTTTTCTATGGATATTTTTAAAAACTATATGAGATTTTTTTAATCGCATTGGTTAACTGTAACCATCCTAAAAACATATTTACAATGTTGAATACAATAACATTGTGTTGTAAACAATGTTAAAAATCCAAAAAAATGACATGGAAAAGCTTTTTTCACTAGTTCTTACTTTTCAATAATTTGATCTAGTTTATTTACTCATATGGAAATAATATCCTTGCTTGAGAAGAATATTCCAATGGAGATTCATCATCCTACTTATACATGTATAGAATTGGAGGATGAATTAAGATGATAAGAGTCAAACCTCTCTCATAATAGTTGATGTTTGATTTATATAAGGATAGCCAATATATTCCCAAGATATTATCAAACTCAACTAAAGGAAGTAGGAAAATATTTTCATAGAGGCTCAGTCCAAAAACATTGACAGGTGAGAATTTATATACTTTGGATGCAATAATTGACACATTTTTTGTCCTCATGAATTAGTCAACCTCTATGATTTGAGGTGGTGCTTAAAAAGTTCTAATAAAATTGAATGATATGAAATAATGTGTAAATTGGGAACCAATGTGTAATCTAACTACTATTTAATGAATAATGAGTATAGTTATCACCAAATTATTGTTAGGATCCACCTTGGAAGTAGTGATATCATATTACCTTCCTTTCTCTATAGGCCTTAGTGGTTTTTTTTGTTTTTTTTTTTCATTGAAAGACCTTATCTTAGGGTATTGGGTTTTATAACACACATGTTCCATGTAGTTTAAATATTTTACCATAACTTGAGTGTTGATTTCAACATTCTTTTCTTCCTTTTTTTCATCCCTCTTCAACATTGATTAGACTGATTCCCCTCTTTTCTACATATGAAAAATCTCCCGATTCTATTGAGACAGTTTTCATGGTTCTTATTCCCATATATTTGACACATGGGTTGTTGAGTTTTATTTCTTCCATGGGATTTATAAATTGAACCTCTCAAATTATTCTATATTTTTTCTATCCTAATATAAAATTGAGAGTAACAAATCACTATATATATTGTAAGGGATCATAAAAAAATATCTTCATGTCTATGAAATTATTTAATATGAAAATCTTTTCATAGACTTAGATTCAATCCACTAAAGATGTGATCCACCTTAATTTCAATATCGATGAAAAAGTTATAGGCGTACCTTGAAAGCATTGAATGGTTTCTTCATACATGTCAATAGACTCATATTTATTTTTCTTAAGTCTAAAAACTCCTATCTATTTTAAGATGGAGATTTCATGGAAAGTATTTAATGAAAATTATTATCTTAAATCCTTACCATTCCATGGATTAAATTTCCCCCTTCGACATGATGTTCTTGATCAGTGTCCACCACAAATCAGTTTCCCCCTCCATAAGATAAATGACCAGTACAAATTTATCTTGATCCAAACATTTTAGGATAATGAATATATTCTCAAGAGAGTTAATCCATTATTCCATAATGAGGGGATCACTATATTCACTAAACTTAGGAGTTATTTGTCAGATAAAGGACTCAAATAAACCTTTATCATTCTTAGGATTAGGTTGGCATTCCGCATTCAAGTTATTATTTATAACATGGTTTAGTTAAGCCAATACTTCCATGATGATCTCAACACCTACTCCAATAAGGATAGACAAATCACTTGGGAAATCATCACATTTTCCTATAAAATGGGTTATCAGTATGGTTCCTTCTATATCCTACCATTAACCAGAATAAAGGAAATAAAAATTCGTAATGATAATAACCAAACTAAACATAATATAAATAGGGAAACTATGAAAATAAAATGAATAACTTATAAGTTACCCATAAATACTAACTTATGAGTCTCTATGTCTTAAAATTTGTTATCCTAGGTATTTTTCCTATTAGGTCTTCCTAACAAAAAATATCATTCAAGTCCTTCATAAAGTTTCTAATGAGTTTTTGAATCTTAAAAAGAATATCCCCAAGAGTGTGAAACCCAACGTGCAGTGAGTTCCCTTTTTTCTTTTTACCTGATGATGATAGATTTACTACACAATCCACCATTTTTTGGTTTATTTCTCATAGGTACAATTGTTCTCGTTCCACAACCAGTTGTAGTATCCATGAGTGGTTGTACCAGAAAGGCTGAGATCATGAGTAGAACCATTGCCCCCAAAAATTTATAAATCAAAATACAAAAATTCAAGTAATTACATGAGGTACAATGAGCTTGTACCAATAAGAGAAAAAGTGAAAAGAAGAAAACGTGGAAAGGGGAACCTATAAAACATCCTTGCAAGACCATGTGAGAGTTCAACAAGAATACATTCAGGACTCAACAGTGTAGCATCCTCCAATGCCCAAGTATTCAGGGAAAGAAACATGTTTAAACTAATATTCTGTAGGTAGATCTTTGGTCCTATTGCATGTACTGCTTTTGAAAAACTTTTTCATCACCATAAAGGTGGTCTTGGAATTTTAGATGATCATTGTTGTTCATAATTTTAAAAATAGCAGATACCCCCCTCAACATATCTCTAAGGAGGTATATTTATTTCCATTTCCAGTATTGTGCATCCTAAGCTCCATATACTTACTAGAAGACTATATCCATTTCAATTCATTACTACCTGTGTTAAACCTCCATCTCCAGGTTCATCCACACATCGACCTATTATCATCCAAAGTGAAAAAACACCCAATCATCATGCATTTAGTTTCAACCCCTATACTATGTAACATCTTTAAAACATATACATTAACAGTAAAGTGAGATTTTTTATATTCCCAAATTTGTATCAATCCAAATCCAGATCCATGAAACTTTCAACATCAGTATATCATTTACAAACAGCCCCTTTTAAAGTAAACCCTTATGTGTAAAACAACAGCAAGCAACACAAAAAAAATTTCAACTTGAAACTGATACTGAGATGTTGCAACAATACTAGATATTCCATAAATAAGACATCCAAGGCTATGAAACATAGCCCAAAAAGATACAGTCTTCATCATATAAAACATAAAACGTGTATCCTTTATAAACAAATGTGTTCCTTCAGAAAAAGAAAAAAACACCAATCCCTCTCTTAAATAGGTGTAATATGTCGATGCTCGTTCAAGCAAAGTAACTCTCTAGAAAAACCATAAACAATAGAAAAAATACAGTAAACATGTCATCATACACTATTCCTCATACAAGGGCATTCACATGAATTTTTTTGTGTTCATCATTTGCTAACACTTTCTTGAAAGAAATAATTCCCATAAAATTTACAAAGATCCACATGAACCATTATTAAGTCACTAACATCCATCAACAACAATATAAAACCCATATATTCTCAAGGTAGGTGTATAAAATCAAATTATGGATTTCTGTCATGTTAAAATTCCACATTATGAAACATCGGCTCTTGGATATAAATATAATCATCTATAGTTATCTATATTTCAATATACCTTCCAAAGGAATGACTCTCGTTTCCTTTCATCTAAGGATAAAATTATTCCTTATAACCATCCTTAATAACACGAGTGTATTTCTTGATCTTAATGGAATCCTCCGACTCCTTAGACTCCTCTGAATCTATGGAAGAGGAAGAATCCTCTTCATTTGATGATGAGGAAGGATCCCCACCAACTCCTGGCTGAGGAGGGATCACAAATTTTTCTAATTGAATCCCTAAAGATTTGGTGACAATAGTGATCTCCAACATCTAATAATAAAATCATTTACAGGTATTCTTAGGGGGTGGAGTAATAAATCCTTCTGGGTCGACAACCGACTTCTTCCCTTTATAGCACTCAAGTGTATGTGGTCATCCTAAATTTGGAATACCTTATAAATTGTATCTTGGCTAGATTCAATTGAGTTAAAGGGTGTCTCGTGTTTTTTCATCCAAATAGAGGGTTCACCTTCAGAGGTGCCAAAAGTAGGTTAGGCATTATTAAAAACATTAACAGCTCTAGAAAAATAATCAACAACAAGACTCAGTGGCTGAGACTATTTATAATGGTCATCCATATCCATATTGGGTGCGGTCCTCATAGTAGTCACCTTATACACTGATTCAGGGTTTGGGTGGGCGTTATCCATCAACAAGGTCTCTTGTGGTGGCTTTGCATCAACAGATCCAGTAGGGGCCATAAAATTTCATGACTTCCTATCATCATGATCCTTAAATTCCACCTAGAAAAAATTATAATTCTCTTTTTACACCCATGTTGACTTATTAGGTGTGAGAAGAAGTGATATATTTAACTCATGATTGCATGCTTTGGAGGAATGACCAATCTTGTGACATTTGTTACAATAGGATGATAGATTTTCATAAGTTTCCTCTTGATAAAATCCTGAAACTCAATTTAGTATCCATAAAACTGATGGAAGTGGTTGATAGATTTTAATTTTGATGAAAACCCTCACAAATTATGGTCTTGAATGATTTTTGGTAGCATATTCAATTTTCTACTATTGGGAAATTAATATTTCAAATGGAAAGATGGATGGAATTTTGAATTGGTGAAGTAGATATCCTAGAAAACCTAACCAGACTAGGATAATGGGTGGTTTGATGCTTGGATAAAAGTCTAGGGTACATCTAATAACATTCATGGGATAGCTCCCAAACACCTATTAGTTACTCATATATAAATGGTAATATTCATCTTCAAAATATAATTGAAAGACAACATTTGAGGAGTTTAGAAATCCAATATGAAAAGTAATGAACCCAATATTCTCGATTGTTTTTATTAAGTAGTTCAAAGAGGCCATACACTTGATAAACTTACCAATAAGCATGAATTGAAGATCTGAGGAGAAGAGGGGTTCCTCATTTAAAGAGAATGATATTTCTGAGTGACCTTGATGTCAAAATGTTTTTTGTTCAATACAGGGATCATCACTCGAGTCACTGATAGATTTCTTCAATTCGACAGCTCGTCCAGTAACGGCATCCACAAAGGAACAAGCATCAATGTTATGGTATTGTGAGTGTTCTCCTAGAGGTGGTCTCTTCGTATCTCATAATTACATTGATCCATGAATGGATGAAATTTAATGGAAACCACTCACTTTATACATCACCACAATTTTAAGATATATTCTGATAGTTAAAATTATCATTAGGTGTTTTACTAATCCGTTATTTTCTAAATCTCCAAAAATATCTCGACCAAGCTCTAATACCAACTATAGAGACCCCAAGCATTTTTCATATATTGATACACAATTATTAACATAAATATCTAATAAAATGATCAAAATATTGGGAGTCTTGGTTTGTATGGATGATTAGGTCCATAATACATAAAAATAAAACTAAATCAAAAAAACATTATTCTAATCTCTATAATGAGCTCCAAAATCACATTGATCTCCTAAAACTGAACATGATTACCTATTTAATAAATAATAAAAGGGGTTGAGCTAAAAAGACCACATAGGCAATAAACATGATGAAAAACCATATCATATGAGACAATATGAATAACCTAATATCATATTGGATATGGCTCATAAATAATCATATGTTATCATAACATGACTAAAATGGAATCATATGATATTGGAAGCATATTAATGTGGAAACTACATAAAAAAAGATGTAAGAATATGTCAAAGTTATCTTCCTGGACAACATCACATGGTGGATAAAGTCCAATCAGGTATTAGGTTTACTCCCTAATCCCATATATATTATCACATGGGACATAAATATGGATTAGAGAATTATATGGTCACACCCATAATAAAATTCACATGCCCATGAGTTCCATAAATAGAAATCAAACATAATGAATAAACATAAGAATTAACCATGACATGAAATGGGCTAAATAATGTTACCTCGTATCATAATCCAAGAAGATTTCATAAATATTCCAAAGAGAACACAAAATTAAATATTTTATAATTCTAAATCAGATAAAAAAGAAATATGTTTCAATTTATGGAGTTCATTTGAAGATAACTTCATGGGAATGGGTAGAGAATTGAGCACGTAAATGATCTTTCAAAATTACATTTTACTGAATTGGTTAAAGTCTTTAAATATAATAATAAATATTGAATTTTTTTGAAATATTGAGGTATATCTGAATATTTATCCCTACAATATTACATTATTTAATGAAATTGTGAGTGAGAATAAATTATTTAAAATATAATTACATAAAATTATTAAAGTATATAAAAGTCCACCTTAATCATGTTTAATTTTAATGAAGGATTTTGAGCAATGAACAGAAGACATGTATAACCAAAAAAAAGGAAAATTGAATTTCAAATGGTATATATGACTAGGAAATATATAAATAGTATAAGAGAATTTGATGAAAATTATATATAGAGAAAGTATGTAAAGGAGATAGAAAACATATTCCAAAGAAAATAGGTTTGATCAAAGAGATTCCTTATCTTAGGTTTCAGAATCATTCATCACATGCTCTTAAAATCTAGAATAATAACATTACATTCATTAATTACTTAATTAAAAAAAGTTTCCATCAATTCTTGATTTAATCTAATTATTTTATGTTTATTTGAACCCATTATAGTGATATATAATGTCTACTTTAATTCTTATAACCAAATTCATTTCATGGTTCCATGGCTAGATCACTTGTGGAAAATTATTAAAGTTAATGTAAAATTTGAATAAAACTATAGAAGTTAAATGAAATGGTATTAATATCCTTCCAAAAATTTAAATGCACTTAAATATCCATATGTGTTTTGATATTAATATGATATATTTTGTTAAACTTTTAATGTTATATATTTAGATCATTTAGGAAATTTTAGTAACCATCACCCAATATATTCAATTTTTTAATTATATGATTATTAAATCATTTAATAACATAAAATAATTAATAATATAATTATTATAATCTTATTTATCCACAATAATTTTTTATGAAAAACCTTGAAGCTGGTGGAGAAAAACGAAGTGCATTTTTCCTGGAGGCGGTGGAAAAACCATATTGTGAACAACATTTTCATTGAGGAATCAATTAAGGTGAGGGAAAAAGATGGATATTAAACCCAAATAATAGAATATCCTTATAGTTATGATATTTATTTTACTATATTTAGGTGTAGAAGTAGTATATAGGGGTGGTAGAAGTAGAATAAAAATGAATGTTGTTTAGTCAAGAATTTTACATATTCCTTTTATTGTCCCCTCCTAGGATACCCATTTAGGCTCTTTGAAATTGTATTTGGTGATAACCAAATCACTATGATTTGAGGGACAGTACTGGTAAGATAATTAGTAGAGTTTGTGAAATTTTAATGAATGATTTTTTTTGAGGAGAAGGGATATGAGTGGTGGTATTTATAATGGGATGATATGAGAGTTTTTGAATATTATAATAATTAGTTTTTTATTTACCCTCAAGTATACCAATAGTGATGACTCTTGTGACTATATATAGTAAAATGTGTATGTTACTTGTAACTAATGGTTTCTTATGTAATCTATATATAGTTAATCGTGTATTTAACTTATAATGTAAAATGCTATATTTTACCACATTTCAGTATTCACCAAAAAATAAAATATTTCAAAAAATATAAAAAAAAATTACCTAATCATTTTTTCAATATGAACATTCCAAAATTTATGTCCATTTTATGAAATTAATTTTCATAATTTATTTGATAAATACAAATCTTAATAATGTGACTAGTTTTCTAACCCTGTGAAATATAACTTATTTTATCATAAAATTATATTATCAACTTAATTAATAATAATATGAATCTATAAAGTCATTTTATGAAAATAAAAATTACTTTACATCACTATATTTGTTAAAATATGCATATAAAACATTAATTATTATAAACAATTAAACACTTATTTTACCATTTTTAAAACATTTAAATATTATATCAAGATATGGATACATAATATTTTCATTTTATAAGATACCTAAATATTATTTTATATATACATAGGTGAGGTTACTATTATAATGGTTATATTACCATTTCAAATGGTATGATTATTATTCAAATGGCCATATTATGAATTTAAAGGTCAGATTTGTAACGGTCATATGGGTTTTTAAATTTCTATAAATACCTATAATATCATTAATTCTTCATTCACTTTTATTTTAATGATAGGATTTATATATATTTTTTCCAACTGAATAATTAATTACTAATAGTCTTCTTCATTTCTATAATATTGTTTAGTTATGCAGTTATTCTGGTGGATTATGTATAACCAGTTTTTTTATTTTGGTTATTTAATATATTATTTTTTATCTAATTTTAATATTTTAAATTATTATGGAAATTTTTATTCTAAAAATATAATTTTCAAATTAATATAATAATAAAAAAATTCTATAATTTGGTGGGTCTGTATTATATAATACTACATTACTAAATATGACACATTTTTATAAAAAAAATATTCTATTGATAACATTCTAGGACATTACATATTTCCTCCCAACTGATTAAAACTACCCATTTATTGAATTTCTATCTTACATTACTCAATCCTCGTGATCAAATTGATTTCTTCAAATAGTTAGTATTTTTCAATGTCGTCCATAAAATCTAGGAAAAAGAAATCATTAATATCTAACTTCCAGTATTATATTTTGTTGGATTTTTATTTCATCATGTACACACATCCATTATTTTTCATGTTACTTGGATCACTCAACCTTTCTCAGTCAAAACAACAATAGAAGTTTCAGCTATATTCTCAAAATTTCTCAATGTATATGAACTCCTAGAAATAGTTTTCTTTTTCTCTTTCTTATTTAACACATATTTTTTCCAAGATTTTTTGTGTTTCATTATTTGATACATAGTAGGAGACTTATTTTCTATTTATAATTATTTTCTATAAACATGTCATCATTATTCATTTTATATTTGTTTTAAATTTATTAAATCATGAAAATTATTTTCAAATTCAATATATCAAACCTCTCTATTAATTTTGGCTAGATCTGATTATTTGAAATTTCTTTCATGATCGAGTGAATTTCTTCATTTTATATATTATTAAGAATAAAATTGTTTCCATATTTTATGTGATTTAAAATATCACATTTTCTTATATATAGAATCTAAATTACAAAAACATTTTTGAAAATCCCTAAATGCCTCCAGGGATTCAAGATCTATAACATGGAAATTTCCATTTTCTATATGGAACTAATATAACACCATATTGAACAATGTTATACTTTATAAATCCCATAATTTTAATCTATGGATATTATCTAGATAGAATCATATAATTTAATCCTCATTTCTTTCATATGATATAATTTATCTTACAATGAATTATCTTATAAATTCATAGAAACATATTATGAGCACATTTCATAATATATAGAATATCTTATGAAAATATATATCCAAGGTTATTCACTTATCTTATGAGATTACTACATATTACATTTACGTATCTTACAAAAACTCACTTGATTGAAACAATAAATATGGTATGAAAATAGCCACATATTATATGGTTAATCATTTTCACAAACAAAAAATAATTCTTATGTAGGTTTTCAATGATCCTTAAATAGTAAACAAAATCAACCTTATTTGGTGTAAAAATCATGATTTCATATCCTATAAATTTTTACCACAAAGATCATAGGAATTTTAGAATACTAGAAATTCAAAATACCTCACAAAGTGTTAGTTCATAATAGAAAAATAACATTTCTTAATTATTTTATTTTATTTTACTGAAGAACATGGTTTCTTTTTTGAGTTCGAGAATCTGTATTCCATACAAAATATTTTATAGTTTTAGATATCATTTTTACTCTACTAAATTTTTATTTTAATCCTATAAAGACAAAAAATACACTTTAATATATCATGTCGGAACCTTATTTACCAAACAAATACTTAGTTCTACATTAAATTCAATTACAGGCTTTACTCAATTAAATTAATAATATCTTCAATTAAACTATAGTCTTTCTCATGCAATTAAAAAAACATAAATATTAACCCAAAGGTTCTTATTAAAATAAAATACTATTGTGGATGTTCAATTCTTTAGGGATTTATCTTATTCACATTAGCTAGTTCCTTCTTCAAGGCATGAGAAATTATTCATGTTCATCTCGAATTGGGCTAATTCAAAATTCTTCTAAATTATTGTATAAAATGCTATAATATTTAGCACTGTATTTTACTTGGAGATGAATATAATAAAAATCATAGATAACGACGTGACTTAAATGTGTCTAGAGATATATTCGAGCAGTGGTGTCATCATCCTCTTCTTACTTTGGTATAACACATGTGTGATCAATGATCATCTATAGAAATAAAAACCTTAACATCATCATATGCCTCTATCCATAAATACATGAAAAAAATATTTATCATATTTATAAATACTAATTGATTTCCCATCCCCACAACCTTATTGAAAAATATAAAACGTATCCATTTTTGGATTTGAATGTACACTATTGGAATTTTTGTCAATTCTACACTTTACCTATTTAAATTCTAAAGTAAAATAAAGTTTCATCCCTCTTATTAAAAAAATTGAAATTTTCATATAGGGTTTTAAAATATCTCATTAAATCTTTATTACCCATGTGAAAATGGATATCCATAAAAAGATTCTCCCTTTTCATATTAAAAATTTTTGTTCCATTAACCTAAATTGAGAAGGAGAATACCACATGGTTGTCTTATAAATGTGCCTTTAATTAGAGAACTCATACTCTACCTAGGATATAATGGTGTAGAAAAAAATATTTAGTAAATATTATGATCATTGTTGACTATAAATTTCCATTGATGTGATATATATCACATTTTTTCACTTTTAGTGGTTGTACCATTGATTTTTTTCATTATTATATATCCCTCACTCATCTCAATAAATTGATTTGAAAATTTCAATTGTAAAATGGATTTAAGTACCCCTTTCTCACAAAACAATATCATCCAATATTACCATTCATTAAATATATATGTCAAATAAAAATAGGAGTATAAATTATGATTTGAATACCTCAATATTAAAAATTTTATAGATCTATAAGAAATATATGATTTTCATTAGAGTGAAATTTTTTGAAAACCGCTTTCATGAATTCTCCCACCTTAAATAATGTACTTAGTACTACATCTCGACATGGATTATTTAATCAAATGAACTCCATGATAGACTCTACTTATTACTGTTATGTATTGATATATTCAACCATCTCCCCATTTGTTTTTGTATCCTTAATTTTTATAATGATATTGCATGAAATAATAATTGGGAATAAGAAAGAGTGTTTCGGTGTTCTTCAATGATAGTTGTGAGGTTAGTGTTTCCTTTTAACCAATAATTTGCATTCTTTCTACATACTTAGTTAAGTTTAATTCCCTTTAATGAATGCACCCTAAATGCACGTCTAGTATTTAGTACTTTATTATTCTTATTTATCCTTCATTTTTATTTTTGTAGAATAATTATAAATTGTTTATAATTATGACCAAATAACATGTATACCCCACAAAATATTCTACAAGTGTTATATTTTTTCATCTTGTTATATATTATAGCTACTTTATTTTTAGAATTTCTCTAGTTGTCTTATTTCTGATCACTTTTTTTGGATTTTCATGGAAGTCAACATTTATTGTTATTATTATGACCATATATCAATATACTTCCTTGATTTTTATAATTTTTATGAACTTGTGTATTTTAACTAACTTGAATGTTAGTTTTATAGTTTTCGATTATGATTTCGGTTCTTTTTATTAAACAGGTATTCATTATTTTCCTATACAATTCTCCCATTCTTCATACTAGTTCCAAAATAGAGACACATTTAGCATCGATTATATAATTAGTGGGAAAATTCTCCACAAAAACAACAATAATAATTGAGTCTTAGTTTTATATAATACCAGTTACTATTCTATTAAAATTCTACTTTCTGCCATGGAAAAATATGTCTATATTTTTATACTTATTAGTAGGAATTATTCCCTTCTATTTTAAACAATATCTTTAATCATAAACAAAGTATAAATATTAAAACTTCCTTTAGCCTAAATACCTCTAGTTTTGAATTCAAAATCTACTCTTTCGGATGAAATAGATTCAAAACCATTAAAATAATTAAAAACAGTTTTCATGTTATTATTTGGGATGGAATTCAGAATATCCTTATTAGAATTAAAATGAAAATCTTTATATTTTCATAGATTTATTTCATCATTACAATGTATATTAAGCTTTAACGAAATTTGATTGATCCTAATTTAGTCTTACATCTTTTATAGATTGTTATTTACCAAAATACTATGGTATTTTGTTTTATTCAATAATTGTTACCATGGAAATCTTGATCGATTTGATGAGATCACTCTCCTTTTAATTCACCTAACATTATGTATTCTCTAATTTTTTTATTTTCTTCTTGAGATGAGTGTTTTACTCAAAGAATAATTAAGGCTTAGTTCTTAGTATGTTAATTGTAGGTATCTTCACCATTATCATCACATCTACAGGTATCCACGTGTTTTATAACTACAGTTATGGTAGATTAATGTTTTTAAAAGATACCATCATCCTCAGATTCAATGCCAGAAGATGTTTCTTCAAATATTTCTTTTCTAAACATATTTTTCATACCCCATTTTAGAGATATCATTTTTTTAGAGATTAACCTTCTAGAATTTGATAGATATTCTTCTAGAGAATTTTTCACTTCCAAATGTTTATTCACTTATCTCTTATATATCAAAAAATATCTTTCATTCCAAATTAGTTTGCAAAAAATGAATTATAGTTCTTCACTTGTAAAATATTTTTGGGTGTCTTAATTTGAATGTTTTTTCCCATTTTAAATATATTTTATATATTTTTTGTAACACTCTTATAGCCATCATCCTCTTTCTCACATTCATATTTTCCAAAATAAATATCTTCATCATATTTGGCATTATGTATTGTCATGGACTTAAAGGCCATTTGTTCCGTTTCTTTCTTCATGAATATTCTATATTTCTTAATTTCTTAATGGAGAAGTGTGTTGTATTATTAATCACAAGAAATACTTATAATTTATTTATTAGTATATATATTTGGATCAATTCTATCTGCTAAAATTCTCATTATCTTAATGGAAATAGTTTAGTATTTTAAATTATCACTAAATCATATGATATGACTAAAATATCATTAACTCGCATAAATAAATCATTTATATTATTCTTAAAAATCATTCAAATGTCATCTTACAAAGCTCTAAGGATCTTATTTTTGGATTCCTTAATCTTCAAATTGAACTAATATATGTTCTTAGGACACTCCCACATCAATTTGGATAATTTAAGTCTCATCACCTAGGTATACACTTTATCAAATAGAAATGGTAAGAAAAATATATTTATTTCCCATACAATTAAATATTTCTCTTATGATTATATTTAGTGGGAGCATATCTTGTAAGGTTAGTAAATCCTATTATTACAACATCACTCACCCCAATCCTTTGTGATAGAAAATAAGAATTCATCATGATCTTCCACCCATAATAATTCAATCCTTAAAAATGATTACACCTTGAATATTGAAAAAAAACTATGATTCTACGAGATTCTGTATCAATAATGATTGGATATTTTAGGGAAAACCGATATTATATATAATAACACTTATAGAGCATAGTTCTAGTGTGATCAATATGAGAAGGATGTGGTGTATTGGTGATTATATATTCTTTTTAAGAGTTTATTCGTTTTAATTCATCCTATATGGTTGAATATGGTCTTGATCTACTCAATTTGTATCTCTTAAACTTATCCAAATATACAAAAGTTTTAATGAATAATATATAATGAATTAAAATATTTATCCTTGAAGGAATACTCGTTTTTATGTTTGGTTAGTCCTCCCTAATCATGGATTATTCAATTATATATTCATGAGGTTACATGAAATTATCTTGAACTATACTATCATGAAATCCCTTAATTTTGTCTTATGTAGTCTCATATAGATCAATCCCCCCAACTAGATCAAAATTTAATTGATTTAATTACTAACTAAAAAAATCTCTTTCTTTATGAGTGTATTGACTACAACATATAGTCAGTGTTCACCAATTACTTCAATAACCTCTATGAATTGGACTTCAACTATGTCTCACTTTAAATGCATTATAAGGTTGACATTTTCATTATTCAAGTATAGATATACAATCTTATTTTTCTTATATCTATTGTACTTTATTACTCTAAAAAAAATTATAGTGTTGGACATCATCCAAAACTTCCCTGATATACTAGAACTCCATTATGCAGTAGGATTATTTTTCTTCTTCTTAATTTCATATTTGGTTTATATATTTGTTGGGTTTTATTATTTGATAAAAAAATCTATTCTTTCTTCAATTTCAATTCCAACATGTCTCGTTTTCTCAATATTCTTTTTTTATGGTTTAATTTATATTCATATAATTCTTAAAATTATTTCCATATTCAACATATAGGAACTAAATTTCAATTGTTGAGGAACCTTATCATTTTCATTTGAGTCAATGTATTTCTTTTACTTCTCTTTAATACTATTATTATTTCCATATCTCATGGGATCTAAAATATCATATATTTTTCTCTATATAATTTTCATTATTCAAAAATGTTAAACCTCTCTCTACATGTGCATAGTTTCATGTTCTAAAATATAGAACATTCCATGTAGGTATAGATGTCATACCAAATTATCTAGAATAAAAATTTACTTTCATGACCATGATGTCTGAATTCAGAATGATTATATTTAGAATATATTTTTATTTAACTATCATTCAATTCAGAAGATAAGACATATCTTATAATGAATAATCTTAGAATTTCTTAGAAGAATCATACAAGCTCATTTCATAAGAAGTATCATACCTAACAAAACCATATATATTACATTATGAAATTATCATATATGATATTTTACTATTACATGGATGCATATTTTGAAAACTAACTTCATAGAAACTCCAAATACCAAACAAAACATTACTAATATTGCAAGATTAATAATCTTATAAAAACTCAAAATGATGTTTATGCAGGTACATGAAGATCCTCATATAGTAGAAAAACCATCCATTAGAAGTGGAAAAAGAATGATTAGATAGCATGAAAATAATTATTACATAGATATTATATATTTTATATTGTCACTAGTATCATAAAATCACATAATTTTTTAGCTCTGAAGAGTAAAATTACTCTTCCAATGTCTAGTATTATACTTTTTGAAACTGCTATGTTACATTTATTAAGTTATAATTGAAAATTACACACTCCTAATTTATTATTATGAAATCTAGTTTTGTTCTTCCAATATTATAATGTACACTTTTAAATTACAAAGATATTATTCTAAATTTATAGGTTGACTCATATGAAGTCATGACTTAACCATTTTTTGAAACAAATTTAGATTTGATGCAACACTAAAATAAATACAGAATAAATCTAATTCCATATAAAGGTCTTAAAGTAATAAAAATAAACTAAAATAAACATCTAATGTTTTTACTTGGAATAAGTAAATAATGTGCATATTCAGGGCCTGATAGATGGATTTCTTTACTTCAACTACTTCCTTCTTATAGGCACAAGTAATTGTTCATGTTCTTCAATGGATTCCATTATTTAAAGTCATTATAAACTATAATAGATATTAACATTATCCTTATAAATTTCCTATTATATAAAAAATAAGAAAAAACAATCACATGTAATGTGCTGAAATTATAAATTAGGAACATTGTATTCGATAATGTGTATAACACACAACACCAAGCGCATAAGGGAAAATATTATCCAGAGACTTTTTCAATATATTTTAAATTTTAAATAAAATTAATATATGATATAGACTATAATTAACCTGGTATATATTTATCATGTGTCATTGAAAACAATGACTTTCCTCCATAGCCTACATTACATGCAAGATCAGGCTTTACCGAACAACAATATATTATAAAAATATAACTATTTAATATAATAAGAGTTAAACTAGCCATTAAATTAGAAATTATGAATATTATTAAGTAAATTGAGAGAATATATATATATATATATATTATATTAAATAAAATATGTTTTTCATTCATCCAATTGATTTTATAGGAATAATATAAGAACAAACTAAATTTTACGGATAAAAATCTATATTTTTAGACAAGTTCTTTTATTGGCTTTTAATGGAGACCTTATTTAAAATCCAAATTTTGGAACTTTTATAAATTTTATATGTGAAAATAAAATTTATTTTCTAAATAGAAACATCAAAATTATATTAGGGTTAATTTTTGGAATTTTTCTGTGAAGTTTCATTTTTTTTATGAGTAGTAAAAAATATTGAATTTTAATTCAAAACCTCTTTTTCATTTAATTTATTTATATAGTAAATTTAGATTTTAATTTTTTTTTAAAGTTTAATTAGATAAATTCTTTATCATTTATTCCAAAATATATCTCAATTTAATAAATCTTACTTGATATTTTATATAAAAACATAGCAAACATTTGAAATTTTTAACTTTAAAAACCCGCATTGTCACCCCGTCTGCAGAATTAAATTTAAATTAATTTTTTCAACTTATATTATTTTAATTGGTATGTATAGATTCCATATTTATAATAATAATAATTTATAATTTATAATAAGTTCAGCTTATTTTTGTACCAAAAATATTAGTGGAATTTATTAAAATTAATTTCAGTGATTAAGAGAAAACTTTGCTTAATAGGGGACTAAAATATAAACTTAATAGAAAAATGATTAATAAAATTTTCTAATTGATATTGGATGATAATATTTGGACCCTATACTCACTTTTATATAATATTTACAATTATTTTTGCCAATTTTCATAGGAAAAATGTGTGTGGAATTCCCTTTTCCAAAATTTACAAGAATGTCCCTCCTCCACCACTATAAAAAGTGAGTCACCAATCCCACTTTATCACAACCCTCAAGGAACGTTTTATCTACCAATGTCTACCATAATATCTCCTAAAAATTACTTTTCTTATACTAGAATCCTCACCTTGGTTAGAAAGCCATCAAAGTAATCCATTTGATGCAAACCAAAAGGAGTTACCCGAATAAGAGGCAACATCATTCCTTAATATATTTTGTTTTATTTTAATTATACACCCTCTTAAATAATATAATTCCATAATTATATAATAAATCAGTATTCTGGTTATTCTTATATGTTTTTATATTAATGTTTTGGCCTAAAATAACACACACTTCTATATAATGGGTAACTAACATATCATTTATGTACAGAGAACTACCGCCTCATGGGATAATGATTATTCATTTTTTCCTTCTTCCACCTCTTATGATTGGGTATTATGATAGAGAATATATTAATATCTTATATAAATAACATTTATAATTTCTTTATTATTTTTTAATTTTCATATAACACATACCCTTATGCCTTCCATGTTGTGTAAATATGATAACATCATTAGGGAAGTGTCAACAGTCACCTCGTTAAAGCGATGTGATTTGTTCAGACTATACATGGAACGTAAAAAAGGATCGTTTTTAACCTATGCGACATATATTAAATAAATATTATACTTTAGTTATAATATAGATATTAATAAATATTATTTACTTTCCATTATTTTAAATATTTAAACCAAATAAATTTAGCGTTCAAGCATATATATTGCATATCGTCTCTACAAATAGTGCATTTCATATCCTATATACAAAAAATACAGATTATTATAAAATAATATAAAATTTATTTATATATAATAATTATATAATGATTTAAATTATGGAGATTATTAAATCATGACCAACATAAGAATAACCAAAATAACAAGTGAAAAACATACTCAAGAAACTAGGTAATTAGCTCCCGAAATAGTGAAAATAATAAAAAATTACTAACAATAAAGTAATAAGATATTATAATAAGATCTTATATGATATGATAAATATGAATATAGTTATTTAATAATTTATTAACATGTTTAAAACCATTATACAAGATATTAAAGGATATTTACAGGAAAGGAAATAGAAGGAAATGAATTCTTGTCTCACTTTGACTTCTGTGAGGAACACATCAGAATATCCACTTATTTTGTGCGGTGTATATAAAAAAAAATTTGATATATTATATAATTAGTTATTTTAACTTCAATTTATTTTTAGTTTTAATTTTATGATTTATTTTAAGGGTTTTTTAATTAAAAGTTACCAAGTGGTAAATAATTTCATAAACTACATCCCTTTTATTGGGTTATATTAATTCCTTTTTATCGTTGATATTAAATAATTGTGTGTGTACTATTTTTTTATAATATATTATTGTATTTTCAATTATTTTATGTTTATTTACATATTACACACGAAATATATTAATTAATTGATTCTCATATCAATGTTATGTTATTTTCAAGGGTTTACTTCTCAATCTCATCTTGTACGCGGTTGTTTATGCAAAAATTTCCATCAGAGGAAATTATTTGATAATTTTATAATAAAATATTTAATTTTATTATCCTATGTTTATTCATGACCTCTATCAAGTAATAGTACCACTTTATAGTATTTGGTTCTAAAATTAGTTTAGAATGGTTTTTTAAGAACAAATGACTTCATTTGTCTCTTCAGTTAGAGATCTTATTTTCTTCAGAAAAACCCTATTTTCTAGAAATGTTTTCAAAACAGTTTTTTGAAATTTCCAAAAATATTAATTAAATAAAATTTTACTCTATTTTTCTTTTAAAAATGTTTTTAATGTAATATTTTATCTCTTTCCTAACAAGACATTTTTCTATCCTTTTTCCATAAAAATGGAATATTTTGTTTACCGTTTACAACATGTACATGGTTACCCACCACAATTTCTTTAAATATTACATTGAAATCTCAAAGGGTTAATTTTAAAACAAAATGTGTTCAAATGTTATTTTAAATGAAAAATATTTTCAATATTTTTTACAAAATAAAAAAGCATATTTTCCTCCAAAATATTTTTAAATGATCTTGTTATATTATTTATAGTAATCAATGACCAAAACCCTTATTTTTACTCCACTCGGGATATGTTGTATTGATACCATCCTTATTCTTCACTGAGATGGTTTTGATTAATTAGTCCAAGGATAGTATTTGCATTCACTACATTGATTCATTTTGTAGTCCCCTTGAAATATTCAATTTATTATAATCATTAAACAATGAATTTACCCTGATTATCCATATCATTTATCATATAAATTTTTATTGGATAAAATGTATATCATTTCTACATATCATGATTAAATTGAAAGTTATTTGAATGATTAAGGAAATATTAGTAAATTTTTATTGTTTACTCAATACAGATATTTGGTAAGTAACTTTGTTTATTAAATGTATTAGGAATTCTACTGAAATTTACTATACAGATTGTATAAGAACCCGATATTTCAATGAGGTATGGATCCTTTAAATTTTGGTCTGATTATTTATTTTGGATATAATAGGGATACCTAATTAGTTCACGGGTGTCTGCCGAGTTTTTGGGGATGGTTCGGTGCTCAAAACCCAAATTTTTTTGAGGAAAGTTTTTATCACATGGTTAGAGTAAACCACTTGTGGTAGGCCACACCGTTAGTTCTAACAGTGAGAGTCTGGAAAGAGCGATTGTATAGGGTGCACAATTTTCCCTAACTGTGTTCCAAGGGTTTCCTGATAGTGCAAAAAGTACCAAAAAAATTATAGCGTTGTTTCACATGGTTGTCACATGGTTTCCCTAACCGTACAACCTAACTATGTGGGTCCCCCCTTGCTACAACTGATTGTGCACGTTAGGCACACAGTTTGGAAAATCATGAAACCAAACCATGAAAATGATAATTTTGTATGAAATTGTGGGGTTTTCCTTAAAATAAGTCATATAGAACCTCCTGCCATTTGTTTTCTCTCTCAGGGACATCATTCCATTTTTTTCTCCATTTTGAATAAAAAATAATCTAATATAGATTTTGATCTTGAGATCTGATCCAGTGTCTTATTCGATCATCGTTAATCTCATTGGATATATGCCGGTATGTTCTCGATTACTTTTAAATATTTCAACATTAGTAATTCTAACAACGATTCTATTTAGATGTAGGCCCATATCCCCTATTTTTCGTACATATGACCATTCTTTAGATATATTCCAATCATAGCCAATATAAAGGATGATACTAGATAAGAAGACTCGTACGGGTATGAGTTAGGTGGTCTATAACTCATTCCTAAAGATTCGTCATTTTATAAATTTTCTCATGTTCATTCCTATTTAATTGGTAATTTCCTACTTAATTACTAATATTTTCTAATATTCATTAGAACTGAGCTCTATGACCCATTCTATATATGTCATTCATCATTGGCCATTACATCCACAATGCCCACCACCCCTCTGCAGGGTGTCTTCCATGTTTATTATTTTTATAGCCTTTAATGTCTATCTATTCCACTTTTTGGGTGTTCCTTATCTTGAAATTATATAGGTAAGCCTTTCTTGTATATATGAATATTCAATTGTAATTTATAGGACAAGTATGCTTTCCACTTGGCCCTTCTAAGGTAAGTGCCTCAATGTAATTAATGAATCTGAATTATAATTTTCAAATATATTTATATATATGGCATGGAATTATTAAATGTAAATTAATTTTTTTGTTTCATGTCTATATAATCCATTTCCATGTTGATGAAGGTATTATAGTGACCAAATGAATTTAATATGAATTATATGAAATGAATGAAATGGTTTCATGCACAATTATCCTTTTAAAACTAGTGAAAGTGAATGGATAGTATATTGATTATTTAAATGTTATGATCATTTCATGGATTGAATAATAAAATGAATTAAATGTAAGGTGAATAGTTGTATATGGAACTTTAAATCATTATAGGAGTGGTCAAACTCGATATAGATTTCAAATTCCGGTGGGAATTCCTTGAGTAATCATTGATTCCATTACAATTCAGAGATGTTGGTCGCTAAGGGGAGATCTTCCCTGGAACCCAATATTTTCATATAAGTGGATGTCTGGTATGAAAACATAGGATCTCTCCTTTAATATTTCATGAATCCTTAGGTACACTCCTTGGATCTAGTGTGGCTTCCAAAGACATGAGGTTCCTTTTATACATCCTTGGCCCCAACCGTAGCTTATCCGATTTTACCTTGTACTTGGTTAGATTCATTATTGTGGAATTCCTTGGAATAAACTCCTTGTATTACACTCGTACCCATATAGTTAGAGTGAAATTACTATTGAGTTGGAAACCCTTTAGGTCTAGGTTTCCTTGGTCATTACATTGGAAGCCTTCAATTATTAATATGAATATAGGTTTCTTTGTTACACCTTGGAATATTCACTATTACTATAACAATGTGATTTTAGGGATGGATATGACTTAGATGAATTAAATATATTTACTAGAAATTATTTATTTAATTAACTTGTTACATGTTCTAACACTAACCGAGGGATAAAACATGTAATTGGGTATTTTCATTACTATACGACTTACTTGTAAATATGAGTTCTTGTAAACATTTCAAATTTATATTACATGGACTAGATGTTATAGATTCTATTGGAAGTGGACTACAAATATTTGTATCACACCCTATTCGGGCCTCTATTTGTACCCATTCAGACTGCATGTAAGAAGGTGTTGATAAAGGGTTATGTCTAGAATTCGACACATGATTCCTTGATTTATTAGGATGGATATGGTAATTGATGATGGAGCTAGAGATCGGGATGATGGGGATAGTTTTTTGTTTATTTTTATACTTTTTTATAGCATGTATTCCTAATATTCTTATATCCATGTCTTCCAGATTTCCAGAGTTATGGAATATATCATCACCATATTTTGTATATTATTCTCAGTTGATAATTTGTTTATTACATAAATATGTGGCTTCTATTTATTACATTTCCTCTGAAACTTATTTCCAATTATTTTATATTTATCTTCCATACTACACTCTAGTAATGATGTCATAGTCTCCCCATATACACACCCTATGTCCTCACTTCTTTTTGTCATTCTCTAGTGTTTGGGGAGATACTCTTGAGTTCTTGTGGCCCATTGGGATTAGGGTTCTTCCAAGTGGATTCCAGGTTTAGTAAATCACAATGTTGTATTAGATCAGTTCCATTTGTTGTTTACTACTCAGAGATGTTATATTAGATATTTAGAAAACATGGAACTTGGTCATAATCCATTCCTGGGTGTCACAAACCAATGTTTGGGATAAAATCTGAGTTTCCTCAATTATAATGGTTGTCGTGATATTTCATATTACAATTGATAATATTTAACCATTGGTTGACACAACTATTGTGTTGTGGTTATTATTATTCTTTTGATCGAGGATCTTATTTCATCCTAGCTTGATGATATGAGGAAAATGAACATTGATACGTGCATCATCATAGGCACATATAATTCATATTTTATGCATATTTCCATGACATATAGGTTCATTTCACTGATTTCATTGCTTTATATGCCTATTATTTTTGAGTAATATTGTGGTATTTATATTATTCTTGTTCTTTTACTTGGTTGTGATTGAGTGATTTGTTGTTTTAGTTCATGGGGTGTTATAGTCCCTCACGGGTTGTAATGATTAATATACCGAGTCAATCCTTTAATTAGAATTTAAATGGGTGTCAATATCATTGATAATGAGTGTCTTACCTTATACACAAGGATAGAAAACTCATTTTAAATGAATATTGGTAATTAGAATATGATAAAATACAAACTATAAAAGTGAAAAATGACACATAAAAAGTAAAGGTTTCTAGTAAATGACAAGTCATGGAAAATTTTACCCTTTATCTGTTAAAACCCTTGTAACTTATACCAGAGAAATTACCAGTACCTAGCCTTGTAATATGTTATATGGAATAGTATACATCTTGTAGTAGGACCTTAACATTTATTTATATTCAACTGGTGTTGCTTATATCTTATTCTATTCATGTTATAGGGTGTGTGCTTGGAATTTGTAGACCAATGCCGCCATGAAATCTTCATGTCATGCATCGGGAGGGTGGTGACGACCATGGTACATACATGGTGGGTCCTGAGATGCTATTATAACCTTCATGAGTTTGAATTGAGACATCGCATGTTATACCTAGTCTGGGAACTAATGCTCAGCAACCAGATAGTCTTCTATGTCTTATGTATTCCATGCATAGTTCTCCAAGAGCTTCACCTACGATGGATGATTTGATGTCTGATTTCTAGAAACAGTTTCCTCTTTCTTTCATATGGGGTGGTGGTTCATAGGCTATTGAGTCATAGATAGAGGCCACCTAATATATCTTTGAGAATATGGAGACACCTCCAAAGAGGAGGGTCATGCTTGATACTTACATGTTGTGTCATTCGGCCAACTACTAATGGGATATGATTTCCTCGGTAGGTCTCTTTCAGGGCATGGTATGGGCATACTACTTGATATCCTTTTATGATCATTTCATTCTTTAGACACTTAGATCTGATAGAGATAAAGATTTCATGCATGTCAAGCAGGTTTCTATGTTAGTTATGGAGTGTTAAGCATGTTTCACTCAGTTGTAGTGATTTTCACCACTTCTAGTAGGTGGTTAGATTTAAAGTGATAAATTATTTGACTATGGGATCATGAATTCTATCCATGCACTAGAGAATATATTTTTCATGGTGAAATTTTCTAAAATCGTCAATTATACACTTATAATTGAGTGCAACATGAGGGACTCTAATAGTACCAGGAATGAATTTTTAGTGTCACAGAAGGCCAGTAGTTCTTCTGGTATGAGGAAGTGATCCCTATAAGTTTAATCTCAGGTAAATGGAAGACAGAGTACAAATAATTGTATCTCTATGGTGTATCATCTCTGTGTATTACAGGGGCATCTAAAGCCTCAATGTGGTAGATACCCTTCGGAGTGCTAGTCTGGAATCCATATGGAGAATCCTAATAGATTCGGTTGGAACTTCACATCATCTTCTACTAAAAGTGGATACTCACCAGCTCCACCTCTAGGGGTAGTTTATCTTATGCATTGTCAGGTGGGGTGTTGGAGTAGCACCAACATGACTAGATGAGAATGAGGTCATGGACAAAATATCTAAACATCATATTACCAGCAGTGCCAGTAGAGTGATCACACCCAGGGTAGGCTTGCAGTAGCACAAATCTAGGGATCATTCTATATGCATGATTTACAACCAATACCCATGGATTCGAGTGTTGGATCATCTATAATATGATATAATATTCTATTATCCTCCATTATAGTATCTTTATTATTTGATATAGGTTATTCACACTTCATCATCTCTTTATATATCATGGAGAGTCTTGGACTGTAAATGTAGTATCACTACATTATAATGACCCTGGATACACCATTGGGAGTATGGTCGGAGGAAATATTCCAGTGTAGGGGTTATTCCCTTGAATTAGAAAATTACCCTTTCTGGTGGGACTTCTTTTTTCTTGATATCAATAGATTTGATTTTACTTTTAGGATGGATTGGTTGGTTTCATATCATGACATTGTATAATGCTATCACTGAAGGGTATCATTTACATCACCATAGGGATGTAATAATATACACATGGATGAGTGGGATTTCTAGGATATTAGAGATAGATCATAGCATCATTTTCTAGTTGGGGTGACCACCTAGATTGTTAATCTCTTCACGGAGGATCAAGGTTTACATCAGTCTAAATTCTGTTCAGTATAAGATCCTTTTAGGGATGCCTTTCCTGAAATTTTTTTTGGCTTACCTCATTGAGATATAGGTATATTATATGATTGATCTTGTTCTAGGAGTAGTTCTGGTGTCCTTTCCTTCATATAGGAAAGAACCTACAGAGCTCCAAGATCTCCAGTGGTAGTTGGAGGACTTGGAGGCCAAAGGATTTATACAAACCAATTCTTCCACTTGGGGTTCACCCATGTTTCTCTCCATGATAGTGCATGTGACCCTTCATCCATTCTTGGATTATAGATAGTTTAACTAGATAATAATCAAGAACTGATATCCAATGCCTAAAATAATTGATCTCTTAGACCAGCTCTGAGGAGATAGGTTGTTTTCAAAGATTGTCCTGAGATTAGGCTATCTTCAGGTGCCAATCAGGCCATCCTATATACATAATACATCTTTCTATAACTGGTGTGGTTCGTATGAGTACCTCTTTAGGTTGTTCTATTTAATGAACGCACCCTCCATTTTCATGGATATGATGAATAGGTTGTTCCACCACAGAATAGATTATTATTCCATAGTATTTTTGTATGACAACTTGGTATACTCTCAAATACATAACTACCATGAAAATAACATTGACATCATTTTGGGTACATTAAGATAGAAACATATTTATTCCAATCTTGATAAGTGCCACTTCTGGATCGACGATGTTCACTTCTTGGGTAATATTATCTTGAAATAAGGAGTCTCTGTTGACCTAGAGAAGTTGAGTGTTGTGGTTTCATGGGAAAAACCCAACAACATGTTTGATATACATAGTTTAGTGGGGCTGGATGGATATTACAGGATTTTTATATAGAATTTTTCATTCCTTTCTTCACCTATTATTGTTCATACTAAGAATGGTGTTAATTTACTATGGTTATAAGTGTGTGAGAGAGCCTTTTAGGAGGTGAAAGGGATGATTTTCTCGCCACCTATTCTTATTCTTCCAAATCATGGAAGGAGTTATATAGTGTCCTATGAGGAATCATATATACACCTAGGAGAAGTACTGATACAGGAGGATAATATTAGTGCATATAGATATAGTAAATTGAGATCTCATGAGAGAAACTACCTGAAACAAGGCCTTAATCTAGTAGTATTTGTCCATGCCTTACTTTTCTAGTGAGAATATCTAGTGGGTGGGAACTTTATGGTGTTCACATACCAATATATAATCAAATGTATTATTAGAAAATGTGAAATTAATCTTGGACATTGAATATGGTCGAATATATTATTTACATCGATTTTGAGCTTTCCTATACACATGGAAATGGAAATGCGGTAGTGGATACACTGAGTTGGAAAACTCAGTCATAGGCTATATGGAAATCCAATGATGAATGGAAATTTATGTCCTACATTTATGAGCTGAATCTTGAGTTTTATGATAGTCATGAGAAATCTTGTATCTTTGACTTGATAGTTACATCTTCCCTCGTTGATAAGGTAAAGAGATGACAATTTTTAGATCTCATGGGGTTAGAAATTCAAAACAGTATTTTAGAATATGAACCACCTATGGATTGGTCATTTGATGGGGATGATATTCTCCATATTGACGGTTTCATATGGGTTCCTAACGATATGAGAGACAAACAGATATGAGAATCACATGCTTATCAATAGGAAGATCATTCAGGAATCTACAAGATGGATCGAGATATGCAACACCAGTACTGGTTTCCTGGGATAAAAAGTCATTCAAAAGGATTTATCACTAGTTGTTCCACCTATAATAAAGTGAAGTTGGAGCAGAAGATAACTACTACCTTGTTATAGCCACTTCCATCTCCTGAATGGAAATGGGAAGATGTTTCCATGGATTTCGTAGTTATCTTACTGAGGTCGCCTAGGGGTTGGGACGATGTATTTGTAGTCATTGACCAACTAATCAAAGTATCCAAGTTCCTTCATATTAGGGAGAATCTCTTAGAAGATGACATGGGAAGACTATAAGTCTATGAGATCATATAACTACACAGGTTCCCTTATACAATCATTTCAGAGGGGGACGTGCATTTCACGTCATGATTCTGGTAGGGGTTTCAGAAGGCTATGGGTATACAGATGTTTCTGAGAAAAACCCAATGAATAGTCAAAATATGTGATAAAAGTTCCAGATAACATTATCTAAGCATGTATACTTGATTTCAGTGGTTCCTGGTAGTTCCATACTACTCTTGTTTAGTTCTCCAATAATAATAGATTTTAGGAGGTAATTCAGAAGGCTCCTTTTGAGGCCTTGTAAAGTAGGACATTCCATTCACCCATGTTCTGGATAGATGTAGGAGAGTGATCCCTACTTGGTCCTCATCTCATTCAAGAGACATTGGAGTACATTTAGTTGATCATGAAGTGTATGTCTATATATCAGTGTAGATAGAAACCATATGTCGATCGATATCGATGACTTCTAAAGTCCAAAGTTAGTTATCATGTTTTCATGTGGGTGTCACACATGCCCTGGAAAAGATGGATACAAATGCAAGGGAAGCTATCACCACTTTATGTAGGCAAGTTTTAGAATCTAGAGAGATTCGAGACGTAGAATATCAGTTTCTACTACCTTAGAGGTATCGTTCATTGAACGAAAGCTTCCATGTTATAATGATTTTATATTATCATGTTGACCTGTATCATATATTTGATCCCAAGGAAGTTTAGTAAGATGTAAATTCTACATTTGAGGAGTATCCTACTAGAATCATTGGACAGAGAATAAAGTCTCTACAAGGTTAGTTTATCCCTCTGGTACTAGTGTTATTGTAGCATGACCATGTACAAGGAAATTTATGGGAGTTGGAGGCCAACATATGTTCCAAGTGTCTATAATTGTTATCTTATAGTGTTTCACTTCCCTTGGAAGGTAAACTCGAGGCTGGGTTTCTTTAAGGGTGGATGGTAGTAATAACCCTATTTTTCATTAAGATATGGATCTTTTATATTTTTGTCTAATTGTTTACTTTAGACATTATACGGATGCCTAATGATTTTGAGGGTGTCTCGGGTCTATCTAGAGCTGGTTTTGAGCTTAGAACTCGACGTTTTTTTGGAGGAAAGGGTATGTCCATGGTTAGAAGAAAAATTTTGTTGCAATCTACACTATTAGTTATAACCGTATGAAGCTAGACAATGGTCTTGTATAAAGTACATAGTTTTCCCTTATCATGTTCCAAGGGATGAATGCCCATGAAAAAACAATAGATAAAATTGCAAAGGAGTTTCACATTTTTTCTTCATGGTTTTCCAAATCATGCATCCTATCCATGAGTGCCCCCCTTCCTATAGCATACCATGCATGGTTGGAACACAGTTTGGAAACCTGTGGGACCAGACTATGCGAAGGCAAATTTTTTGTGAAAGTATAGTATGACCACTAAATTTTGTTTTAAACACACTCTTACCTTTCTTTTTTTCTCCAGTGGAAAGAAACCCCTTATTTTCTTCTTTTTTAATCAAAAAATCCATCTAATATATATTTTTATCCTAATCTCAAATTTGGTGTCAAAGTCTATCATTGTTCGTCTCATTGGATCTGCACTAGTACATTCTAGATTCCTTTTTAATCTTTCATATTTCTTATTTATATCTAAGAACATATTTAGATGTGGGATAATATGAAATATTCTTAGGGCATGGTACCATTCATCATATCTCTTCCAATCCATGCCAAATTAGAGGCCGATACTAGATTAGGAGAGTCATATAAGAATGTGGTAGGTGGCCTATAACTCATCCCTCAAGATTAATCATTTTATAAATTTTCGTGTGGTTGCACTGATTTCATTAGAAATCTTTGGCTAAATTAATATTCCTTGTTTTTAGTAGTTATAATTTTTCTCTAAGACTCATCACATATATGTCATTCATCGTTGGTGGTTACATCCACAACACCAACCACCCCTTTTAGGGTGATTTCTATATTTTTACTTTTAGTAGTATTTAGTGTCAATCTACACCAGTATTTGGGTGTTCCTTCGATTGACCATGATATAGGTAAGTATTCATTGTATTTATGACTATTTAATTGTAATTTCTAGAAAAATTATACTTCTCTTTTAACCCTTCCAATGTAGGTTCCTTAACGTAATTAATGAATTTGAATTATAATTGGCATTTATAATTATATATATGACTTAAAATTATTAAATTTAAATGAAAGATTGGTATCATGTTGGTAGCAACAATTTCCATGTTGATGGATGGTAGTGAATTGAACCTAATTAATTGAATATCCCTTATATAAAATAACTAAAATGGCATCATGCCCAATCATCATTGTCAGTCTAATGAAAGGAAATGGCTTGGATGTTAATTATTTAAATGGTATGATTATCACATTGAATGAATAGTTAAATGAATTAAATTTATGGTTCCTAGTTGAAATTATAATAGGAGTTTTTATACATGGGATAGTTTTTGGAATCCTGAGGGAGTGCCTTCTGCACTTGAGGATGCCATTCTAATTAAGATATGCCAATTTCCAAGGGTGATACTCACCATGGAACCCGATCTTTGTATTTCATTGGATGACCAAAATAAAACTCTAGGATCCCAAATTTACTATTAAAATATTATTTGGACACACTCTTTAGATTAATCATGGCTTCTTAAGGACATGAGGTGGCTTGGTTAATCCTTGGGCCTAGCTATAGCTTATCCTATTTTCCCTTGGTTGTTTTCCTCGAACTTAATAAGATTTATTATTATGAAATTACATGGATGATGCTCCATGGATTACATTGTTACCCATATATCTAGGATAAAGTTACTAATGAGTTATATACCACTAATTTCTAGGTTTCCTTGGTCATTACCTTGGAACCGTCAATTATTAATAATAATACTGCTTTTCTTGTTATGCCTTGCAACATTAACTATTACCATCATGAGGTTATGTCAGTACTATATATACCTAACATGAGTTAAATATATAAACTATAACTTAATTAATTAATGAACTGGTTTTACATTCAAACACTAGTTTAGGGGAAAAATAGGTACTTGGGTGTCTATATTATTATACCTCTTACTTTTATATTTTCATTCTTGCATACTATTTTGGTTTATATGACACAGAATGGATGCTATCGATTCCATTGGTGATTTCCTATGAGATTTATCTCACATCCCTATTTGGGCCACTACTGGCACCTGGGAAGACTACATGTATGTAGGTGTCGAAAAAGGGAATCATCTGGATTCAGACACTTGATTTCATGGTTCATCAGAATGGAGATGGTAGAAGATGAACAAGCTAGAGCTCGATATAATGGGGATAGTTTTTGGTTTCCTTTTTCTACTTTTGTATAACATTTATTCATACTAACTTGTTTCCATGTTTTTTAAATTTCTAGAGACATGACATATATCATCATCATATTTTTTATATGATTTCAAGTTGATAAGTTTTTTATTACATCATATTTTGGCTTCTGATTGTCACATTACTTCCACTACTTATCTACTATTATATTATATTCATTTGATATGCTACACTCTATTAATGAGGGAATATTCTCCCTACAGACCCACCCTAGGACCTCGCTGCTAGTCGATAGCCTTTGGTGTTCTGGGATATGTTCTTAAGGCAATGTGGTCGACTAGGCTCAGTTCACCTCCGAGTGGCATCGGGGTCTAGGACGTTGCAGGTTGGGGACTAGTTAATACAATCCCTATTACTTGAGGACTGGTTAATGAAGTCACTACATGTTGGGAACCATTTAATTTAATCCCCCTTATTCATTAGTAGTCTCATGAAATGAAACAAGTTGTCAAAAATCCCTTCGAGTTTGTTTCCAAGAAGAACTAATAGGTTTGTATCCATTGATTTAAGCTTTCTTAAGGATAGATATTTGGGGAAATAGTATCATGTTCCTGGAAACATGAAATCAAATAATTAATCATTTCCATTATTAAGAATACATTTACTATTTTTATCGATGACATTATTTCTTTGAAATTATCCATGGATACACTTTCATTCTCAGTTTATTGATTTCATTGAATGTGTGTTTGTTTATTTACCCCTCCATATTATTTACGCACTTTTTCACATTTAATTGATTACATTTAATGTTTATTCTATTATTACCTTTCCATATTTACTATTATATATGATTCATTATTTCTTCCATTGTACATTACCCTTACTGTGCATTTTATCACACCATTATTTTGTTTCAATTCCCTAGGAATCAAAGTAGTATACTAGCAATGATATTCAATGATATTATAGATTTAATAAAGTTATTAACCACTATAGAAAAAAAACATATTTTAATTAGTTTATTCATTTGTAATACAAGATTCACATATGTATATGGTTTACCAAGATTACTAAACTATTTGGTCCTTTGGGATAAGATTTACATGTATCTTGTGCAAATATAATTGTAGCATGACACTGACTCTAAGCTATCTGGGTTCATGTAACTACAGTTGCTATTAGAGGTAGGTTTAGTATCTAACATTGTAACTATATTATGAAAACATATATTAGAGGACCTAAACCTACGATAGACTTTGAGAACAAGTATATAAGAATATCCTATAATCTTGGTAAGGTATATATTATATGGTTTTACTAGAAATACATTCTTTTCTAGATACTAAAAGTGGATATGGTTCCGTTGCAGATGTACATAGGTGTAAAAACACAAATAAGGTGCATTGGGACTAACTAGAGTGTAACCTGGTAAATGAAACTGGGCCTTACTCAACACCTATTTTAAAATTATGTGGTGGGATACACTTGGGACAGTTTACACTTTCATTACAAACCATTAAGAAGAACTTGAAATAAAAATGAAAATGAATGTCCAAGGATAAAACATATATCAATGAAAGAACTATTTGGAAATAAAACGGATAATGTTTTTATGTATTGAGGTTTCATTGAAAACTATATATATAAGGCTATTTAATGATTAAACATATTTCAATTATATCCATCATTTTTATTTTGGAAATTATATTAATTTTGTTTTATAAAAAGAATATCTATATGCCGGGTGATAACCAATCATGTTCTGAATGGTCGTGGGACATAAACCCATGAATAAACAATAAAAAGGGTTTAATGCCAACCACTAACCTACGTAATGTCTCGGTTAATATTTCATTGTATTTAGTTAAACAATTTTATGGATAAATATTTATGATTAACTAATAGTGTAATTTTTAAGGTTTTTATATTAGTGTATTAAAAATATTGACTTCAGAGAATATTTAGAGATAAATAGTAAGTATTTTCAATGTTTTATTTTCCTTAAGGTTTTCTAAAAGTGCATTTTAGATCTTCATGCATCAATCTTAATTTTTTTATGTCCATTTCTTGAAGTAATTGATGAATTGGAAATTGATCTAAGAACAAAAAAAGGATGAATTTTTTTATAGTAATATATCGAGAAAATATATTATCTTATATTGTTAGGCAATAAAATAATTACACAACATTAGTAAAATGATCGCTTTTTTTTTAAATACATTTTTTTTTAAAAATTGATGGTATTTTAAATCATCATATATTTTAAGGACTTGAGTCCCTCAAGTTTCCATTGATCATTCTCTTTTTTAATTGATCAACTCAATGAATACCTATAAATATGTATGCTTTTCATTAATTTACATATATCCACTTTCCTATAATGTACTCATTCATAGAAACGTCATTATATATTAGTCAACATGACATTTGTACTTCCCATTATCTCTTTTATAGAGGTTGATTTATGAAACCTTTTCATGATATTGGATTTAAAAATAGGAAATATCAAACATTGTATTACTAAGAGAGAGTATAAATTTTGGGGAAATAATTTATTTAAGGTGGGGAGAATGTAACACATCAAAATTATAAACATAGAACATTGTATTTGATAGCGTGTATGACACACAAAAACAAGTCTGCGAGGGAATATAATATCTCAAGAATTTAAAATATATGTAGTATTTTAAATAAAATCAAGCTTTGATATAGACTATAATGAACATGATATTGAGTTACCATGCATCACACACTACAAAGAATTTTTTGATATCTTGTGTTACATACAAGACTGGAGTTTACTGAACAATAATAAATTATTGAAATATTATTATTTAATTTAAAATGACTTACATAGATGTTAATTATAAATTATAAAAATTATTAAAAAAATTGGAATATATATATTATACATTAAATAAAATATTTTTTACATTAATCCAATATTTTTTATAGGCATAATAGAAGTACAACCCCAATTTTACGAATAAAAACCTATATTTTTATAAAGGAACTTTTATCAAATTATAATCAAGAACCTATTTTATATCAAATTTTTGGATCTTATATAAATAAAATTTTTAAAAATAAACTAAATTTTTGAAATAAATTAATCCTAATCAGGTTAGGGTTAATTTTTTTATATTTTTCACTAAGGTTTTATTTTATGACGATTAGTGAAAAATACAAAATTTTAATTAAAAAATGAGGTTTTGTCTAATTTATTTATATAGTTAAATTAATTTTTGATTTTGTTTTAAGGTTAAATTAGATAAATTTTATATCATTTAATATAATTTAGGTTATTGTAATCAATTTCACTTTAAAATTGGATATAAAAACCATGAAATCTTTTGAATATTTTTTCTTTGAAAACCTGCATTGTCATCACATCTGTGGGATTAAATTTAAATTAATTTCTACCAATTATTTGATTTAAATTTGTTAAAATGGATTAAATATTTGGAATCATAATAATTTCTAATTTCTAATAATTAAATGGTAGTTTTTTGTCATAAATTTTATCAAAAGTAATAAAATCAATTACAACGATTAAGCGAAAAATTTAGCTTAGCAATGGAATAAACCATAAACATAAGGGCCAAAAGAGCCTAGAAAGTTGTCCAAAATATATTGGATTTTCATATTCTGACCCTATCATCACTTGGATCTAATTTTTATCATTTTTTGAGCCATATTTCATATGAAAAATTTGGATGTGATTCCATTTTAAAAAAAATTACAAGAATGCTACTCCTCCTCAAATATAAAAAGGCACCCACCCCTCCCACTTCCTCGCATATCTAAAGCCACTTTTTTTCAAAGAAGATATGAAAAAATAGATACTAAATATCCCATGACTATTCCTATAATAATAAACTAGTGCATGAATCTATATGAAGAATCCATTTGGTTCCAACCAAAAGGAGTTATCGAAATAAGAGTTAACATCCTTACTCAAGATCTTTTGTTATATTTTTATTCTCCACTCCCTAATATATTTTTATTCTATGATTATATAACAAAATAATTATCCTTAATATATTGATGTATTTTTATATTATGGGTTTGAACTATACTGTAACACACTTCCATCCAATAGGTAATGAACTTACCATTCCTGTAAGGTGAAATACCACCCCACGAAACAATGATTGTTCATTTTTCCTTTGCCACCTCTCATCATTGGGAATTAAGATGTACATGACATTTATGTATAATATATAAGATATATATAATTAATTTTATGATTATTTAATTTTAATATAACACATACCCTTATTCATTCCATATTATGTAAATACGATAACATTTTATGTGGAAGTGTGGACCACTGCCACCTCAAGGCATTTGGATTCGTTCACACTATTCATGGAATGTATAAATGATGGTTTAATTAAAAATATGTGAAATATATGACATAAATATTATACTATAATTATAAAAAATATATTAATATATATCATTTACTTTTAATTCTTTTAAATACAATAAATAAATGAAAGGAGCGTTCATGTGTACATGCAACCTACAGTCTCAATGAATGGTGCATTTCATTTCCTATATCCAAATATTATAGATTATTATAAATAAATATATGATGAGTATATATATGATAATTAAATAATTACTAACATTATGTTGATGATGTAATCATGATTGACATTAGAAGAACAAAAATATCAAGTCAAAAACTCACTCGAGAAACTAGGAAATTAACACGTGAAATAGTGAAAATAATCAAAGATTACAAACAAATGAGTAAGAATATACTATAAGAAGATCATAAATGGTATCATAAATATTAATATTGTTATATAAAAATTTATTAACATGTTTAAAAACAATATAAATGTGTTTAAATCATGTTAAGTTTAAATGAAACGCATGATAAGAGATTTTTGCCTCACTTTTACTTTAAGGAGTCTCAAATCATAATACCCACTTACATATTTTTTGTGGGGTATATATTGAAAATTTTGATATATTATATTAATAATTAATTTATATTCATGGTATTTTGAGTTTTAATTTTAATTACATATTCTAATGATATTTGAAATAAAATTTACCAAGTGGTAAATAATTTCCTAACTGGTTTATTTTTATTAGATTATATTACTTCCTTATTATCGTTAATATTCTATGATTACATGTTTAATCACTATTTAAATCTATATTTCTATTTAAAATTATTTTATGTGGAATTAAATATGACACCCATAATATATTCATTAATTGATTCTCAAATCAATGTTATGGTCTTTTTGAGGGTTTACTTGACTATCTCATCTATTTCGAGATTGTATGAATATGAATTTAATTCAGAGAAAATTATTTGATAATTTTATAAATAACCCTTTCAATATATTCTAATTTGGATAATTATGACCTATATCATGTAATATTACCATTTTCCTCTCTTTGTTTCTCAAAATAATTTAGAAAATGTTTTTAATAAAACCCAATTTCATCTCTCTATTTTGTCAGAGAAACTATTTTATTCTAAAACTCTATTTTCTAAAAATGTTTATAATTTTTTTAACCTTTATAAAATTATTTACTAAAAAAATTACCATTTATTTTATTTATAAACGGTTTTAAAGCAATATTCTTGTCTATTTCCCAATAAGTCTTTTTTCTGACCTTTAACCAGGAAAAGAATGTTTTTTACCTTATAAGACATGTATAGATTTACATGTTATCATTTAATTGAAGCATACTTTTCCTGTTTAAAAGCTTAATTTAAAAAAAATAAAAATTAATTTTCAATGAAAAGTATTGTCAAAGAAATTGATTCTCAAAATGTTTTTAAAAATAAAAAGGATGTTTTATGCAAGAATATTTTCAATAGATCTTTTTATTGTATTTTTATTTGTTAATAAAAAACTATTATTTTTTACTCTACTCAGGATACACTACATTGTTACCATCGTTATTGTTCCTCTATTTGGTTTTTTATTAATTTGAACAAGTATAGTTTTGACATTCACTTCCATGATTCATTTTTTATTCCTCTTGAAATATTCAATTTACTATGATCATTGAACATTTAATTCCAAAAAATATCCATATTCTTTATCATGGATAAGTTCATTTCATAAAACATATATGATTTCTATATATGGTGTTTATGTTGAAATTTATTTCACTGAATGGAAAATATTTGAGAAATATCTCTCTTTTACTCAATACAAATATTTTCTAAGGCACTGTTTTATTAGATCTAGGAGGAATGCTTTATATATGAACTATATGGGTTGGGGACCGATTAAAGAAATACATACAGGTTGGGGACATGTTAATGCAATCCATACGAGTTGGGGACTATTTACTGTAATCCCCTCGATGCATCAATAGTCTCATGAGATGAAATTAGTTGGCGAGAAACCCTTCGAGTTTGATTCCAATCATAATAGATATGTTTCTACACATAGATTTAAACTTTCATGATGATAGATTTTGGAGGTAAAAGTACATGCACCTGGGAAACATGACGTACATTAATTAATCATTTTTTATTGAGATTTCATTTATTATAATTATCCATGAGATTATTGATTCAATATTATATATGGATGTACATTCATTCTCAGTTTTTTGAATTCATGAAATGGTTATTTAGTTACTTACTTTTATATATTGACTATTATATATGATTCATTATTTCTTTAGTTGTACTTTACCCTTACTGATCATTTGATCTCACCCTTATTTTGCTTCCAATACCTCAGAATCCAAGAATTTTACTAAGGAAGATATGAATGGATACACTGCATATAATAAAGTTAATATCCACAAATGAAAAAAATAATGTTGAAATTAGTGTATAGTTTTGTAATACAATATTCTTGTATATATCTTCTTTACCAAGAATACTAAATTGTTCATTCCTTTGGGACATGATTTACTTTATTCTTAATTTAATGTAATGGCAGCACAACACCGTCTACAGGCTATCTAGGGTTGGGTCACTACATCATTGGTAATGATGTGGCACAAATCTATCCTGCTGGGTATCAAGAAGGAATGTGGTCATTATTTTCCTTCTTTTCCATAACAAATGTATTATTAAGACACTTATATAGAAATAACTTCCCTAACTTCTTTATATTTATTTACCTATAAATATATGAAAAATTATATTTTCATATTTATAATTATCATTTGTATTTATATCTCCAAATCTATACTGAAATTAAAAAACAACACATCTATTTGGGGTTTTTAGTGGTTGTATATGATAGGCCAAAGTTAAAAGAATTTATATATTGAGAAGTCTTTTTATTGTTGGTGTAGTATAACATGAACATTACTATCATTAGTGTGGTATTCAGAATAAAAATAAAATATTTTTTAATATAGTATTCTAATGGACATTTACAAAAATGTTTATCATGGATGGGAAATGGTATAGTGTGGAATTTTTATGACCCTTTATATCGGGTGTTAGTGGAATTGGAGGAAGGAAATGATCATGTAGAAAGTGTGGTGTAGGTGTTTTTATTTATGAAATTAATAAAAAATACCATTCTGTAGTAATTTAATGGAGTGAGATTTGGTATGTGTTTGAAAGTTATGTGGTTAGAGAGATGAAATAGATAGGGTGGTATTATTACCAAGGGGTAAAATTACCATAAGGTACCTAGTGACGGTGTACTAAGTATGTTATGAATATTTTTATATTATAAAATTATTTCAATTTACATGTGGTATTGGTATGGTTCCAAACATGTTTCAAGAGATAGGTGAGGTCCATAATATCACACCACAACCCAACAAAGCAGTCAAATTAAGATTTAAATCAAAATTCAGAAAGACCCTAAGGTAATTCTTGATGCCCATGGGTTGACAACTAGCACCCCAGAATCAAACATATAATTGAGAAAATATTTTATATAAACTAGAAACAATATACCATCCAAATAAATTTCTGAAATAACAATAATAGAAACAAATAGAGGATATATTCCATAAATAGAGGAAATCAATGGTAGTGATATAACTCAAAAAAAACAAATACAAACCAAAGGTACATGTCAAATAAAGATATAAGGGGAAAATAAACCAAAAACTTCTAATCCATGTGATAAGTGGGAAATTTTATATAATCTCACTAACAGTTACCCAGACCCAGTTGACGTGAACTTCACCATCTGATTGTGGTACCTTTCCTTTTCATTCATTATAAGATAATAAATGGTCTATACCCCATCGATGGGGTTTGTATCATGTAAGATTAATTAGTTCTATCAGATGCAACCCAGGTGTTCCATATCAAGTCCATATAAAACAATCCAAAATTATCAATTAATTAAACTTGGAATCATAAGTAGTAAATCAATTTTATATAAAAATCATGGTAAAATGTTACTCTTTTTCCACAGTTCTAAGAAAACCTATGATCAACAATTTCATAAAATAAATCCAACAAACCATTTTAATTTCATTGAAAATAGTTATATCCGGAAAAAGTAGTAAAAATTAAACCAACAAAGGAAAAATAAACCATGGATAAATCATATTTTGGTTATATAGGTTACATATATATAATTTATGATTATTGCACATTCCATGACTCAAGTACCCATGCATCATGGTATCGAGAATATAGAAACTCCTGAGAAAGTAAACTCTAATGAAATATCATGTAAAGACCCAGATCCAAATGAATATCAAAATTCGTAGAAAAGAAAACCCTAAAAAATGAAACTTTCTAACAATTAAAAAGGATCCCTAATAATACACCTCCCACATAAGTACCCAAGGATGCCATGTGTGGCATATCAAATCTTTTCAAATGGATTACCCAATATACAATAAAATTAAAAACTCATTTTAAAAATCAAATCATGCTTTGAAACCCATTTCACAATCCATTTCACAATGATTTTAAAATAATCCTTATTTTACTAAAACCTGGGGAAATTTATTTTTCCTCAAAAAATCCATTTCACATACACAATGTAGTAAATCCTTCCATATCATTTAGAAAACCATTTTTTAAAATAATATAATTGAATTGTTCACAAAACATTGACTATAGATGGAACCGCTCCCCTAATACTCGGGTCACAGACCCCCTACAACAAGATCCCACAACAATATAAGGGATTAAAAATAGAAAACTAAGGCCCAAGAATTTATTTCCGCATAAAATAATGAAATTATATAAAAAACAAAATTTAGCAAAGAGGTTAGGTCACGCCTACCACTAGAATCTCCTTCGTCTCACCATTACCAAAATGAGGCTCAACCTTTAGAAGAATATCACATGATATATCTATAATACTAAAAAAACATGACATGATCAATAGTTCTTATAAACACATCACAATACTACTACAGTGACTAATGACAATTAATAAATAGAATGGCCTCTTTTTAAGAGAGACGTATCACAACCACCCCATTGGTTGAGCACCGAACAAAGAAACCCATAAGGAGTGGAAATAGAAGAGAGATAGGGTCATGGGTGAATGGATTCCAAATTAATGACCACATGAGGTATGAAAAAAAAAACCTACTGGGTATGAGGGTTTTACATTATAAAACCAATTTATAGGGAATAAATCCCCCATACTTCACATACGATGAAAATAACATCACCTCTTGTTAAATAACCTGAATGAAGTATTTATGTCCTAATAGTAAGTTTTAATGAATAAATTTAATTTACATTATAAAATATTTTTCACCTAAGCCACTTTCACAACTTATTCCCTATGAAAAATTTACATTATTAGCCAAATATTTAAAGTATAACAACCTCATGCAGGAAGTACCAAAGATAGACCCCTAGAGAAAACTCAGAAAATGATTCATATTCTATCTATTACCAATAAAAAAGCCATAAACATCAAAAGCTCATACCATATATTCCAAGATGGTACAATATCTAGATAATTCAACTTTTTGTCCCTCGGAATCCAAATAAAATAATAGTTCCCTAGAAAGAGGTGGGTCCACTTCTCTAACAATAATAATACACGGTCCCAAGTATCATGTGAATCTATTCCATGTCTTCATACCCCTTTTAATAAAAGAATATAATTCCAATGCAAAACATTCACATAATAATCAATGATCTCCATTAGTTTATAGACAAATAAATCATTTGTCTCTAACTAAATATCATCCCAACTCAAATAAGGAGGAGGTCAAGATGATATTTCATGAGATGAGATATGTGGAATACATCATGTACACCCATAGAATAAGCTGGAAATTACAATTTATAAGAAAAACTTCCATGTTACTCAGTGACCTCAAATTTTCAAATATATCTCAGAGTCAGCTTCCCCTATTTACCAAGCTGATAGTGACGCAATCAAGGTGTAACACTCAAGAAATCCCTTTCACCTTTGGAAAATTAAAAATAAAACAATTATGATCTCAATAAAAAAAATTTTACTATGGGATACAAATAGATGTCGATGTATATCTGAAATCCTCACTACTATATCCTAAACAAGACTTCAATACCACAAAAGAGGCTTCACCCACCTTTTACTAACAAAGAGTTGATCTGAACATGTGACCATACCAATCCTCGAAGGGATTCATTATGATACATGATTCACAATAGTTGTAATAATGAACATAAACTAGGTTGACTATACCTTCTTCGACCTAAGTCAGATGATCATTGAACAAGTAACAAGAGTGTAAATATTTATGGTTTATATACATATTGGCCTTTATATCCACATATAGGGATACTTATACTAGATAGGAGTTGAGGCATAACTCAAACATTCTTGATTAATATTATGAATCTTATACAATGTCAAGGGATTCCATTACCGCATATCACATGTATATGGTATTCCATGCCCGAGTATCACAAGTATATGTGTTTCCTGACCTGACAATCAAAAGTATATAGGGATCCTTCCTGATTATTACAGCTATATGGGATTTCCTTCCCATGTATCACAAGTACATAGGATTCCCTGCTAGAGTATCAAATGTATATGGGACACCATGCTTAAGTATCGCAACTATAAGGGATACCCGACTTATGTATCAGAATTATACAGGACACGCATTTGGAGTATCACAAGTATATGTGATTCCATACCTGAGTATTACAATTATATGTGACACCCTTCCCAAGTATCATAAGTATAAGAGATACCCTTCCTAAGTATCACATGTGTAAATAAATAGTACCAGTCAATCATTAAAATATGATAAGGGTTTCATTACACATAATGTATCGTTATGTTTAATTAATAGGAACACCATTAGTCATAGTCAGTCAAGGAAAGTGTATGGACGACTAAATATTCCTTAAATTTATGTAGTCACTTCCCTTAGTAATTAATCCAAGACCACATTGAAAGTTTATAGCCAAATAAACATTTACTAATTTAGGAGGAATCGCATGATAACACCCTAATACATGGAAGTAGTCATGATCGGGAACTACCGACCATAAAAAACTGTACACAAGGAATATCTTCTATGGGAAAAAATTTATAATAATGAAATTAGTAATTTGAAGGTAATGTGTAGAAGTGTATAACAGGTGGTATGAAAACACCTGATATAAAAAACTCGTCTTTTATGGAAATATACTAGAAAACCTACCTTAATAATGTAGTTATATCTTCGTCTAGTATTGGACCTTTAATCGATCTATAATGGGAGAAATTATATGAATAGATGAAACCCCATAAAATAGTGCATATGAGGTCATACAAAAATATAACAAAATATGGAATGATACATGAAAAAAGGAAAGAAGTAGAAATAGGAGCTCACCCTTGCAGATCCCATGCACCCTACACCGAAGCAGACATAGCATAGGTGGGGAACAACCTAAAAACATAGGATGAGGTGGAGGTGGATCTCTCTCACATAGATTCCTTCCATGTGGGAGAATAAATGGGATTCATTAAAATAAGAGCCCCTTCCTGTTTAAAAAATTAATATAGGGTATTTTCAAGGTGTTTAAACTTTACACATGATATAAATATTTGGTGTTTGTCCTTAAGTGAAAACCCATTCATGACATGAAAAGGGGGTCTTCCTAGTCTAAATACACAATATTTATTTAATAAAAAAATTTATTCATTACATGTTGTGTAATTAATATGGGTAGTGTTTTTTCTATAGATCTAGACTCTATCTCCCTTGCTGCTCTCCCTTTCCAGAAACAAAAAATCGACTTAAGGGCCCAATATCGATGGTCTATTCCAAGAAATAAAATTAAAAAAGGGTTGTAACGAAGGTTAAATGAATATTTAGCTCTCTAAATATTTGGGATGTTACATTTATAACATTTCAATACACATTTATTAATAATTACTTATTAAAATCATTGTTTCTTGTTGTTAACTTTTTCATTTTTCTTGATAATTTCGGCTAAGTAATTCTAGTCCTTATACATTGATTATAGTTTAATCACCTCAAAAATATTAATCATTATATATACAGATTATATATTCATTATATACATATTTAAATTTATTTTAAAATGGTATATCTATAAAAATAAATTACATCATTTATGGGTATGGTAGGACATACATACACATGAATACTATTTACACATTTCGATGGATCGAACAAAATAAAGTTAAAAACTAATTAAATATTGTGTAATCATTCTAATATAATATATATAATATATATTCAATAAATTTCCCCTTATTAAAATTCATGAAAAGTGTAAACAAAAAATAGATCACATCGCTTCATGGATGTGGTAGTCCACACGTATGCACAAGCAACATTATAATTTTCAAACAGTTTGTAATGAAAGAACGTATATATGATATTATAAAATGAATACACTGTTACATGGAGATAGTAAACCAAGTTTATGAACGGGTTTTGTCTTATGTTTTCATAGGATGGAAAAGAGATATATATTGAGTGTAACATAATAATAATAATATCTTATAGTATTTATGAAACTTGATTTTTTATTTTAAAATGGGTGTAATATATTTAAAATATGTATAAGAAGAAATAAACCTGAAATAGTAGGTAAAGATTATTATCTATTTTTCAGTAAATTTACTTTAGATTCCTTTCTTTGGACACTTTTAATTGTATTTTAAAAAATTTATAACATATAATAGATGGATTATGAAGTGTAAAAGTGAATTATGTATGGTTTGGTTGAGCAAGATGGATCAATGTGGTGTAAATAAAATAGAGAATTTGTGTGCTTTTATAAGTGAGGTTAGGGGAACATTTGGAAATTCATGAAATATTACAATATAATATGTGTATATATATTGTAAAATGGAACACAAAATGGTATTGATTCTATGATTTTGAGAATAGTGTATTGAAATAATCAACCAACAATATTTTTATTCTTTCTAGATATCACTTAAAACCTTATCCTTTAAATTAACCCATAGGTTAGCCAATTTTAACCATTAAACATGGTGACTTATTTTTAAATATTAATGGATTATAATTTGAATTATAAAGATATAGTTATAACATAAATGGGAAATGGATGAAATTTTTGACCTTATCTTACCCCCTAGTCCTCTTTTAATATTTTTTTAAATAATATAATAAATATTATTTTCATAAAATATCAGTAATGATATTTTTGATACTATTCAATTCATTTTCCGTTAAAAATAATGAGAAAAAGATATAATTAAACTATAATCATTTTAAAAATACCTAATATGATATATTCATCAATAATTTTCATCAAATATAATAATTATCCAAATTTTATTACTTTGAATATTTCAAAAATTATTAATTTTATTTTTATATTAATTAAATAAATACTGTTTTGGCATTGTGTAAGAATTTAGGGTAATTATTAAATCACTAAAAATTAAAATTAAATTAACATTATAAAAAAGTAATTCATATATTAAATGAACATTTAAAACTGAACATAACATCATTTAATACATATCAAAAAATAAGATAACTATTAATGTTAAAAGTGTAATGTTTTTTTATTCTTTTATTAAAGTAAAATCAATGTCAACATCAATGAAAAATAGAACCAAATAGACAGATTTTAAATATTTTTATTGAAATTTCTAATATAAATTCATCCAATATGATAATGGATTTTGTTAGTGGATTTTTAAATACTTATGTCAAATTTTTAATAATTTTATATCCATTTTACCATTACTGAGGTGAAAAATAGCTATCATGGTACTATTCATAATGAGAAAAAATAAAATCGAATAATTCAAAAAAAATTAAACACCATGATTAAAAATAAAGAAACAATTTTTTCAAATTAAATTCACATAGGTGAATGAACTTAATAAAAGATAAAAAACACAACAAAAAAATGGTTTTTTAGAAAAAAAATTATTTATAAAGATAAACATCAAAAATAATAGGTATAATGATGATTTAGATGTAATTAATAAGTTTATTTATAAATAAATGAGTAATATTTAAATTAAAGATAAAACGAAAATCATTATGGATCTTTTTCAATTAAATAAAATAGATTTTTTACAAAATATGTATCTTTTCACTATTCACCGAGAAATCAGTCTTTTCAGAAAAATCCCAAAACAAAAAAATAAGACAATGTTAACATAATGAATTAAATAAGGATAAAATTTTTATAGAATTATATTTCTATAGAATTTCAAGGATTAATTAATATCAGTGTTGTGTGTAATGCAACCTATCAGTAAATTTTTGTAAAGAGATATATATCAAAAAATCATTGGCTATTATGTTATACCCCACTATAAGAATTTATCTATTAAAATTACATCACTCTGAAACATAAAACTAAGGATACTTCTACCACATCACATCCTAATGTTCACATGTAACTTCCTCAATTTTAGGATTTCACCACAAAAGATTGACTGGGTGAGTAGTATTTTTTCCTAACACTGTCTCTATATGATCTAGAGTCTCCATTGGTTGTTCTTAATAAGATAGATCACTCTATAGTGGTACAAACTCTGAGTTAAATACTTCCACAAGATATATACATGAAACAAATCATGAAGTTAATAGAGTTTCGGTGGAAGCACCATGTGATAAGCTACCATTAAGATAAAATCAATAATTTCAATGTGATGAAAATATCTTGGGCTCAAATTTATCTTCTTTCCAAGTATTATAATCTTATTCTAAGGAGATATTCATAGGAATACAATATCACCAACTTGAAACAATAGATTTCATTGATTATTTTTTATATAATGTTTTTGTTGGCTCTGAGATACCCATTTGTGTTTTTGAATGGATCTGACCTTCTAATTTATTTCCTAAGAGAGATCAAGTGACAATTCATTTATATCTCCAACAACATCTCAACATGTTGGAGTTATATACATACTTCTATAGAGGTATTTATAAGGTTACATCTGAATGATCATGTGAATGAATGTTTTGTAAGAAAATTCAACCAAAGGGTGGTGTTGATCCCAACCACCTTTGGAATCCAAAAAGAATTTTCTCAATATGACTTCTGACGTTTGAATGGTCCCCCCAGACTAACCATCTATCTTAGAAATATAAGAAATACCTAAAATTAACTCTATTTCAATAGTATGTTGAATGATTATTTATAAAGGTAAATATCATCTCCTAACCAAATATGATTGAAATTTTTTCTCCACACAATATCAAAACACTGAAAATGTGTAAGTGAGTATGATGATCAAGATTGAAATATTCTCTTATATTGATAAAATTAATTGATTTCATAAGGATATTGACAATAACCAGGATAACATTATTCCCTTTAGATATTTTGTAGATCCCAATGATGAAATCCATTATAATGTTATCCTATTTCCATTCTGGTATGCGTAATTGTTGTAACATACCTTTTGAATCCTCTCTCTCTGCATTAACTTTCTGACACCCTATGCATCAAGATACATACTCGATAATATCTATTTTCATGTTTTGTCACAAGAAATATAATTTTAGATATATAAACATATTTTTGATTCTATAATTAGTAGATAATGATTAACTATAAACCTAATCCAAAAGATCATTCTTTAGCTCTGGTATTGAGGTGACACATGCTTGGTTCCCAAAACATATCATTCTAGTACTATTGTTGTTGAAATAAATAACATTTTAGACCATGTTATATAATTTCACATCATCCTTATATGCCCTCTTAATCCAATAATGGACAATGGTTGAACTGTCATATGAGAAATATAGGATCTATCCCTCTTCATAAATATTCTAAAGCACAAATTCTATAAATCAATAAGTATTATACCTCATTTAATCCTCATCATGAAAAAACTACCATGATATTTATTACTCAAAACATCATCCACCTTGTTATCCTACATAGGGTGGTAATGTATTGAAAATTCACATTATTTTATTATGTCTGACCATCTTATCTATGCATATTAAACAATTTATATGTATATATATTTTACATTTTTATTATGAGTATATATATTTCACCTTTTAGCATAAAAATTATTCCTCCATATCATCCAGGAAAAAACTATTATTTTCAACTCCATCTCTTTAGTAAGAAAATTATGCTCATGAATGTTCAATTAGTTTGAGGCATAATCTATCCCCAAATTATTCTTCATGATTATACATTCCAATAAATTATTTAATGAATCACCATATATCAAAAACACTTATACACATCAGGGTATTGTAAAAATAGTAATGATGGAAAATAACCCAACATTTATTTGAAATTATCCTCACATTTATCCATACACAAGACACAAACCCCTTTCAGGTAAACATAGTGGGTGGGATTGATTGTCATGATAAATATCTCACAAAGATTCAATAGTTTCCAACCAAGCCAATAAAGCTATAGATACTAGTTAGAATGGTTTCTCTATATCTTCTCTCAATAACTTTTATCTCTAGAGGATCCATTTATATACCTTCACTTGAAGTTATATGACACAATAATTGTAACACCCCAAGATTCCATGAAACGCTTCTCTTTCAATAATGCAATAGCTTGCATTGTACGCAAGTTCAAGATTCTAACACACCACGACCAATAAAAGTAGCTGTTATGAATAGTAATACCCACTTTTTGAAATTATATAAATTTTATATTTCAAAATGGACTTCATTTTTGGATTTGAAATATCGAAATTAGCCTATGTTGAATTTTTGGTATTTTTCTGAGAACTTCCAATTTTTTATGAATAGTGAAAAATACTTAAAAACAACTTTTTTAATCAAAATAATTTATAGTGATAAATTATAATATTGAGTGGTTTTAAAGTATAATTAGAATATATTTTTACCATTTTATCCAATGGTGGTCATTAGAATTAATTTCACTTTGAAATTGGACAAAAACAATTGTCAATCTTTTGATATATATTGTTTCCTAAAAACACGCTATTTGTTGTGACAGCAGGAATTAATTATAAAATTAATTAATGCAACATATATGTTTGGAATTTTTTAAAATAGACATCATTTTTGAATTCGGAATATCAATTATAGCTTAGGGTGAAATTTTGGCATTGTTCTGAAAAACTTCAATTTTTGATGAATAGTGAAACCACTAAGTGGTAGTTAAAAAACTGATTTTTTGTTTAAATGAAACATTATCACTTATGTGATTTTATTTTAAAAAATCCAACATAAATGGTTCTCATTAAGAAGTAAAATGTGGTTCAATGGGATTAAAATAATTTTTTGGTGAATAGTAACTTTTAAGTTTAATTAATCGTGATTAAAGGTAATTAGTGTAATTTAAGGTAAAGATAATGTTATAATAATATGAAATGACCTTGACACATGTCCTACCCCTATTGGATGAGTCATTTAAGACCAATAAAATCCATGGTTCAACTTGGAGACCCCATGGAGCCACTTTGGTAGGAAAATGACATTAAAAACTTTTTATTTAATGTTAAAATAAAAATGTCACAAACATGAGTTGTTTTACTAAAATAATTTTTAAATGGGGTTATACAAGTCATATTTTTTACTATAAATATTAATTAGAAATATAAAACTATTTCCTACATCATGATAGTTTTTTTAAAAAAATTAGACATTAAATAAATTAAATTATATATGACACCATGATGATGCAGTGATTACATCATTATTTAACGATTTAAATAAAATGAAAAGATAATGTACAATATAATACCTACACTTGTCAAAAACCTATAGGATGGGTGTATTTCGAACTCTTATCACCTTATCCTCGAAATATATAATTTTTTTACCTTTTAAATCTGAAAACCATTTTACAATAAAGTAACCTTTTATAACTTTCCAAGAGTGCCCCTCCTCTCCTCTTATAAAAGGCCCCCACCTCTACCACCTTACCCACACCTCTCAAGCCTTTGGCTCAGCCAAACCCTGCCCATTTTGCCTCTTCAAATCCCACTCTTACTCCTAGAAGCCTCACTTTAGGCAGAAGTCTTCCCAATGAAGCCTTTGAGCTCAAATCAAAAAGAGTTACCCGTTTTAAAGGTAGTGTTTTCTCTTGTGTTCATATGTTTTATTTTTCTTCTCCAACCCCCTAAACTATTTTTATTCATTTATTTTGTAACAAAACCAGTATCATAAATATACTATAATGTTTTTGTAACAACTATTTGAGCTACACTTACACACACTTACATCTAATGGTTAAAGAACATGTTGTTTCTGTGGATGGCGAATTTCTGCCTCACGAAACGATGATTGTTCAACACTCATATAACACCTTCAAATGTGGCCATTAAGATGTCACTATATTTATATATGATATATAATAGGTTTATATTTTACTTAAGATTCTGTATTTTTCATTTCTGGCATACCTTTATGGTTTCCATTATGGGTAAACGCGATATCTTCATTTTAGGAAGTGCGGACTACCACCCCCTCAAAGTGATTTGAATCGTTAATGCCATATGTGGGATGTATAAAGGATTGAGTAAATGATATTATATATGATATTATACTGGAATTATAATGTACCTTTATATCATTATGATTTAATTCCATTAAATACGAAATATAAATGAAAGTAGTGTTTATGCGTACGTACGGCTTACCATCTCCATGAACGGTGCATTTCATTTCTTACCTCTAAATGTTACGTAATATTATGAATAAATGTATATACTGGATATATATGATATATATGATATCTAAATCATGAGTATAATTCTGGATATAATGGATATTTCACCACATGAACAACTTGTAATTATAAGAAGTTTATTTTTGACTCAAGTACCAAAGATCGACAAAATGACCATTATTAACTTAAATAATTACATAATGTTCATAACAAGGTAATAAGTGATATAAAACGAATAATGAACATGAAAAAAGTTCTTAAGAAAGTAGAAATTAACTCTAGTTTATTATTCAGGAGATTAAAGAATGATCAAGTCAAGTCGGACACGATGTAAGGGAACTTCTTAACCCAATTTCCATTCTTTGGGTTAATCTCCTACTTTCAAATTATGTCATGATATTATTATGTCCTATATTGTATTTTTACTTTATTTATGTGTAATTATAGTGAATACACATAATAGATCTATTTTATTTAAAAAATGATCTTTGTAAGGGACTTCATCTCAATCTCCATTTATTGAGGCATATTTTGTTTTATACACAAATTTCTTTTATACGGTGTATAAACCCCTTTGACTTTTACGTTTATTCAAAAGGAATATTTTTATACAAAGTGTTTTTATAAATGAAAAAAAGGAAGGTTTTTCTTGTCGTACGTATGCGGCGACAACGACTTCTCTGCTGCCGTGACCATTATTTGAGTTTCGGCTTCCTCTACAAGCTATAACATTTTTTAAATGAAAAATAAATACAATGTTTTAATTTTCTTTTATTTTGGTATTGAAAATGGTTTTGAAAGTTTTTTTATTATATCAATGTGTTGTATTGATATCTTGTGATTGAAATGTGGAAATGTTATGTTTCCTTTATGCATGTTTTATATGATACGATTATGTTATGGTTTATGATATGTTTAAACCTGTTCATATGAGGAATGAATTGGAAATAATAAGTGATGGGTGAAGCCCGCTATAGCTCCTCGATGCATCGGCAGGTCTCATGAGACAAACTAGTGTCTTGGCACGAGGCCTTGAAAAAATCTTATTTTTAGTCTTGGCATGAGGCCTTGGCTACGTGGTTATGATAGTCTGGAATTATACATTCCATCATTATGAAAGTGGTTATCGATATTGCATGTGATTAATCGACCAGTAGAATATCCATGTGAATAAGTAAATGGAATTATCTCATTTTACTTTTTCCATATTATGTTGAAGTTCAAGTTTAAAAGGCTTTTGTTTTAGTTATACATTGCCTTAAAGGTTTATGTTTATTTATGAAAGCTTCCGCTATATTGTTATCCTTACTGAGCATCTGAGCTCACCCCTTTCAATGTCTTAATTTTTCCAGGATGTGAAGAAGTATTTTAGGAATGACCTGCAGGGATAGTCTGAAGGGGATATGAGTGTGGAAAATGGAGACTATGTTATTATAGTTTTTCACTTTATGATGTAATGTAACATTTATGAATGTATCTATTATTTCCAAGGATACTAAACTAATCGGTCTTCTGATACTTGATCTTTTTTTATCATGCCAATGTTACGCAATAATACACCGACTCTGGGTAACTGGGGTCGGGGTGTTACAAGAATGAAAATTTTTATAACCAAAGTTGACACTGCGTAAATTTTTCATGTAGCTTCTCAGTCTCCATAGTGTTCAACATAAGAATAAAATATTACTCATGCTTCTTATTTCTCTTATAATATATAAAACAATGTTTTAAAGACTACCAATAACCTATCACTATAATATCTAAAGACATTATTCATTAAATACTTTAAGATATAAAGATTATTGGTTTTTTCAAATGTAATTACTATAATTTAATAATAACCATTCCTTATAAAAAGAGTATTCTTGGCTATATAATCTTCTTTAACCCTTAGATGATGATATATAGATAGAAGATCAATATTTCAAAAATATTGTTCTCTTCAATATTGATCTAAATAATCATTAATATTGGGTAGAGTATAATTTTTCTTAATAGTGGTTTTTCGTTCTTGATAATTAATGAAAAGATCTGTTGAACCATCTTTCATAGTAAAAAAATATCATTTAGCGACTCGACCCTATATAGGTCAGAGCCAGTGTCTACTACTATTACATTGGCATTATTATAAGGAATCAAAACCCAAAGGACCTAAGATTTTTTTATTCTTGGTAAACTGGATATATAAATTTGTGTTGTATTACTAATTAATATACTAATTAAAACATATTTTTTTTATTCTTTATAAATAAATAACTTTGAGGATGACACTAATAGATATAGTAAATCCTTGCATATCTTTCTTAGTATATTACTTGGATTCTTGTGGAAAAAATCATAATAAGGTTGAGTTCAAATTCTTAGTAAGCAAAAGATATAGCGGAAGAAATAATGAATCAATGAGAATAGTCAATATGGAAAGGTAATTAAATAAACACACATTACATGTAATAAATTAACTTAATGGAAGTTCATAAAAAATATGGAAAGGTAATAACTATAAAAACATACCATTCAAATAAAAAGATAAGTAAAAATAAATATAAAAATGTAAGAAAATTAAACACACCCCATCTAAATAACTGAAAATGAAATGTATCCATAGATATGTGAACCCAAAATATCTTGGATGAATAATAAATGAAATTATATAAAGGAAACAGTTAATTATTGGAATCCTTATTTCCTAGGTACATGGAATCATTACCATCATTACCATTCATTTGATGGTTTAGCTATCGGGTAAAATTCCCATCTATTTTGGGAAACTATTTCATCTCATGAGACTACCTATGCATTGAGGGGATATTTATAACTAGGTGACAACTATTTCATATATGTAAAAATAGTTCCTCATATCTAATAATAAATTTAAATGATAAACAATATTACTTATAAAATATTTGTATTGAGTAAAGGATACTGATTTATCAATTATTCACAAGTTAATCAAATAACTATCAAAGTAAACCCCATATGTAAAATTATATATGGTTTAAGAAATAATAATAACCACCATATAAAAATATGGGTATTCAGTGAAATTTATAAGGAAAAATGATTACCACAAATTGAAATTTTCATTATAAAGTTAACAATAACAAAATAAAGTGAGATTGAAAGTATAATCATTAAGAAAATTATTTAGGAGAATAATATTTAAACATTAAAAAGTGTCATATTACACTTTGGAATAGTTAAATAATAATACCCATGAAGCAATAATATTAAATGAAACATATAATGTCACATTGTGTTGAGGAGGCAATAATCCACACATCCACGGATGACGATATCACTTTGTGTGTGAAAGGGTAATAAATAAAATGATATATATATATATATATATTATTTCTAGAAAGTTAATTATTTCATCAATATAAAATATATTATTTTAATGTCTCATATTTTTAATTAAAACCATCTTTTATTCATTCCATGTTTCATGTGAATGAATCATGTCACTTTTAAGAGGTGGTAGTCCACATTTCCACAAACGAAGTTATCATATTTACACATAATGGAAAGAATAAGGTTATGTGTTGTAAAGTTATTATATAAGATTAAATAAATAATAAATAATATATATATAAAAATAAATATAGTGTATATCATAATGGCCGCCATGAGAGGCCGTAAAGGGAAGATGAACAATCATCATTTCATGTGGCAGTATTTCGCAATAAACATAAACAATATGTTTGTTACACATTGGATGGAATTATGTATAAGTTTTGGTTGACATATTATCATTAAACATCCTACTATTTTTGGATATTTTTTTATATAATCAGGGATTAATTAATAAGATTTTTGGGAAACTAAATAACATATGGGAAGATGTTATCTCTTAATCAATTACTCTATTTGGTCTAAAACAAAGGCTTCCCTGGATTGATTTCTGCCCAAGTTTATGCTTATAGGAGTATGGGATGTATTTTTAAGATCTATTTAGGTAGATCTTATTCTAGATAAAGTTTCTTTGTAAGTGTAATGAAGTGGGACAGTTAGTGTCCTTTTATAGGAGAGGAAAATGACTCACTTGGAATATTTGAAATCAAGTTAGGTGTACCCATGTGTTTACCTAAAAAAGCCATAAAAAACAAAAAAACTCAACCATGGAAGGTTAATGGACTAACTATGTCCATTTAATGGTTTTTGGAAAATGGGATCTGTTATTTGATCCATTAATTGAAAGGTTTAGTCCATTGTAAAGGTTAATTTTTTCTTAATCATTGTAATTAATTTTAAATAATTTCAGTAATATTTTTTTCCAAAAAACTATGTTGACGTTATTAGAAATTATAAATTATTCTTATTAAAAATATGGAATAAATTTTTTTAAATTCTATAAATATAAGTGGAAAAATTAGTTTGAATTTAATCATATAGATGGGACGACAATGCATGTTTTTAAAGTAAAAACGTCCAAAAGTTTTCTATGTTTTTATAGTAAATATAATAGTGAAATAGATTACAATAACATAAAATGGATTAATTGAAAAAAATATGATCTAATTAAATCCTAAAAACAGTTCATATAATAAATTAACCTTATAAATAAAATAGATTAAAAATAAATTTTGAACTATATTTCAGTATTTTTCATTATTCATTAAAAAAATAAACATAAAAAAATACCATAAATTATCCTTAACTAAATTTTTATATTTTTATTTCAAATATTAAGTTTATTTTCACATATATAATCGATAAAATTTCTAAAAATTGATTTTAAAATAGGTTCCCCATTTAAAATAGGATGAATTACTTAATAAAAATATAAGTTTTTATATGTAAAATTGTGTTTGTTCTTATCTTATGCTTATCAAATATATTGGAAGAATATCAAAAATATTTTATTGAATATATAAAATATATATTTCATCAATATCGCTCAATAATGTTAATTAATTTAATTTATTATTATAAAATATAATGGTGAGTATAAAAAATAATTTTCTATAAAAATATTACCTTAATATTCAATTGGTTGTTATATTTATTTTTAATTAATTTGTAATATATGAATTTATATTTATTTAAACTAATATTTTAATAAGTTAGTTATTAAAATTCATAACTCCCAATTTAATGACAATTTTATGTCTTATTATATTTTAATTATAATTCGATCAATCTTAGTCTTGTGAGTAACACAAGATATCAAATAAAGTCTCTCTTATGTGTAACACAACATAACTAGATGTTGTGTTTATTATAAGCTGTATAATTTTTTGAATTTATAAAAAAAGTAAATATATTATATTTTTTTGGATATTATGTTTGAAACTCCACGAACCTAGAATACTGGAGTCGGTGCATTATTTTAATACATTGGAATGATTATAAGGAATCAATTCCCAAAGGACCGATCCATTTAGCAGTTTTGGAAAATAGATTACATGGATGAAAATTACATTATAATTTTTAACATAAAACCTATCATAAATAATCCTTTGAGAATTTCATTATTCACCTATATTAATCTTACATATCTATTATAAAACACTTCTAGGAATCCTGGGAAAAATAAAACATAAGAAATTGGTGAGCTCAGATACTCAGTAAGGATAAACAATATAGCAGAAGAAATCATAAAAATGAATAAACTTTTAAGGAAAGGTATAAAACATAAACACAATCCTTTTAAACATAATTTTCATAATAATATGGCAAGAATAAATCTAATAATTCTATTTAAACATTATCATAGATATTTTACTAGTTGAATAATCACATGTAAAATCAATAACTAATCATAGAATGAGGGAATTCATAATACCGGACATCATAAAAACTACATCAAGGCCTCGTTCCAAGACCATACATAAATATTCTGTCAAGGCCTTATAACAAGACACTATTTTGTCTCATGAAACCTACTGATACACAAAGGGGATATAGTGGGCCTTTTCCATCACTTACTAAGTCTAATTCATTCCTCATATGGAAAGGTTGAAACATAACAAAATAATTTGTTTTAAAACTATCACACAAATGTTAATACTTTAGTCGTAAACCGTGAATGGTATAAAAATTGCACATCCATAGGAAAACATATCACAAATCATTAAATACAATATGGAAGATTGTATCATAATAAATCAACATCAAACAGGCATAAAATACAACAAATTATGTTGACATAGATGAAAATAATTTAATAAATTCATTAAAACTCTTCAAGGGAAATATCCCTTTTTACTTTAAAACATTTAAAAGCTATAAAATTTTAAAATAAAACATTTCTTTTGAAAATTTATTTGTAATCTTGTAAGGGAATATTTAAAATGGAAAGACAAAATAATGATAGAGAATTTACGCTCATAGCATATAAGTTAAAAAAATTCTTTCCTTAATTTGTTGAAAATTTCATAAAGTACTTTGTTTTGAAAACAACCGAAAGAATCTTTTCAAAAAAATTTATAAAAAATCAAACATGTGTAAAAATGACTTTAATCATCCATAGAATTATAGTAAAAAAATTTATTAAAAAATTTTTAGAAACATGGAAATGGATGATAAAGATGTCCCAGTAGATACTTATTCATCAACAACCTTGAATAATAATGAAATTGTGAAATTAGCAGTTACCTTATACATTCATTTAGTCGAGAGTGAGTTATCCTCCTCTTTTCAGGTGTCTCATTTTGATTTTCACAAAAGGATTTATTAGGATGGATCTATTCCCTAAGTTTAGCCTCTAGAATTATATGAGGGGTGTTGGTAGAGAAAATAGGTAGGTTTTGGACGAGCCAAAGGGCTTTAGAGGTGTGAATTAAAGAGAAGGGGAAGGTCCCTTTTATATGAGAGATGAGGGGCAATTTAGAAAAAACATGAAATATTATTTTATTATAAATTGTTTTCGGTTTATAATAGCTCTAATGTAATTAATTTCTAGGATAAGATGATTATGGGTTGAAATCCCCTCATCCAATGATTTTGAGACAAGTCTATTTCGTGAAATTATCCTTATCTTTTGGGATTAACCCTTAGTTAAACAGTTTAACTCTTACTGTTTCTTCTTGTAATTTTATATTATAGGGTTAATTTAGTTACTATGAAATTCCAAGATAACCTCAATTGGATCATTAATGTCATTTTTAACATTATCAATCTCAGTTGGACGAATCTCATATTTTTAAGATTTTTATATCATTTAATAAAATAGTATTTTTTGTAAAAACTTATTTGTGTCAATTTTGACAATATTTAGTAATTGATTTTTGTTAAAGTCATAAAAACTTGATTCCTTTGAAAAAAAGAGTTTAATCATCCCTAATATGTCAATGTTCTCTATAAAATTATTTGATTGAATCAAAAATGACAAATTACATTTATATTAATATTTATAAATCCATTTATTTGAATCATTTATTTGTAAAGTAATCACTGCATCATCATTGTGTCATAAATAAATAAATTTATCCAATGTCTAAAAGTTAAAAATAAAATTCCACAATTTAGGAAATTTTTTTTATTTCAAATGACTATTTATAGTCATAGATATCAGTTATATATCCCTATATTAAAATTGATTTAGTAAAAGATACGTGTTTATATTATATTTCCCTTTTCTTTAAATTAAATATTCTAAAATGTCATTTTCACACCCATGTGACTCCCAAATGCCAAAAATTCATCCTAAAGATGCTCATGGTCGTATATATCTCATGAAATAGGATTAGAAAATATGTTATAATTTTTTTTATATTGTTATAATATTATTTTTTATACATAGTTACCTGATTTTACCCTTTAACCTCGGTAAATAAAAATAATTAATAAAGTTACTATTCATAATGTCAAAAAATAAAAGGTACATATTTAAAAAATTCAGGCCTTCTGAATCAAAATATGGAATCCATTTTTCCAAATTCAAATCACATAATTAGAAGAAATTAATTTAAAATTAACTCCTCTTGTCAAAACTGAAAAGCGGGTTTTTAAGAAGTAAAAACTATCCAATGATTGACATGTTTTTATGTTCAATTTAATTGTGAAATTACATCAAATGACCTAAATTATACTAAATGATAAAAATATAATCTAATTATACTTTAAAACCAATAATATGTATAATTTAATAGTATAAATTATTTCTATTAAAAAAGTTGTTTTCAATTAAAATTTAGTATTTTTCACTATTCATCAAAATATGGAAGTTATTAGAAAAGTACCAACAATTCTTCCCAACTAAATTTATATATCCTAATTCTAAATAATAATTTTATTTCATCAAATTAAATATATAAATGTGTCAAAATTGGATTTAAAAAGGGTTTTCCATGAAAATGTATTTTTTTAAAAATAATTATTTTATCTAAAAAAATTGAATTTTTCCTTTTATTATGTATAAAAATCACATAAGATAAATGTTAAAATTAAATGGGATATATAAAAAATAAAAATTTTGGTAAATACTATTCATAACCACTTTTTTAGATGTCTTGTTTGATAGTCCATGGTGCATTCGAACTTAGTGTTGCGTATAGCACAAACTTTTGAATAATGTAAAAGGAAGCGTACCATAGAAGATTGAGGTGTTACATTATCCCCTACTTTAATAAATTTTGTCCTCATAATTTAATTTTAGGATTGAAAATAGGGTTTTTTAATTTCAAAATATCTTTTTTGAAATCCCGCATTGAAAAATAGTTTATTGAGACCTCTATTTTAAAATAAAGAAAGAGAAGTATGAAGGTTACCAGAAATAATACATACTATGGTTCCATGTAGAAAAATGTGAACATGAATTAGAAAGAAAGAAAAAAAATCTAACCATCATTTTTTGATGGAGAGTGATAGAGAACATGATTAGGAGAAAGTTAACAGTCACAAAGCTATAAATCTATGAAGATCTTAAGGACCGTTTGTTTCTTTAGAAATAGAACTAAGATATAATTTTTTTGGTCTCAAGATCCTTTCCCTGGAGTTAAAGAATTAATTTACTTCATAGAATAAAAATAAAATGAAGCATACTTAATTGACGTGTAGAGTTTCATACATTAACTAATTCCTACCACAAACTCATCTTTATTTTCAATGATAATAAAATTCAAAAATATTCTATTTTTTATAATCGTATAAGGTTCCATATATAAAAATATACCATTTTAATGAATAAAACTATGTTATAAAAACCAGGGTCTTCTTTTAGGATAGTGGTAGGTGATAATGATTTATCACACTTCAGTTGTGGGTTTTATTCTCATAGCCTTGTCTGACGCGAGGGGTTATCGCCCAACCTACAGGTTGTCCATTTTCTAAAACTATAGTATCATAACATTCCTTAAATAATATTACGAAATTTTTTAACCTTAAAATCTATTATCCAAATATTATTTAATCCATTCCACCCATTATAGTGATTCAAAATACTTTTGTCCAAACTCTCTATAAAATGTCTCTAAATTTCCAAAATCAATTGTAACATCATATTCCCAAAACAATGTAATGTTTCTCTTAATTTCAAATACTAAATATATGATTACAGTCATCATATTAAAACCATAATTATAAAAAAAAAGTAATATATTACAATCCTTATAAATATTACATTATTCTTATAACAAGAATACAATACTTCAATCTAAAAATACATTAATTATTGCACTTCGATTGTAGTAATAGTATAATCTTGGACATGATCCATATTCATCTTTTGAGCTATATTTCGATGATACTTTAGACAATAATTTTCATAATGTCCCATATCCTTAAAAATATGACATTTTACAACGTATTTCTTTCCCATACAATTACGATCCTGGTAAACATTTTCTCCATATTTGTAGAAAATCCTATTCCTTTTAGGCTATTACCATGGGGTTTCTTCCCACAATTATCACATAAGGGAAAATCCATCATTTACTTTTTCCATTTATCTGTCTCTTTCTACACCGTTCTATGTTTCTCTTGCTTTACTTTAATGTCATAAGACAGATAATTCTTTTTCCATGTTGATAGCTTACGAGAATACATCTTCGTATGATGAGAAATATTGTGAGACCATTTCCCATTAGAAGAATGGTTTTAACCCATGAAAGAATCTATCAATCTTACTTTATGGGTTATGTATGTAGTCTGCAGTGTGCCTTGCTAGCCTCGTGAATTTAGCCTCATACTTTACAAAATTCTCCTCCCCATTTTTCCTTAGACTTCGAAATTTCCTTTCCATATCAGCTCATTGTTCATAACGAATGTATTTTTCTAGGTAAAGTTCTTTAAACTCTCTCCATTACATATTTTCTACTTTATTACCCTTATTCTTGTTTTGAATCAATGACCACCTTTGATATGTATCTATTGAAAGATTATAGACTGCCATTACAACATTTTCCCTTTCGTTACTCCCCAATACAAGAAATATTTTCTCTAATGAACTTATCCACTGCTCTGCTAAAAAAGTATTTATAGTCTTATTGAATGTTGGAGGTTGTTGTCTCATGAAGCGTTCTCACATTGATCCTCCCCTTTGAGGATGAGGATACTCCATACAGGTAAGGTCATTATTTATAACCTGAGTTAGTTTTCCTAGTATGGTTATATGCAATTCAGTGCCAGTTGTTTCACCAGCTCCACAATCAATATATTTAATATGATGGAAATCCCTACATGGATTATGTGTGTTGATACGATTTACCTTTCTTTCACTAGGGTCTATTTCTAAACAATGGATTGTGCTAGATTAAGTTATTAATCATAATTTATAATTATAAACTAATAAAATACTTAACATAAATTGAAAAAATTCATGCATATCTAATACATATTCATATAAATGGTTTCTTTGAGGAAATAGTTAATCATAAATCCTTTATAATGGTTTGTAAAGAAAATATGAATTATCCTAAGCATATCCCCTAGGTACATCTGTTCCAGAACCACATCGACTTTTAGTATCCAAACAAGTATTTACTGCTTAGAATATCCATATAATCCCTACTTTTACAAAATTATAGGGGGGGTTCTTCTATACTTATCCTCAAAGTCTATCTTATGGTTACGATCCCTAATCTAAGATTTATAAATATATTTCCAAGGTTATTCCTAAATTTCCTCTCATACCAACTATAACGCCCTGACCCCAGAAGCATGGAGCCAGTGCATTATTTTAATACATTGGCATGCTTACAAGGAATCATATCCAAAAGGATCAATCAGCTTAGCAGTCTTGGAAAATATAATTACACACATGAACATTATATTACAATTTTTAAAATAAAACACAACATAAATAATTCTTCGATAATTCCATTAATCCCCTATTTTAATATTACATATCAATCATAAAACATTTCTTAGCATCCTGGGAAAAATAAAACTTAAGAAATTGGTGAGCTTAGATGCTCAGTATGGATAATCAATATAGTAGAAGCTATCATAAATAAGCATAAAATTTTAAGGCAAGGTATAAAACTGAAACAAAAGCCTTTTAAACATAATCTTCAATATAATATGGAAAGAATAAATCAAATAATTACATTTAAACATTCACATGGATATTCCATTAGAGAAATCCTCACATGTGAAATCAATAACTAATCTCATAACAAGGTAATGCATAATTCTAGACATCATAACCACTATGCCAATGGGTTGTACTAGGACCATACAAAAATATCTTGTCAAGTCCTTGTGCCAAGACATTATCTTGTCTCATGAGACCTATCGATGCACCGAGGGGATATACGGGCCCCACCCACAACTTACTAAGTACAATGCATTCCTCATATGAAAAGGTTGATACATAACATAAACACTCATATTAAAAGTACCATATGAAATGTTAATACTTTAACTGCAAAATATGAATGGTATAAAAATATAACATCCATAGTCAAACATATCACAAAACCTTCAATACAATATGGAAGATTATATCAGAATAAATCAACATAAAAAGGAAGAAAATCCAACTAATTATGTCGACATAGATGAAAATAATTTAATAAATTCATTAAAACTACTTTAGGGAAATATCCCTTTTTACTTTAAAACATTTAAAAGCCATGCAATTTTAAAATAAAACATTTATTTTGAAAATAACCTTTTAATATTGTAAGGGAAGCTTAAAAATGGTAAGGCGATATAATCGCGGAAAAAATATGATCTTTTCGTATAAGTTAAAAAACATTCATTCTTGAATTTTTTTAAAAGGTCATAAAGTACCTCATTTAAAAAACGACTGAAATATTCCTTTTAATTTTTCTTAAAAAAAAGTAAAACATGAATAAAAATGAGATCAAACATCCATAGGATTATAGTAAAACACTTTATGATATACTTATGCATCAACAACAATAAATAATAATGAGATTTTGAAATTAACCTTTACATTATACTTTCCTTTAGTCGAGTCTTAGTTATCCTCCTCTTTTCTGGTGTCTCCTTTTTATTTTCACAAAAGGACTCTATAGGATGGCTCTCTACCCAATGTTTAGCCTATAGAATTATACGAAGTATATTGGGAGAGGAAATATGCATGGGTTGTCTGAGCCAAAGGGATTCAAAGGTGTGAATTAAATAAAATTTAAAGTTCCCTTTTATAAGATAGGTGAGAAGAACTTTAGGAAAATCTTGAAATATTAATTTATTATAAATTGATTTTCAGTTTCTAATAGCTTCAAAGTAATTTATTTTGAGGCTAAGATTAGTATGGGTAAAACGAATCTTATCCAATAATTTTTAGGCAGGTTTGGTTTATGAAATTAACCTTATCTTTTGGGCTTAATCCTTAGTTAAAGAGTTTATCTATTACCGTGTCTTCTTGTATTTTTATACTATGGGGCTAAATTAGTTTATATAAAATATCATGATGTAAGATCCTGGATCTTTGAAAGGTATTTTCTCATTTAGTTTTTTATTTCAATCCCATATTTTGGATAATTAATTTCTTTCCCAAGTCCTTAAGGAGACTTGGGGGTGTTCTGAGCGTTCAGGACACGAAAAATGAGAAAAGGGGGTTTTCTGGGTAGGCCGCATGATCTGAACATGGTTAGGGTTAACCATGCAGACAACCTAGGAAACTATGTAAGAGGTGGGATTTTGGATATTGGCCTCCACATGGATTGCACACAGTTTGGAAAACTGTGCGTGTAAACCAGGCGGCATAGAATCGTTTAAAAAAATTACAATTTTTACACTCTGGGATTTTAATACCCATCTCATGATTTCCTGAAATTTCTTCCCTCTTCACCCTAGGAACGTACCAAATCTCTCAATAGATCCAAGAGATTGATATCCTTCTTTTCTAAGGATTTTTTGGTGAATTTGGTTGTGGATTGAAGCTCCAGGTAAGGCTAATCTCATCCTAGATTCTCTTTTGAGTTTAGGGTTTGTATCTTCATCTCCTCTATTTTTGAAGCTCTAAACCCCAACTCTTTAGGTGAGATTTAGGTTGAAGACTCAAATGTTGGTTGAAGAAGAATCTAAGGGCTCGATTAAGAGTGTTTTCACCTATAAAATCAAATTAGGTGGTCTAAAAGTTATATCCCATGGTTTATATTGTGGATTTTTTCATTTTTTGTTATTTTTTCTTGGTTGTATCTTGGAATGTTTTGATCACCCCTTGAATTTTTAGGTAAAATGGTTATTAATAAGGTTAATGGAAACCCTCAAAATTCCCATGGGATGCGTCGAGGGTGAGGAGACTAATATAGGTTCACCCATGGGTTGTGTCAACTTTCTCAGACCTAGGGATTTGTGAAGAACAAGTGAGATTATTGTGTATTTATGTAGATCCCTTGATAAACATGTGGATGCAATTGATGTTGTTGGACTAGAAGCTAGTAGATTTACCTAGGCTTAACAATAATAACCTAAGGGACATTTGGGTTAACATGGAAGCGGTTTATATGGTTGGACATGGCTATGTTAAATGAATTTTGAATATTGTTGGAAAGTGTAATGGGTTGACACTTGAGAATGATGAATGGTTAAATGGGCTAATATGTGTAAATGATTAAAGTCCATAAAGGAATGGATTATGAGTCTGGTAATGAAGCATTGGGATTTAGGAATGATGAAAAAATCCTATTGAGTTAGACATGATGAACGAAGCCTAGCGAGATAGTCACAGTGAATGAATGCTTAGAGAGATAAGCATAATAAAAGGGAATGGGTCTAAATGGCTAAATGATGTGAAAGGTGGTAAATGGGTTAATGTGTTAAGGCATGGTGTTAATTCTCATGTCATTGTTATGATTTATGTTTTCCTAGGGAAATGGTTTTGATGTTGTGTGAATGGTTGATGGATTTACACACACACACACACACACACATATATATATATATATCATGTGAACAGGCTTGGTAGAGTTGGATATTGACATGAGGTTCTATTCCCACAGGATGAGTTGGATTGAGGCTCAAAACTCCACACCTAATGCACGGGTTAGGGAAGAGGATTGAGGATATGTTCCCCTAATTGTTGGATCCACCGAAACTAAGGCTTCAAGGTTAAGATATGGTTGACATGAGGAAGTTAGTCCTAGTGAGATAGGATAACAATGTGTTTCCTCATTCATGTGATTGTTTACTTTAAGACAATGTAACTTTTTGTTCTTGATGAACCCATGTTAAATGTGTTATAAATGGTAAGTAATGGGAAATGGGATGAAATGTTAATATATGGAAATGGTAATAAATGTTGGTAATAGACCTAAATCGGCTATGGGCACTTAATATTTTCATTTTAATTTATTATTCATTTCCCTTTTCATGCACAATTGTTTATAATGAATATTCTATAAACATTGTTGGTGGTGGCCTACTAAGTTGTACTCACACCCAGCTTGGGCCACCATTTGGTAACTGAGTAGACATCATGTTTGCAGTTCTGGAGAAGGTAAAATTCCCTTGTTAGGAAGTTGGGTTGGAACATGTGTGCTTGGAGGAGGAACCAGACTTGGTGTCAGGACCATTTTAGGGATTTTTTAGTTTTTCTTTATTTTGGGTTTTGTTCACTTTTTCACTTGTAGCATGGCATGGAATATTTACTGTTGGACATGGTTGTACCCCATTTGGGGAATGTTTTTTTATGCATGCTCTGATATTATTGGTTATTATTCCACTATTTTTTATCTACTATTGTGGCTTACACTAATAATAAAGTGGTATAGTCTCCCCAATTGTGTATTTAGACCCCCACTGCTAGTTGGAAACCTTTGGTGTATGAGGAGGCTTGCTTAAGGTCATGTAACCACTCGGCTCGAAGCACCAGTATAGTGTCTTCTAGGTTGGGGATGTTACAAAGTGGTATCAGAGGAGGTATTTATTCTAATTATTTGGAATCTTGTTATTTTGGATGGTAGAAGAGAGTTAGGATCTATCGAGCCTTGGTAATGAGCTCGTTCTTGGGAGTATTTAAACCATGTACAAGGTAAAACCCAAGTCACCTAGGTCTGGAATTGTGGTTCTTGATTGTGTGATGTTAGAGTTGATGATATTTCACCATTGGGTGATGCACATGTTGTGTCATGTATTGGTTTTATGATATTTGGCTCGTGGCCTCAATGGAATGAGGTTTTACATTTATGCATCATTGTAGGAACCTAGAGAGATAGGTGGCATGCATCATGGTAGGCATACAGGGGTTGGGTGTTTGAGGCATAAAAGATAGAATGCACCTCGCATCTTGATAATTGAAAATGGAAAATGTCGAAAAAATATAATGTAAGTGGAGAAGATAAAATAATAACAAATGATTATTAATTAAATATTTATAGTTAAGGGTTTTTAAATAATTGAAAATGTTTTTGTAACATTCGGTGTGATCCCTGAAGTGGTGTATGGTAGTTTACCCCATTTGTACCATGGCACGTGGTAGGGATGGTCGGGGTGACATTTTCATAATGTTACGGTTTTTTTGGATGGTGTATGTATGGTAGGTTGTTGTGGCTGAGGAACAGACTTCTTTTTATGAATTTTTGAAATTTTTATGGTATGTGTTCTAAACCTCGTGTTTGGAAATGTAGAGAAATTCCACAATGACATCGAGCAGTGGTTTGGAAACAAGAGTATGTATCTGAGTACACTCCTCCAGTAGAGGAGAAAGAGAATGTGGTGATCCAGGAAAGTGGAGAAGAGAAGTTCCAAGAGAATTAGGATCATTTTATGCAAATAATGGATCTTGACCCAGGGCAGGTTGCATCAAGTATGTTTGAGTTGACCCGAGAGTATTAGCTGCATTACCCTCTGACCATTACCAGAGAGGGTGGGCCATAGAAAATAGAGTTATGGATAGAGTCTGTCCAGACAATAATTGATCATATAGAGACTCACATTGGTAAGCTAGTCAATTTGGAAGCTTATATGTTGCGGGTCTAGGCAATGCGTCGGTGGGACATCCTGACTCAAACTGAGTAGGCTGAGAGGATGTTGTGGAATGATTTCCAGGAAATTATTCTCAAGAATTTTTACCTAGAGACTTTAGGGAAAGAGTGGGATGCATAGTTAATGAGCCTAACCCAGGGATTGATGTCGGTGATGGAGTATGTGGGACACTTCACTGACATTTGATGCTTTTTTCCAACATTGACGGGGGATGAGGCTGTAGTTACGAGGGATTTACAGGATGGGATGAGTCACGGGATCAGGTCTCAGGTGAATATCTTTTGCTTGAATAGGATTACAGAGGAATTGGCTCATGCGCTGAGCTCAGAAGGGTACCTGAAAGGAGCTTCAGGTAGTGGGGTTGTTGTGCCAGCTGGGAAGAAATGTGGTGCATCTTCTAAGGGTTGGAAGCGTCGTTTTGGAATTTTTTAGCTGGGACAAAGTGTGCAAGGTGGTCAAAAAAGAGGTTCAGCCTCCCAGGGTGGTGATCAGGTGTTCTGCTATCATTGTAGAAGGTTGGGGCACATGCATGGCCAGTGTCCTCAACCTTACAGTTGAGTTTTAATCATTCGGTAGATTGGGACTTGTGCAGAGGTTCTGTAGGAACCATCAGTAGGTGAGCATGAATGTTGGTGATTGGTGGATTCCAAGGGGAGGAAAAGGATTAGTTTCTCCATATCAGGAAGGCATTTGGAGCTCCACATGCCATACTATTAGGGGCGGTGGATGTAGAACACCAGAGTCAGATCACTCACATCGGCAAGGCAGTGCAGTGCAAGGCACATAGGTTTGAACCTAGGGTAGAGGGGCGGGTTAGCTTCATGCATTTTAGTCTTCACCTGGCGATGGAGAGGATGTCTTATCGACTGTTTGAGGTACGATTCTTGTAGCTTCTATGATTTCTAGTGTGTTTTTGACACTGGTGGCACACACTATTTTATTTATGTTCATTTTTTGGTAAAATTGGGTTTGCCTATGGAGATTTTGTGTGGGGTTATGTTGATTGAAACTCAGTTGGGGTGAGAAATAAAGATATCAAATAGTGAAAGGGATGTGCTCTAAAATTTTGTGGGTATCGTTTCCTCTGGGATTTGTTCATTCTTCATATGTCAGGATTAGACCTGATCTTGGGTATGGACTAGTTTTTGTTTTACCAAGCACACATAGACTATTACTATCATAGTTTATCATTCAAGTCACTTGAGGGTGATGTTTATGTCTATCGTGGATAGTGGGATGTTCGAGCTGATCTTGCAGGACCGTTTTGTCAACAGTTGAGTTAACTCATGGATCAAGTAGCATGCCTTGTTCTTGATGATGAAAAAGGGGAATAGTCTTTATTCCCTCCCGTAGTGTATCAGTTTCAGGATGTGTTTCCTAAATATTTCTTGGGGATTCCACCAAAGAGGGATGTTGAGTTCGCGATTGAGTTGTTGCTAGGATTGGAGCCAGTTTCAATTCTGTCATACCGAATGGCACCAGTAGAACTCTAGGAGTTAAAGGTTTATCTTTAGAATATGGAGCCTAAGGGGTAAATACATCCAAGTACATATTGTTGGGGATCTTTTGTGTTTTTTTCAAATAATGATGATGGGTCATTAAGGCTATGTTTTGATTATTATAAGAAAAATCATATGATGGTGAAAATTCAATACCAACTTCATAGAATTGATGATGCGTTTGATCAGTTGAGGGGTGCATCAGTTTTTTCATAGATTAATCTGAGATCGGTTTATCACCAGTTGAGGGTGAGACCTTCTGATGTACCACTGACAGCTTTCACGAGTCGATACAGTTTGTTTGACTTTGTGATGATGCCTTTAGGATTGAACAATGCACCGATGATGTTCATGGGTTTGATGAACCTAATCTTTCATTCTTATCTAGACCAGTTTGGGGTTTTCTTTGATAAATACATCTTGGTGTACGTGAAAACTCATGATGATCATGGAAAAAATCTTGACATTGTTCTGAGTACACTAAGAGGGCATCGACTATATGCCAAGCTGTCAAATTGTCAGTTGTGAATTGGAGAAATTCATTTTATGGGTCAGGTAATCTCTAAGGCATGTGTGTCATTGGATAATGAGAAAGTTCAGGGTGACGTGTCTTGGGAGCCGCCCAAGTTTGTTTCATATGTTCAGAGCTTTCTGGGTTTGGCTTGGTATTACCGGAGGTTCATCTAGGATTTCCCTTGCTTTGAAACACCATTATTGGGCTTGACCTAGAATAGAATTAGGTTTGAGTGGTCTAAGGATTCTAATAATTCCTTTCAAGAGTTGAGAAAGTGATTTACAATCACATTGATCTTGATCTTACCTGATCTAGGTATGAACTATGTCCAATTTTGTGATGCATCTGGTATCAGGCTTAGGGATGTGTTGATGCAACATGAGCGGGTTGTGGCTTAAGGGTTGAGGCAATTGAGACCCCATGAGTGGAATTATCCCACTCATTATATTGAGTGGGTTACATTAGTGTATACCTTAAAGTGTTGGAGGAACTATTTATGGGGGGACGATTCACGGTGTATATCGATCACAAGAGTCTAAAGTTTATCTTTTCACAGTGAGATTTGAATCTTTGACAGAAAATATGGGTTGAGTATCTCATGGCGTTCCACTTTGATATGGTATATACACTGGGGAAAGGAAACAATGTTGTTGATGCCTTGAGTAGGAAGTCTCAGATCTAGGTGGTTCAGGAATCTAGCACTGAGTGGAAGGTTATGGCTTTGTTCTCGAAGATGCACTTGGAGGTGCAGGATGAAAATGGCCAGGCCACTATTTCTTCTCTGGATGTTTAGTCGATGTTTTTGGGTTATGTTAGGGAAATTCGTCCCAAAAATCCTGAAATTTTGTCCAAGAAGGAAATAATTAAAGGTTGGGATCCACCTTCTGGTTTGGAAGTCGATGTAGACAGAATTTTTTTCTGTTCATGGTCGTGTGGTTGTGCCATTATGCATGTTGGAATAGTTGCTTCATGAGTTCCATGCATCGAAATGGGTAGTGAATCTTGGTTTGACAAAGATTTATCGTGTTCTATGCAGATATTTTCGGTGGCCGGGAATGAAAAAGAAAGTTATTGGATTTATGGCATGGTGCCTTACCTATCAGTAGGTTAAAGTTGAGCATCAACACCCAGGTGGTTTGTTACATCCTTTGCCTATTATGGAATGGAATTGTGATGATTTGACAATGGATTTTATGGTGGGTCTTCTGAGGACACCTCAAAATAATGATGAAATCTGGGGGTTTGTGGATCGGTTGATAAATGTGGCTCATTTATTACAAATTTAGGAGACATACATAGTTGACCAGTTGGGTGAGTTGTATGTTTTGGAAATATTACGGTTGCATTTCATACTGCGGACTATTATTTTAGATCGTGGTCCTCATTTCACATCATGCTTTTGGTAGGGGTTGAATAAGGTGATGGGTATACAAGTGATTTTGAGTACAACTTTTCACCTACAGACGGACTAGCAATTGAATCATAGAATCCATGTGTTGGAAGACATATTGAGTGCTTGTGTGTGGGATTTTGGGGGTTCCTGGAAGAATTACATGTCGCTTGTTGAATTTTCCTACAAATATTTTTTTTCAGGATACAGTTCAAATGGAACCATTTGAGGTCCTGTATGGGTGGCCGTGTAGATCTCCTCTATGCTAGTTGGATGCCGATGAATCCGATCAGCTGGGACCAAGTCTCGTGTAGGAGACTTTGGAGAAAGTTAAGTTGATTTGAAAGCGGATGGAAATAGCTAAGATTAGGATGAAGTTGTATGCAGATCGGAGGCATAGACCTCTTGAGATCAAGGTGGGTGATAGTGTGTTCCATCAGGTGTTGCCATGGATGGGTCACTAATAGATTCTGAAGTAGGTAAAGTTGGCACCCAGGTATGTGGGGCCATTTGTGATTGTGGATAGGATCGGGCCGGTGGCATACCAGTTGGCTATTCCATAGTGGTATAGTGTGATTCATGATGTGTTTCATTTTTCACAGCTTTGGAAATATCACTTTGACCAATCTCATGTTTTAGATGTTACTAATATTGATCTTGAGGTTGATGCGTCCTTTGAGGATCATCCGGTTTCTGTGTTGGATCATGGTGATAAAGTCTTTCGGGGCAAGGTTGTGCCATTATTGTAGGTACTATGGAATGATAAGAATGTTCAGGAAGAAACATGGGAGAGAGAATTAGATATGCAGGCTCAATGGCCCGATATCTTTTCCTTATAAGTGCAATGAAACTTGGGAGCTCGGCTCGAGGATGAGCCATTATAAGGTGGGGAGGTTGTAAGATCCTGGATCTTGGAAAGATATGTTCTCATTTAATTTTTGGTTTGAATCCCTTGTTTTAGTTAATTAAGTGTTTACTCATGTCCTTCAGGAGTATTAGGGGTGTTATGAGGTTTTGGGAAACTAAAGAGGAGAAAATGGTGTTTTATAGGTAGGTCGCATGGTCTGTGCATTGTTAGTGCTAACCGTGTAGACAGCCTAGGAAACCATGAAATAGGTGGGATTTCGGATAGTGGCCTCCTCAAGGTTTGCACACGGTTTGGAAAAATGTGCGCGTAAAATGTGTGTCCAATAAATATTTAAAAAAATTACAATTTTTCCACTCTGGGATTTTAATACCCAACTTGGGATTTAATCCCATTTCTTCTCTCTTCACCCTAGGAACAAACCAAATATCTCAAGGGCTCCAAGAGATATATCTCACTCTTTTTTGAGGTGTTTTTTGTGTCATTGGTTGTGGATCGAAGCTCTGAGTATGTCTAATCACATCCTTTATTCTCTTTTTAGTTTAGGGTTTGTATCTTATTATCCTCTCTTTCTGAAGCTCTAAAACCCTACACTTTTGGTGAGATTTAGGTTGAAGCCTCAATGTTTGGTTGAAGCATAATTTAAGGGCTCAATTAAGAGCATGTTCACCTACATAATCGAGGTAAGTGGTCTACAAGTTATGTCTCATGGTTTATATTGTGGATTTGTGCATGTGTGGTTTTTTCTTGGGTGTATCTTGGTATGTTTTGATCACCCCTGGCATGTTTAAGTAAAACGATTATTAAGAAGGTAAAAAGAAACCCTCACAATCCCCATGGGATGCATCTAGGGTGAGGAGACTAATCTAGGGTCACCCATTGGGTGTTCCAATTTTCCCAAACCATGGGATTTGTAAAGAACAAGTGAGATTTTTGTGTATTTATGTAGATCCCTTGATAAACATCTTGATGTGATTGATGGTGTTGTAGTAGAAACTAGGTAATGCACCTATACTTATAAATAATAACATATGGTACATTTTGGTTAACATGGAAGTGGATTATATAGTTGAACATGGATATGTTAAATCAATTCTGAATAGTTTTGGAAAGTGTAATGGGTTGACACTTGAGAATGATGAATGGCTAAATGGGTTAATATGTGGAAATGATTAATGACCACTATGAAATTGATTATAAGTCTTGTAATGACATCTAGTGAGTTAGGAATGGTGAATCAAGCCTAGTGAGTTAGGCATGATGAATGAATCCTAGTGAGATAGGCTCAATGAATGAATTCTTATAGATATAAGCATAATAAAAGGGACTGGGGAAAAATGGGTAAATGATGTGAAATGTGGTAAACGTGTTAATGGGTTAAGGAATGGTATAAACTCTCTTGTAATTGTTATGATTTATGTTTTCCTCGAGCAATGGTCGTGGTGTTGAGTGAATGGTTGATGGATTTACACACACATATATATATCATGTGCACATGGCTTGGTAGACTAGGGTATTGACTTGAGGTTCTACGCCCATAGGTCGAGTTGGACTGAGGCTTTAAACTCCACCCCTAATGCACGGCTTAGGGAAGAGGACTTCCCCTAACGGTTGCATCCACCCAGATCGAGGCTTCTAGGTGAGGATATAGTTGACATGAGGAAGTTAGTCCTAGTGATATAGGATAAAAGTGTGTTTCCTTATACATGTGATTTTGTACTTTAAGCCCATGTAACTTGTTGTTCTTGATGAACCCATATTAAATGTGTTGGAAATGGAAAGTAATGGGAAATGGGAGGAAATGGTATGATATGGAAATGGTAATAAATTTGGTTCATGGACCTAAATTGGATAGGGGAAAATAATCTTTTCCTTGTAATTTATTATTCATTTCCATTTTTCATTCACAATAGTTTATACCATATATTTTTTAGACACCATTGGAGGTGGCTTACTGAGTTGTACTCACTCCCTGCTCAGGCCATCGTTGGGTACCCAAGCAGACTTCATGTTTTCTACTCAGGAGAAGGGAAAAGGCCCTTTCTTGGTAGTTGTGTTAGCATGGGTGTGCGTGGAGGAGTGACCAGACTTGGTGTCAAGACCATTTTGGGGATTTTTCATATTGTCTTCATTGTGGGTTTTGTTCACTTTTTCACTTATAGCATGGAATGGGATATTGAATGTTGGACATGGTTGTACCCCATTTGGATAATGGATGTTTATGAATGCTATGGTATTATTGGATATTATTATGCTATTTTTTTATCTTCTATTGTGGATTACTTTGATAAAGAAGGGGTATAGTCACCCAAATTTACTATTTGTACCCCTGATGCTAGTCAGCAACCTTTTGTGTATGGGGAGGTGGTCAAGTAACCACCCATCTCAGAGCACCGGTATAATGGATTTCGGGTCAGGTACATTACACAAGAGAACCTAAATTGGATAATTATTGACATTTGTAACATTATCTAAGTCAGTTGGCTGAATCTTAGATTTTTAGGATTTTTATATCATTTAATAAAATAGTATTTGTTTTAAAAACTCATTTATGTCAATTTTGATACGATTTAGTAATTGATTTTTATTAAAGTCATTACAACTTGATTCCTTCTAACCAAAGGCATTAAATCATCCCTAAAATTTCAAAGTAATTTTCACAACCCCCTCCCCACAAGGTGTACCCCTCCTAGGCTAGCAATATGAGAAGGGAGATAGTGTCCCCTGAGTCTCACCTCCAGTAGACCCCAGGTTGGCGACTAGCACCGAGGGTATAATAAACACACAAATGGGAGGCATTACCCTCTAAGAGAACACATGTGAAAGAGAGAGATAAGATAGAAACCAAACAACACCAACTCAGACTACAATATAAAAGAAATCCCATGTGAACATATGTAATTTCATGAAAAACTACTACTAATAAAAATAGAAAACTACAAGTACGAAAATAGAGTAAAAACAATAGCGACTATGAAGCCCGAACAGCTCCAGCAACCCCAAACTAGTAGTAACTAGCATACTCTCAAACTATGTCCAAGTGACCGAAAATAGAGTATATATACATAGGGTGAGTATAACAGTATAAACAGTAGGATCCTCCCCATAGCCTCTCATGAAAAAGTAAATAAAGCATGATAATGCATAATGAAAAATAATTGAGACTAACTCATCACCTAAACAGGTATACTATGTTCCCAACCTCACCATGGATACTCTCACCAAGTATTGAATACTAGAGTATATAATATAATAAATAATATCATGGGTACCCCGCTACTACTTCCCCACTAGTTTTCCACTTTTTCCCCATTGTTGCACATCCAAAGCATCTCTATCCAAAAAGGCTTTCCTGCAGACACCTAGGTGAAGCACCACAACATGCACCTCGTGTAACAAAACCACCACAACCACGTAAGAAAATTAATCACAATGTTTCTAGGAGCCACCACATCTTTCATAATGTGTATCATACGTCAGGAATTATACATCTAGCCATTACAGCCCACACACCGAGTAAGGATCCTCAATCCATCACAGCCTATAGACGTTACACCTATAGTAGTCCATAAGAAACTATATCTATAATATATGTGTGTGAATAAACACAAGACATTAAATCCCTCTATACACATATAGGGGGAAAACTAACAATTGTACCTACCATCACAAGTAACTACCATGAGAAGAGAGTGGGACCAAAGGGGATAGTCACCCATCCATCCTCCCACTGGAATGTTGGGGAAAACACATCCACCCCCCATGGCTCAGCATCCTAGGGGAGATAGTTTCCCTAACTGATGGGGTGTAGTATCATATAGAAAAACAAAAAGTATATAATATACTATAGCCCACAACCACAATATGGGCATAACCATGTCTTAGACTCAACTACAGCTAACGTTTCTTAGACTCCTTACTGCCACCTCTAAGACTAGGTATCCTATAAGCACACATACTCTTAAAGATCATTATTACATTACTTCATTCCCTTTTTATTAGTTTCACTTTACATTAATTAATTCTTGAAACATTAATTAACCATTAACAATTTCACATTATATTTCATTAGCATCACACCCAAAGTCTACTATTTCTTTTAAATTGTAAACTCAGAATTGCATCTCAGCACGCTCCAACCCCATGGGTTAAAATCATTTATTCAATCATTTATTAACAACATTATTACTTTACCATATTCCTAGGAATTATAGAAAAAATAATTCTAAGCTACTAAACACAAGGGGGCTCAACATGGTGGTTAATTGAACTACCCGTCAAGTATTTTCCACCAATAACAAGAGCGTAGACCCATCCTCCCTTGAGAATCTAAACACAGAAAGCACGCGGAATATCCTGCGCGTCTTCACCCCTTTTTGGAAGGAGGGTAATCAAGAGTAGCTTCCTTGAGTAGTGGAGAATATAAAGTAGATAAACAACCAACAAGAATCATCAAGAATCCAAGAATTCACATCCAACCCACTTCATTATCTTTGGTGTCCTCCCCAACACCCACATGCATAAACTGATGCATCTCGCCACTCTAGGCTTCAACTTCTTCCATAACCAATGGGCCTCCCTACCCCCACATATCACAACAGTCATCCAGACTCACATAACAATATAAGAAGTATGAAAAAAACATTATATCAACTGGGATCTTGGCCCTTAAACAAGTAATTCTAACTTCATACATATTGAGATCTCACATCTCCAAGCATAAGGATCATGGAATTTAAAAGTAAAAGGGTAACTCAGATCCCTACGAGGCATTATCATTTTATCAAACTGTTAGTTCTTTAATACATCTTGAATTAACCGATTTATTATTTGCAGGTTCCAACTATGGGAAACCTAAATAGTAAGCTATCACAAATTGATTAAACATGATTACTGCAATAATTTGTTTAACATCAAATTACAACAAGAAGAACCAGATTCATTTACATTCCACTTTATCTTTTAACAATTAATTTACAATTAACCCATTTTATGTTCTTTAACAATTTCCATCATGAAATAAAAGCTAAATAAAAAAATCATAGATATGAAACTATATAGAAAAAAGAGGGGCAATAACATATGATCGATATCAATTTATTTATCATGTTCAATTATATAATATGTCAATTACATTGTGACCCATTAGTTTAAAACATTCTAAATCTACATTTTCATATAAAATAATAGAGAAGAAATAAATCCCATACCTCAAATGGTTCGTGATATTTTTTATACGAGGACGAGACACACAAAGGATTACGATCACCTCCCCCGTGACAACTGTATCCACCCAAGGGTGCATAGACACCACCACACCGGTCCACACCTGAGAAAAAACCATTAGGAACATGGAGATAACATTCCATATAAGGTAAATGGGAAACATAAGGAGATGAACCCAAAATAATTATGGTAGATCATACCTTATATTGAATATTGATCGATACTTCTTGATTGCACCAAAAAAAGAGCGTGTACTTGCAGCACGAAGAAATTCAAGGGGAACCAATCCAAGGAGGAAAGTTTGGTCACCCAATTCCTATGAGAAGAAAGGAAAGTTTCGAGCATCTCACACTAGAGAACAAGGAGAAATAAAAAGGGAGGAAGAAATATTGTCCCTTTAGAACATTTAACAGGGCGTTGGTTTAAGATACACTGGAATTTCAATTAAAATTGGATCTTATTAAACCACACAGTTTGACCAAGTAAATGCATCCTGGGCCTTAGAAAACTTAATATAGGAGTTATGGTCTTTGAATCGGCCTTAAATCCTTTAAAAATATTTGAATTCATTTAACTTTAAAGAAAATGTTATATTGGAGAAACTGGAAAAATCTAGAAATTTGGAAAAGGAAATATGAAACAGTTCTAGAAACATTGTTTATGAAATGTGACACTGTTTCAGTGTCACCGTTTCTGTGACACCGTGATTGTGACACCATGATAGTGACACCATTTCAGTGACACCGTTTCTGTGACACCGTTTCTTTGACACCATGATTGTGATAACATTTCTGTGACACTGTGACCGTGACACCATGAATATGACACGGTTTATGTGACACCGTTTCTGTGACACTATGACAGTGACACTGTGACTGTGACACCATTTCTATGACACTGTGATTATGACAGTGTGATGGTGACACTGTTTCAGTGACACAATGTCTATGACACTGTTTCCATGACACCATTTCAGTGACACCGTTTATGTGACACCGTTTCTGTGACATTATGACTGTAAAACTGTAAATGTGACATAGTTTCTATGACACCGTTTCTGTGACACCGTTTCTGTGACACCGTGACTGTGACACCGGGAATGTGACACCGGGAATGTGACACCATTTCTCGGACACTGTGACTGTGACATCGTGAATGTGACACCATGAATGTGACACTGTTTCTGTGACACCGTGGCACTATTCATAAAACTAGAAACACTGTTCACATAACTGGAAATTTGGAAAAGTGGTGGGGATGAGTCACCTTGAACTCTCAAAACACCTCAAACACCAGATTTCAGTAATGGAATGGACCAGAGAGGTCTGAGCCATTACATAAGACACCTCTCAAAACATTCTTGTCCTTAAGAATCAAAAACCAACCCAAAAGAAAACAGAAAAGGGTTCTCAACAACCACTCATCGAGATACCTCTCAAAAGAGAGCAAGGCATAAGATGAAACAAAATAAATCCATCTTATAAACATGAAAGTTCTATAACCACAAAGAGAACATAATTATATGAAAAGAGTTAAACATTAGAAAACTATAAGTACTGAGCACGTATCTATGACTCACGTTCCCAGGTATTCTCCTCCATGCCACTGTGTTTCCACAAGACATGAAACAAGGGAATAGAAAGCTCATACAAAACCTTCTCTATACAGTCTTGGATATCCACAGGTCACTCCTCGAAGGTCGCATCATAATAAATATCGAACTCTCCCCAATCGATGCTGTGTGAGTCATCGTGAAGATAACGACAGAGTTGTGACACATGAAAAAAATCATGTATCTGGCTCATATGTGGGGGAAGTACTACTAGATACGCCACGACTCCAACACGAGTCAACACCTCAAAAGGACCAAAAAACCGGGGAGAAATCTTACACACACAACCAAACCTTCGCTTCCCACAACGAGGAGTCACCTTTAGAAACATGTGATCCCTAAAATCAAACTCAAAAGGTTTCCTCCTTTGATAGGCATATGATTTCTGACAATCCTAAGCTTCTTTCATCCTCTCACGAATCACCTGAACCATATCTATTGTATTAAGCACTGCTTCTGGTCTGATAATTGTTGAATCTCCAACCCCAATCCATCATAAAGTAGAACGGAATGGTCATCCATACAAGGCTTAAAAAGGCACCACACTGATGGTGGAGTGAAAGATATTTTTTTAATATAAATCCAAAAAGGGTATGTGCCTCATCCATGAACCTCCAAAATCTAGGACACAAGAGCACAATATGTCTTCAAGAGTCTAGATAGTCAACTCTGTCTGGCCGTCCATATATGGATGAAAAGTAGTGTTAAGGCATAGCTGAGAACCAAAATCATACTGGAGACCTCTCCACATCCTAGAATTTAAATGAGGATCTCGATCTTAAATGATCATACTTGGGACTCTGTGAAGTCTCATCACCTCTTCTAGATACTACCTTGATAGAACTTTCTCTGAGATCGACTCCTTGATCACTATAAAGTGGGATGATTTTGTTAAACGATCCACTACTACCCAAATAGCATCATGTCCTCCCTGAGCTCGAGGTAAACCAGTAACAAATTCCATTGAGATGTATTCCCACTTCCACTAAGGAACATCTAATGGCTGGAGTAGACCACCTGGGACATGGTGTTTGGCCTTCACCTTCTGGCAGACCAAATATCAAGATATAAACTCAGTAACTGCATGCTTCAGCCCAGGCCACCAAAACTGACTCCTCGAGGCTTGGTACATCTTTATCACGCTAGTATGTACATGTAAAGTAAACTATGGAACTCTCTGAGAACCACCTCACACACCTCCAAATGAAAAAAAAAATCCATCCATGATACAACACCCGATGTTGTTCATCCTTAGACCAACCATCAGGGGCCTCGTCACAAACAACTCGGTCTCTCTAGAACTCCACCTCTAGATCCCCCAACTGTGACTCTTACACCTACTGTATTATAGATTAATGTACCATAATCAAAAAAATACAACCTCTTCCACCAACTTCTCCCATATCAAGATGCAAAGATGAAAGTTCTTCCATTACTCTCAAGGAATCACCAGATTCACGCAATGCATCACTACGTGACTTCCTGCTCAGCACATCTGCTACAACATTCCCCTTTCTAGGGGTATACGATATTTCAAAGTCACATTCCAGTATTAAATTCACCCACCAACACTGCAGTAAGTTCAAGTCACATTGGGAGAAAACATACCTCAGGCTCTTATGATCGTTGAAAACAACAAAGTGTTAACCAATGAGGTAATGTCTCCACAACTTCAGAGAAAACACCATGGATACCAACTCAAGATCATGGGTGGTATAGTTACATTTATGGGAATGAAACTTACAAGAACCATAATTAACAACTGATCTCTACTGCATCAGAACACAACCTAACCCCAGATGCGATGCATCGCAGAAAACATCAAATTGAACTCCCTCTACTAGAAGACAAAGAATTGGAGCACTAACTAACTTCTCTGTTAAAAACTCAAAAGCTACCTAACACTGATCAGTCCAGATGAATGCTTGATCCCTCTTGGTCAATGTTATCAAAGGATTCGAAACTTGAGAGAAATCGGCTATGAACCTCCTGTAGTAGCCTATGAGACCAAGGAAACTTCGCACCTCTAGCACTGTCATGGGGGCTGCCCAAGACACAAATCCTTATATATTTAATGGATCCACAACTACTCCCTACTGGGAAACAAAATTCCCCATGAAACAGACTTCTTGAGCCCAAAACCCACACTTTGACAACTTCCCAAACAGCTATTGTTGACGAATAACTCCCAAAATCGTGTGCAGATGCTCAGCAATATCCTCCTTAGACATGGAGTAAAAAATGATGTCATTAATGAAAACCACCATGAAATTATCCAGAAAATCAAAAAACACAACATTAATCAAACCAATGAACACAACTGGAGCATTCATCACACCGAATAGCATTACAACAAACTTGTAATGCCCATGACGACAATGAAAAGCAGCCGTTGGGATATCCTCATCCTTCACGTGAATATGATGATATCCTGACCACAAGTCAATTTTTTAGAACCAACTTTCACCCTTATGTTGATCAAATAAATCATCAATCTATGTAATATGATAGCAATTTTTAACCATCATATTTTTTATGTGATGATAACCGATACACAATCGCAAATTGTCGTCAGCTTTCTTCACAAACAAAACTGGTGCACCCCACGGTCACACACTCGGCCGATCAAAACTGAACTATAACAGACCATAAAGATATATAAATAGATCTCTTAACTCACAAGGGGACATCTTATATGGATACATAGAGATAGGAGATGCTCCTGGTTGTAGATTGATCCCAAACTCGATCTCTCATCGAGGGGGTAATGTTATAACCTCTTATGGAAAATCATCAGGGTACTCTTCTATGACCCTAGGAAACGCTAACTTATAAACCTATAAAGAATTTCGAATCAGCTCAACCATCAAGGATGATAAGGATGGAACATGCCGCTGACCCATCATAGGGTCTCGCTCACCAACAAACATCATTGGCTCTTCATCCTCGTCGAAGAACACAACTTGCTTCCTGAAGCAACCCACGATAGCCTGAACCTAATACAACCAATCCATGATAAGGATGATATTATATGGTTGTATCAGTAAACATAGAAAATCTCCCCAAGAGCGGTGCTGCCCCAGAACTAGCTCACTATCTCTACGTACTTCAAACAAGTCAGCTCGACCTCCAATAGGTGTAGTCAATGCCAAGGGCACTAGAAGCCTCTCTACCTGAAGTCCCAAAGCATGGATAAGGGTAAGTGATATAAATGATGGTGTATCTCCTGAATCAGTCAAGGCATACACTAAGGTATAAAACAAGCATATGGTACCTCGAACGACGTCTGGCTCACCTGGAGCAGGCAATGCTAAAGCATGAAGCAGACCGCGACCTCTTCCATGACCTCTATGACCCTGATGATGACCACCACTAGGGTCACGATCTTCTCATTTAGGAAGGGGAGCAGCATGAGGCTGTCCTATGCCTTCCTCATCTTCTCTCTATAGATCCAAAGCTGGTGCTACCTGTTGCTTCCGCCTCGACTGGAACTGCCTCAACGGAGGAACCTGGAGTGGAACACCTGGTGCAAAATGACTACTCTAAAAAGTTGGGAACTCTCTCTACTGATGACCTCAACCACCACAAGAAAAAAAGTTCATGATCCCTTTGCATAGGGCTAAGAGCCGCTGCCCCCAGAGAAATGAGATGCTGAGGGCTGGGACCTACCCCCGGCTGAACAAAAACTCTTCTGCCCTGAAAACCGGGATCCCCGGACCATAGCTCTACTTTATTAGGAATCATAATGACTCCCCTCTCGTGATGTTACGATTCGGGCCAAAGTTCTTTCTATGACCTATGCCCTCGCCAAAACCTCAAGATATTTCTTTAGCATAAACAGGGTGACCTAGTGCTGGATCTCTGGATGCAAAGCCTCCATGAAATTCTTCTTCGTGGCCTCCTCATCTGACAACAAGTTTGAAGCATATCGTAAAAGGTTCCTAAAACGAATTCCAAACTATCACACACCGGACCTCCCCTATTGAATGGTAAGAATATATTGGCGACTAGATTCCTTCGCGGTAGAAGAATGAAACTCAACTCTAAACTTGTCTCAGAAGTCCTCCCATGAGATCTCTGACTCCTTGTGATCCCCGAGGAACAAGAACCACCACTGCCTCGCTGCTACACGTAGCATTGTCACAACCAAAGACTCCCAGTGCTCTTTCTGAGCATGGTTCGAACTGAATACTATCTCGACCACCTCCAACCAGTATTCTGTGATTGCATCTAAAATGGAGCCCTCTTACTTCAGCAGACTCTGGTGCTGAAACTCGTTGAGTATCCTCTTCCATTTATCATCGTCGTCAACCACTACCCTGTGGAGATCTGCTAGCATAGCCTGCTAGACATATTCTGTGCAAACCAGATGAGGACGTTAACATAGAGCCATAACTGAAAAATAAAAAATAGTTAGAGCTCCTAAACCTATATTATAGAATAATCGACATTAATTAATTAATTTTTTTCCTTTATTTATTTTAGGTTAACCTATCCCAAGGTCTACCCATTCAAACAAAGGCACAAGAAAGAATGATGCATGATCCTTTCTTAGGTCTTTGCCCTGCAAATAGTATCACCTCTCTTAGTATCCATTGTAATCTTAGAGGTCCGTGAATCAGATCACAGGGGTACCTAAATGCTTATGTCTCAGCCTGTATCCAGTGTTTACATCACTTGATAAACATGACTGACACTGTTTCCCTCCCAAACCATGAAACCTCGCATGTCCCTAACACCAAACTCTATCTTATCCCTTAACCTGACCATTGATACCACTCTATCATGACCCCTCCCCACAAAATGTACCCCTCCTAGGCCGAAAATGTGATAAGGGAGATAGTGACCCCCTGAGTCCTGCCTCTAGTAATCCTTGGGTTGGCGACTTTCACCAAGGGTATAATAAACACACAATTGGGAGGCATTACACTCTAATAGAAAACATGCATAAGAGAGAGATAATATAGACACCAAACAACGCCAAATCAGACTAAAATATAAAATAAAACCCAAGTTCACATATATAATGTCATGAAAAACTGCTACAACTAAAAAGAGAAAACTACATGTATCAAAAGAAAGTAAAAATAGCAGAGACCACAAATCCCGAACAGCTCCTGAAACCCCAAGCTATTAGAAACCTGCATGTTCTCCAACCTCCTCCAATTGACCTGTAAAATAGTTTATATATACATAGGGTGAGTATAACAATATACTTAGTAGGATCCTCACCAGAGCCTCTCGTCCAAAAGTAAAGAAAAAATTCTAAAGCACAGTGAAAAAAAAGTGAAACTAAATCACAAACTAAATAGTTATACTTAGTTCACAGCCTCACCATGGCCACTCTCACCAAGTATCGAATACAAGAGTATATAACATAATAAGAATATGAAGGTTACCTCGCTACTACTTCCCCACTGGTTTTCCACTTTTGACCCAACGTCACACGTCCTAATCATCTCTCTACAAAAAGGATAGCCCGCAGACACCAGGGCAAAGCACCGCAATATGCACCTCATGAAACAAAACCACCATGTCCACATAAGAAAAGTAACTAGGTTGTTTCTGGGAGCAATCACAGCTCACATAATGTGTATCATACATCAGGCATTATTCCTCAAGACATTACAGCCCACACACTGAGTAAGGATCCTCAATACATCACATCCTATACCCATTACACCTATAGTATTCCATAGGAAACTATATCCAGAATATATGTGTATGAATAACCACAAGCCATTGCACACCTCTACACACATGTATGGGGAAAACTAACTATTGTTCCTACTAGAACAAGCAAATACCAAGAGAAGAGAGTGGGGGAAATGGGGGTAGTCATCCATCCATCCTCCCACCAGAATGTTGGGGAAACACCCCCTTGGGCTCAGAATCCCTGGGGCGTCAGTTGCCCTAACTAACAGGGTAGAGTAGCATATAGAAACACAAGAAGTATAGAATATACTGTAGCTCACAACTACACTATAGTCATAACCTAGTCTTAGACTCAACTACAACTAACATCTCTCAGACTCTCAACTGCCACTTTTAAGACTAGGTATCCTATAATCACATATCAACTTAAAGAGCATTATTACATTACTTCATTCCCTTTTTATCAGTTTCACTTTACGTTAATTAATTCTTTAAAAATTAATTAACCACTAACAATTCCAAATTATATTTCATTAGCATCACACCCAAAGTCCACTCGTCCTTTAAATTGTAACCTCGGCATTGAATACCAGCAACCTCCAACCCCATGGGTTAACATCAATTATTTAATCATTTATTAACATAATTATTTTTTTCCCATATTCCCATACATTCTAGAAAAAACATTCTAAGCTACTAAACACATGGGGGCTCAATATGGTGGGTAGTTGAACTACCCATCAAGTCATTACCACATATAACAAGAGTGTAGACCCATCCTCCCTTGAGAAGCTAAACACAGAAAGCACGTGGCATACCCATCACGTCTTTCCCCCTTTTTTGGAAAGAGGGTAATAAAGACCACCTTCCTTGAGAAGTGTGGAATGTAAAGTAGATAAACACAAAATTAGAATCAACATGCATCTAAGAATTCACATCCAACCTGCTTCATCATCTCTGGTGTCCTCCCTGACACCCACGTGCAAAAACCAATGCATTTCTCCACTCTAGGCATCAACTACTGCCACAACCAATGGGCCTCCCTTCCCCCACATATCACAATAGTCATCTAGACTCACATAACAACATAGGAAGTTGTAAAACAACATTATATCAACTTGGCTATTAGCCCTTAAACAAGGAATTCTTCCTTTATACATAATGAGCTCTCACAGCTCCAAGCATAAGGATCATAGCCTTTACAAGAAATAGGGTAACTCAGATCCCTACAAGGAATTATCTTTTTATCAAACTGCATGTTCTTTAATCCATTTTGAATTTATCGATTTATTATTTTCAGGTTAAAACTATGGAAAACCTAAATAGTAAGTTATCACAAATTGATTAAACATGCTTACTATATCAATTTGATTAACATCAAATTACAACAAGAAGAACCAAATTCATTTACATCCCTCTTTATATATGACAGTTAATTTAAAATTAATCCTAGTTTATGTTCTTTAACAATTTCCATCATGATCGAAAATTTGAACAAAGCAAGAATAGATATGACACTGTCTAAAAAACAAGGGGTAATGAAATACAATCAATATCAATTTATTTATCAAGTAAAAATATTTAACATGTCAATTCCATTATGATCCAATGGTCTAAAACATGCTAACTCTACATTTTAATGTAAAAGAATATAGAAGCAACAAATATCCTGCCTAAAATGGTTCTTGATGCTCTTTATACAAGGATGAGCCACACAACGGATTATGATCTCCTCCCTCGTGATAACTGTATCCACCTGAGGTTGAAGAGACACCACCACACCGGTCAACACCCGAGAAAAATCTAAAGGAACATGAGGGTAGCATTTCATAAAAGGGAAGGGAGAAAAATAAGGAGATGAACCCAAAATAATTATGGTAGATCATACCTTATATCAATTATTGATCGATACTGCTTGGTTGCACCAAAAACAGAGGGTGCACTTACAGCAAGAAGAAATTCAAGGGGAACCAATCCAAGGAGGAAATTTTGATCTTACAATTCCTATTGGAAGGAAGGAAAGGTTCAAGCATATCGCACAAGAGAATAAAGAGGAAGAACAAGGGAGGAATATATCCCATCCCTTTAGAATATTTAATAGAGCAACGGTTTAAGATACATTGGATTTTCCATTAAAAGTGGATTGCATTAAACCACACATTTTGACCAAGTAAATGAATCATGAGCCTTAGAAAAATTAATATATGAGTTATGGGCTTTGAATCAACCTTAAATCCCTTAAAATAAGGCTTTGAATGCATTTAACGTCAAAGAAAATGTTAAATCGGTGAAACTAAAAAAATTTGGAAATTTGGAAAAGGAAATATGAAATAGTTCTGGAAATATTGTTCATGAGATGTGACACAGTTTATGTGACACTGTTTCTATGACACTATTTCTATGACACCGTGACTGTGACACTATGATGGAGACACCATTTTTTTGACACCGTGACTGTGACACCATGAATGTGACACCGTTTCTGTGACACTGTGACTGTGACACCATATTGGTGACACCATTTCTGTGAAACCATGACTGTGACAACGTGATGGTGACACCATGTCTGTGACACCATTTTTGTGATACCGTTTATGAGACATTGTGACTGGGACACCATGAATCTGACATCATTTTTGTGAAACTGTTTCATTGACACCATGACTTTGACACCATGACACTATTCATAAAACAGTAAACACTTTTCACAGAACTAGAAATTTGGAAAAGTGTTGGGGATGAGTCACCTTGACCTCCCAGAACACCTCAAACACCAGATTTCAGCAAAGGAATAAACCAGAGAGGTCCAAGACATTACAGTAATCCAAAAAATTCATGGATGGGATCAAAAATTTTCAATTATATTTATTTTAAAATTTATATATTCATTTATTTGAATCATTCATTAATAAGTTAATCATTGTATTATCATTGTGTTATAAATAAATATATTTATCTAATGTATAATGTTTATAAATAAAATACCATGATTTATGAAATATTTTTAGATTTCAAAGGACTATTTAAAGACATAGAGATCAGTTATATATCCCTATAATAAAATTGATTTAGTAAAATATAATGTTTATTTTATATTTCCCTTTTCTTTAAATTAAATATTTTAAAATGTCATTTTCACACCCAAGTGGCTCCCAAATGCCAACAGTTCGGCCTAAGGATGATCATGGTAAAATATATCTCATCCAATAGGATTAGGACACATGTTGGGGTAGTTTTATATTATTATAATATTATTTTTTATCCTTAGTTATGTGATTTACCCTTTAACCATGGTAAATGAAAATGATTACAAAAGTTAATATTCATAATGTCAAAAAATAAAAGATACCTATTTACACAATTTTGGACTTTTGATTCCAAATATGGAATCCAATTTTACAAATTTAAAACACAGAACAAGAAGAAATTAATTTAAAATTAATTCATGTTATCAAAACTAGAAAGAGGGTTTTTAAGAAGTAAAAAATATCAAACGACTGACATGGGTTTATGTTAAATTTAAATTTGAATGTACTTACATTGACCTAAATTATTCTAAATCTTAAAAAATTAATCTAATTATATTTTAAAACCAATAAAATCCATAATTTAACAATAGAAATTATTTTAATTAAAAAAAGTTTATTTCAATTAAAATTTAGTAGTTTTCAATATTCAAAAAAAAACAAAAGTTATCATAAAATTCCAAAAATTCATCCAAATTAAATTTTTAGTTCCCACTTCTAATGAAGAATTTAATTTATTCAAATTGAATATATAATGGTTTTAAATATTGGATATAAAATGGTTCTCCATTAAAAGGTAGAAAATTGGGTTTTTTTTGAAAAATACTTCTTTTATCTAAACAATTGAATTTGTCCTTATATTATGTCTAAAAAACACATAATTTGAATTTTAATATTATATGAGATATATATAAAATTCAAAATGTGGTTAATATTATTCAAAAAATGTTTTTTAGATGGATATTTTGATATGTCATAGTGTGCTCAAACTCGGTGTTGCGTGTAGCGCAAGCTATTGAATTTTTTAAAATGTTGCCTACCGTGGAAGATTGGGGTGTTAAAATATTCCATTAAGTGATTAGTTTTTTAGGTCATACATTCTATTATATTTAATGTTCATACTTTTTATTTTCAGGGCATTACATTCCCCCCACCTTAATTAAATTGGGTCCTCACAATTTAAACTCGATCTTGGTAATAGATTTTTTGAAATTTCTTATGTTTAAATCCTACATATCGAGAAGGGTTTGTATGAAATCCTCTATAAGTGATAGAATGAGAAGTACAAATGTCACATGTAGAAACATATAACTAGGTCTTTAAGAAGGAGGACATTTTTGGAAAGAATAGATACGTACTTGGAAGAAAAGTGTAAATATTCATAGGGATGATTGAGGTCATCAATCACAAATAAGTGAATTTTAAATAGAATGTTGAGGGACTAAAATCCATAAATCTACAATTTTAGAAGAACATTGGTACAATAAAAATTATAGTTTTAGAAAAAAAAATTGGCCATTTTCCTAAGGTTGAGTAATTATTTTACATCCTGTGAATTTAAAAAAATATACTTACTTTATATATTTCTATAAACATCATTTTTTTATGCTTTGATCAAATTCCAATTCAACCCAAAAAATATTTCTTATTCCTATTGAACTAAAATAAATTTCTAAAGGATCTTAAGTCTCATAAAAGAGTGAAAAGTCTAACTATTTACCTCTATCTATTTTTGAAAAATAATATGGTAATGACATTAATCTCTAAAAATAAAAGGTAACATTAGAGGTTCACCATTATTATTTATTCATCAAATTTTTTGATTAAAAACATGACATATTAACCAGGAAATTGCATAGGTCACTGGTTAGCATGAAACCCTTGTCATCCTTTAGACATAGGTTCACGATTCACAACCTTTCCAGACTTGATTGGTTGTCACCCATCATACATGTTATCTTTTTATAAAACCATATTAATATAATTTGAAAAATAAATATGATGGGAATCCATAAATTAAGGATAATTAATAAATATCCTCTAAACTAATATATTCAATATGACCCTAATATATAAATACTTCATCCAATTATTTCTAAATAGGTCATTCCTTGGTCTAGGGTTTATCAATAATAACATTTATATGATATCTAAATCATGACATAGTATATTCAATATAAAACACCTTAAGTTTAACCTAGGTTATTAATTATCAGTATATATTCAAATCAATTATAAATCTTTATAATGAAAATTTGAATTATACTGAGCATATAATCTGGGAGTGTCAAACATGGTGCACAGTAAGACCCATTTTTGTGTACTAGGTTGTGCCAAGTTAGGCCCCACAGACCTTGTCAGAGTTGTTACTCCTGGGTAAATATGTGATAAAACCACATACACTTGTTGTATCCAGATATTGATATATTTCATGTAATACCCAAAAAATATCTACCTTACCAAAATTATAGGATTTTCTTCTATACTTATCCTTAAATTTTACCTTAGGGTTATGTTATCTAGTCTATGTTTTCCTAAATCTAGTTCACAATGTTTCTACTAAACTTTCTCTAATACAAAATATAGAGACCGACCCTATATAGCCTAAAGATGATGTATGATTCTATTATATTGGAATGATAACAAGAAATTGATTCATGAAGGACCGAATAGTTTAGTAGTCTTGGTAAACAAGATACATAAATTAGTCTTATATTAAAAATGAATACACTAGTTACAATATATTTTTTGTTTCTAATTTCTAAATAAATAACATTAAGATTAACTATAATCCATTTAGAAAATCTTTTCATATTGTTAATATTAGGATTATTAGATTCTTAGGGAAAGAAACATAATAAGGTTGACCACAAATACTCAGTAAGGGAAAAATATAAGGGAATAAATAATGAATAAATGAGAATAATCAACATGGAAAGGTAATTAATTGAAAAAACTTCCCATGAAATTAATAAAATGAATATAAGTATGTAAAACCATGTCAATATAATTACTGAAAACACATTCCAATTGAATAACTGATAAGGGAAAATAAATATGGCAAGGTAAGAATCTAAAACACATTCCATATAAATAAATGAAAATGAAATGTATCCACAGATATGTCGATGAAAAAAACTCATCAGAGATTAATAACTTAAACTATGTGAAGGGAATGATTAATTATTTGATTCCATGTTTCCTAGATACATGGTACCATTATCATCATGACCTTTCACAAGGCAGTTTTCCTCTCTTTGATTTCTTTCGACGATGGGGATGTTCCTTTTTGTGATTTTCGGGTGTTCTGGCAATGTGTATGGAGAGGTATCTTCTTACGATGCGTGTGGAGTGGAAGATGAAAGTGAAGGGTGATTTTGGTGGTGAAATTGATGAAGGACGTTGGTATCGAGCGATGAAGTTGGTGATGATGTTGATGGAAGTTTTGGCGACGACAGCGGCGATGATGAAGGCGGTGGTTACGAGAAGCGATGTTGTCAGAGATGTGTCGATGATGGATATTTCATCGCCTCAAATCGAGGTAGGTGACCGAATCAATGTTTACACATCTCGATGTGGCTATCAGATCAACTCATTATGACAACTGGTGCTAGCACGTGGTCTGATTACCGGCTTTTTGTTTCTAAAATTTGAATGTGATTTCCCTGTTAGTGGCGCGGGTAAGCGGGATCTACTGATTTTGGAGTGTTTTTGCGGTTGTGGTGCAGTGTTTTGTATCTTGTGATGTTTGGTTACCACTTACCCCTAAATTGGATTTTATAAAATATCAAGGCAAATATAATCATTGAGAACATTATTTAGGAGAATTATATTTAGACATTCCAAAGTGTCTCATACCACTTTCAAGCATTTATATAATAATCCCCATAATGTAATAATATTAAATTAAACTTATACTATCATGAGAGTAAATATATTCATGATATAATGTGTAAAATTATAGTATAAACATCATATAAAATGGAATTGGTGCGTAACAACAAATATGTCTAAATGGAATGTAAATTGAGATGAAATCCCTTACCATGAGTCCAACCTATATTGTGTTGCATTATATTCTTAAATAAAAAACATAAATTAATTATTTTCCTTGTTTATAACTATTTTAATTTTTATTATAACTCTTAATTCACTTATTAAAAAGTTATATACAACCACTTAAGCAATTAAGTTTACATCTTTTTTTTTTTTGACCAAATTCAGTTTATGTGTCGAAAACAACCTTGGTAGATAAAATATGGTCAAATGGGGTCCTTAATTAATATATCTAGAATTATAATCATGAAAAAATTATTATATTTATACATATATTATACTTTTAATAATAATAATTAAATATGGTTCTGAAAAATGAACCAATCTTACACTCATGGAGACATTAGGTTGTACGTATGCACGAGTAATGTTCCCATTTTTCAATGATCATTATGGAAAGAAGGTATGCAATAACATATCTTTATAGAATGATAAAAATATAATAAATAGTATATTATTTAATAATATATAATTATATATATAATTATTGTGATGTAAAAGGAATCTCATCGTGTCAAGGATACGGTAATCAACACATCCATGACCAATATTATCACTTTGCGTGTGAAAGGGTAATAAAGAAAATGATATATATATATATATATATATATATATATATATATTATTTCTAGAAAGGTAATTATGTAATGAATTTAAAATTAATTTTTTGTACGTATCATAAGTTTAATTAAAACCATCTTTTATATATTCCATGTATCATGTGAACAAATCACATTGCTTTTAGGAGGCAGTAGTCCACAATTCAACAAACAGTGTTATCGTATTTACCCAAAATGGAAAGTATAAGGGTATATATTTTAAAAAAATTAAATAAGACTAAATATATAATATATAAAATATATAAAATATATAAATATATTTCCTATAATAATGGACACCATGAGAGGTGATAAATGAAAATTGAACAATAATCATTCCGTAAGGGGTTAGTTCACCATTAACGTAAACAATTTGTTCGTTACCCATTAGATGGAAGTGTGAGTAAGTGTAGGTTGAAACCATATAATAAATAAATCCTAGTATATTTAGGATACTTATTTTGTTATATGATCATGGAATAATAATATTCTAGGGATTGGAGAATAGAAATAAAACTAAACAGCTTAAGGGAAGATGTTACCTCTGAATCGGGTAACTCCTTTTGGTTTGAACCAAAGGTTTCATTGGATTTATTTCTCTACAAGGGGAGACTTAAGGGATGAGGGTAGGTATTTTCAAGATCCATATTGGAAGATTTACTTTTAGAAAATGTGTCTTGAGGGGTGTGAGGATGTGGGAGAGGTTTTTTCCTTTTATAAGGGAGGAAAACAACTCACTTTCATTTCTGAAAACTAGTTAGGTGTACACACATTTTTACTAAAAAAGTCATAAAAAACCAACCAAAGTAAATTATGGAATTTTAATGGAAGAATTATGTCCATAAAATGGGTTTTGGACAAGTGGATAGGTCATTTGGGTCTTTAATGTAATGTTTTAGTCCTTTGTAAAGATTAATTTTTTCTTAATCATTGTAATTAATTTTAATTACGTTCACTAATCTTTTTTGTAAAACACTAACTTGAATTTATTAGAAATTAAAAATAATTCTTATTCAAAATATGGAATCTAATTTTCCAAATTCCAATCATATATGTGATATAAATTAATTTAAATTTATTCCCGCAGAAGGGGTAGCAATGCTGGTTTTTAAAGTAAAAATGTCCAAATATTGGATATGTATTTATATTCAAATTCAAAAAAATTATTCCAATACATTGATTAGATTAATTGAAAAAATTACGATCTAATTAAACTTTAAAAATAATTAAAATAATAAATTAACCTTATAAATAAATTATATGAAAAATAATTTTTGAATTAAATATCAGTATTTTTCATTATCCATTAAAAATGAATCTTCACTGAAAAATACCAAAAAATAACCATAACCATTTTTTTATGTTTTTATTTAAAATATTAAATTTATATTTACATATATAATCTATATATGTTCCAAAAATTTAATTTAAATTAGGTTTTCCATTAAAATGAGGTAAAAATGTTTTAATAAAAATATAGAGTTTCTGTGTCAAATTGGGGTTGTTCTAATCTTATGATCATCAAATATATTAAATGAATATAAAAAATATTTTATTGAATATATATTATATATATTAAATTTATATCACTCAATAATTTTAATTAATATAATTTACTAGTATAAAATAACTTTGTGAGCATAAAACAAAATTCTATAAAAATATTAATTTTATATTCAATTGGATATTATATTCACTCATAATTAATTTGTAATCAATGAATTTATATTTATTTAAAGTATAAATTTTATAAGTTAGTTATTACTATTCATAACTACTAATTTAACTTCTAATTTGTATCTTGTTATATTTTAATTATTGTTCGATGTAACTCGGTCTTGCGTGTAACACAAGCTGTTGAAGAAATTCACTCTTGCGTATAACGCAAGATAACTTGATTTTTTTCATTTTAAGCTATAGAATATGTTGAATTTTTACAAAATAGTAAATATATTATAAATTCTCATTATATTATGTTCTCTTACGTGATTTTTTGTGTGTGTCATACACGCTATCTGATACAATGTTCCTACTTTGGATTTTTTGGGGTGTTATAGAATATGTCCATACCATGGTAATAAACTAGGAAAAATTAATCTCATATCTATATTTTCCTATAGTTTCATCTTCAATTATAAGAATTTAATCATGTAAACTTTTTATGGAGTAATTAAAATTGTTATAGCACCAAGTATTAGTTTTATTGTAAATTCAAATTCATTATTTGGGGGGAGGCTAGGCTACTATTCTGAAAATAAACTAAGAAAAGTTTGTAAAATAAGAACATCTTTAATGTTGAGATTCATTCCAACTATTTGAGATAAATATATCTCATAATTAGGTTATAATACCAATATGATCAATGATGTTTACATTGACTATTAAGATTCATCCTCGCACCAAAAGGTCATAGTAGATTGATTGAAAATATTAAATTTTATTTATATTTCTCAAAAGTTGAAATGGGATATATACCAAGAGATCCAATCAATTCCCAAACATACATAAAATTATACTAGAGGAAAAATAACATGATTTTCACGCAAAAAATTACCACAAAATTATATGATATAGGAGCTTTATAATTTATATGTTTTCTTAATATGATTACATTTTCTTAATAAAAAATTAACATCTAATCATTGAGTTAGTAATTTGATACCTTTAGAAAAAATTTCAGATATTAAAGAGTGGGTAAAACCTGAATAAAATAAAACATTTTAATTTATAGAGTAAATAATAAGTGTACTTTTAGAAAACTATATTGGATCTTTAACTTTAGATATAATAATTTCATTTGTTTGGACTTCTCCTATTGGATTCTTATATGGTAAGTTCCCTAGACTCTTGGGAACTGGTTTGAAGAATTGTCCATATCATTTTAGTTTATGAACATGATAACAGTGATTTCTGTATTTTCCTTATATTTATTAGTTGGTTTTTCTTTATCTCTATACATGTAAAAAACTCTAATGCACTTAAATTATTTTAAAGGATGTTTATTTTCACAATTTTTTAATGATAGAATTTAATTCATTAGTTTATTTTTCTAATGTGTTCCAATTTTCTTCATTCTCAATTAAACTATTATTATCTTGATGTAACTGAGATATATACTATCAAAAAAATTATTTCTATTACATAATAGAACATGATATCATATCATCATATGATAAAAACATTTGAAAAACCAGTGCCCTTCAGTGGCTCAACTTAATCCCCTAAAAGAAATGGGCAATCTTACTTTACAGATTATGTAGGTAGTCTGAAGTATTCCCAGATAATCTTATAAAGTTATCCTTGTAATCTACCACAATTTATTCTTCCTAGTTATTTAATGTGGGGAACTTCCCATCAATTCATCTAGTTGTACTCAAGGGAAACATTTCAAAATAAAAATCACATTAAAATATTTCCATTGAATGATTTATATTTCTTTGGTCCCTTTAATGTTTTGGATCAATGACCACAATTAGTATCTCCTTTAGTACAATAAACTAATAAAAAATCATTTTCACATTATTTATATTCCAATTTCTGAAATATCATTTTTAGAGTCCTAATTCATTATTTATCTACCAATTTACCAGTATTTCTCTTAAAATATGGAGGCTGCTGTCACATAAGTCGATCCAACATAAGAAAATCACATGTTGGAACAATAAGTTTCTTTATTCAGGAACGTTTATTTAACATAACCTATGTTATCTTCCATAAAAATGATATGATTTTCTTAGTTCCAATAGCATCTATATTTACTTTCTTAGTAGGGAAATCCAAACATTTTCTATGGGTGTTGATTCCATTATTTCAATTAGGCTCTATCACTAATTAATGGAACACCTAGAGTTAGATCATAATCATAATGAATATTGATTCATAAAATAAAAATTTTGATAATGGATAAAGTTATCAAATAAGATAAGGTATTATTATAATCTCATGTTTTCTATGTTCATTTCAAATCTGGTTCCAAAGGTTTATACTAAACTTCCTATGGCACCCAGAAAAACTAATAAAAAAATCATTTTATTTGATAGCGTGTATCATATGAAAAACTAAGAATGTGAGGTAATATAATATACAAATTATTTATAATATATTTAATATTTAAATTAGATTATATATATTTCAATTCATGCAACACCATGTAAGCATGTGTTACATGTAGGAGCGACCTTCCTCGATGGCTTGCATTATAGGCAAGAATCAGTTTTATCAAAAAACAATATATTAGTAAAATATAATGGGACATAAACTAGTCGTTAAATTAATAGTTATGAATAGTACTAACTAACTTATAAAAATTATGGTTTATAAAAATATGTAATTAATTAATTGGTTACAATTAATTTATATACGAATATAAGAAACAATTAAATATAAAGTGAATATTTTTATATAAAACTATTTTTATGCTAAAAATTTTATTCAATACTAATAGATTAAATTAATTTGTGAGTGATTTTAATTTAATATACATCTTATATATTCAATAAAAAAAATTTTATATTCATCCATTTGGTTTAATGGACATAAGATAAGAACAAACTCTATATTACATATAAAAATCCTACATTTATAGAAAGATAATTTTACCACCATTTAATGGAGAAACAATTTTAAATATAATTTTTTATACTTTAATTGTTTTAATATGTAAAAATAAAAAATTTCTAAAATAAAAACGTGAAAACTATGTTAGAGTGATTTGTTTGATATATGTTAGAAACAATTAATTAATAGTTAAAATACTAAATTTTAGGTCAAAATTTTTTTCTCATCTAATTTATTTATATAGTTAAATTATATTTTATAATGGTTTTAATGTTAAATTATATAATATGTTTATCAATTAATCCATTTTATGTAATTAGGCTCAATTTAACTTTGAAATTTACTATTAAAACACAACAAACGTTTGGATGTTTTTATATTAAATACATGCATTGTCATCCTGCATATGGGGTGAATTTTAAATTAATTTATACCACTTATTTGAATAGAATTTGGAAAAAAGGATTAAAAATTTTGAATCAGCATAAATTATAATTTCTAAAAAGACCAATTTTTTTTACCAAAAATATTATTGAATGTAGTTAAAATTAATTACAATTACTAAGGAAAAATTAAGCTTAATAAAGGACTAAACCTTTAACTTAAGAGCCCAAATGACCTAGACACTTTTGAAAAATCCATTTTCTAGACATATTTCGTCCATAAAGCTTCCATTATTGAGTTTTGTTTGTTTTTTATGACTTTTTTAGGTAATAATATGTGTATACCTAACTTGTTTAAACAAATTTCATGTGAGTCCTTTTCCTTCCCTATAAAAGGCCACATTATTTTCCCATTCCTCACATCTATGAAACCACTTAGTTTAGGGAAATATATGCCCATATAGCTTCCCAAAATACCTCTCCTTGATCGTTAAGCATCCCTTTGGGCAGAAATCCTTCCATGTAATCCTTATTATTCAAACCAAATATAGTAACCTGATTTAGAGGTAACGTCTTCTCTCAAGTTTTAAAATTTTATTTCCTTTATTAAACCCCTAAAATTTCCCTATTCCATTCATATGTAACAAAAACATTATCAAAGATATACTCACTTACACATATATCCATCTAATGGGCAACGAACATATTGTTTCTATGTACTGTGAACTACTACCTCACAAAACGATGATTGTTAAAGTTTCTTTCATCAACATTAATAGTTGGAAATTATAATGTAAAACATATTTATATATTTTATATACGATATTTATTATGTCTTTATAATTATTTAGTCCTTTTATAAATCATAAATTTAATAATTTCTATATTCGTTTATATAATAACATCATTGGTGGAAGTGTGGACTACCGCCCCCTCAAAGCGATGTGATTCGTTTACATGATACATGGAATGTAAAAAATATTATTATAATTAAATAAATGAGATAAAAAACCTATATATTATATTCATGAAATAATTACCTTTCATGATATATATATATATATATATATCTCATTTTCTTTATTACCCTTTCATATTTTTAGAAAGTGGTAACGTTATTTGTGAACGTGTGGACTACCGCCTCCTCACTATGATGTGATTCATTTTTCATCACAATAATTCTATATATAAGTATATATGAATAAAAAATATGGTATTTATTATATAATTATCATTATATAAATATATGTTGTTACTTAACCTATTTCCATAACAATCATTGAAAATAAGAATGTTACTCAGGCGTACGTAAGGCCTATCGTCTCCATGATTGTAACGTTGATTCATTTTTCATAACCATATTTAATGATTGATTATAAAAGTATAATTAATGAATAAATATTATAATTATATATTTTTTATTATTCTATAGATGTTAAATAATGAACCCTTTGACCATATTTGACCTACCAAAGTCGTTTTTGACACATAAACTGAATTTGGTGTAAATACTCAGCATAAACATAATTATTAAGAAGTTGTATAAAATATAGTAAAAATGGTAATAAAAGTAATGAAAAAATTAAAAATGTTATCAATAAAGTATAAAATTAACATAATTTTATTTTAGAAGAAGTTAAATGATGTTCACACAACATGAAACTCAATGTAAGGGATTCACATCTCAACATTTTACATCTATGAGATATGTGTCATATTTACCACTTACATATTTTGTGTGGTGTATATACTACCCCTTTTGTTATATTATATAATTAATCCTTTTATCTTCATGGTATCTTAAACATTCATTTAATATTATTCTTTCATGAGGTTTATGATTTAAAATGTTTCAAAGTGGTGTGGGACACTTTGGAATGTTTAAATATTATTTTCCTTAATAATAACATTAATAATATTTAAATTGTATTTCAGTTTAAAGAAATTATATTCACATAATTTAATAAAACCTTTATTTTTTCCCACATCTGGTAACTCATGACATTTCTTAAGGTATTTGTACCAGTTTTCTACTATTTTCTAATTAATGTGTTTTAAAAATGTTTTAAAGAATACCCAACAAGATTTCTCTCTTTAGTCGGAGAACCTTTTTTCTTCTAAAAACCATTTTTTATTAAAATGTTTTCAAAAACTATATGTTAAATAAATTTTCAACTTTTTTAAATTTTACCAATGTTTTCAAAGGAATCTTCTTGTCGCTTTCCTGATAAGGAATTTTTCAATCCATTTTACTGTGAAAAAGGAATATTCTTTTACCTCGTACAAAAATTCCATATTTACTCACCTTCATTTCATTGAAGGTTCCATTTCATATCTAAAAGGTTGATTTTTAACGAAATTTTTTTCAAAAGTGATTATCAAATAAAAGGTTTTTCAAATGGGTTTTCAAAAAAAGATATTTTTATGATCTTTTTATATTATTTCAGTTTATCAACAATAACAACCCTTTATTTTTAAACACTTGGAATATGTTGTATTTATACTATCCTTACTATTCCTATGTATGGTTTATGATTGATTTAGAAAAGGATTGTATTCACATTTACATATTTGATTTATTTTTTATTCCCCTTTAAATATTCAATATCATATGATCATTGAATATTGAATTTCCCTAAATTATCCATTACATTTATCATGGATATTACTATTTCCCAAACCTTGTATCATTTTACATATGGTGTATAATTTTAATGTTATTGGATTATTTGGGGAAATATTTTTAATTCTGTATTATTTATTCAATATGGATATTTGATAATTCTTATTATATAATTTGATTATTCGATATAAGGAATGTTTTATAATGGTAATAATAGGTGGATCCCAGACTATATATATCTTTTTGATGCATTGATAGGTTCCCAGGAGACAAATGTTTTTTCCAAATCAGAATAGTTTAAACCATCTGGTGAAAGGTCTTGATTGTATAGGTTTTTATGTGCCTCATACATGAAATATATTAATAAAGCATTTCACTCGTATTACATTCAGTTATTATTCATCAATTAGATTTTTTGTTTATATATCTATGGATATTTTTCATTTTTGTCTCATTGATTAGGTGTAATGTGTTTCAGTTTCTTAACCCTCCTTATTTACTTTTACTTATCTAGTTATTTGAATGGAATGTGTTTCTAGTTATTACCTTCACATATTGTTTACGCTCTTCCTTTCAGTTTATTGATTACATGGTATGTGTGTTCAGTTATCTAGCTTACCATATTGATTATTATAATTGATTAATTATGGCTTTCGCTGCTGTTTTTTCCTTACTGAGCATTTGATCTAACCCTTATCATGTTTCTTTCCCCATAAATCCAAGAAGAGTACTATGAATGATATGTAGGGATTTACTAGTTGGATTAGATTTATCCTTGAAGTTATTTATTTAGAAATAATAATAAAAATAAATTTTTTAATTAGTGAATTCTTTGTAATACAATACTCATTTATGTTTCTGGTTTACCAAGACTACAAAAATGACCAGTCATTTGGGGTTGGATTCATTGTAATTATGTTAATGTAATTGTATCTGACATCAGCTCTAGGCTATCTAGGTTCAGGTCTCTACACTTCCTCTCATACCAATAATAGAATCCCCAAATCCATTAGCATAGTGATGGTGTCTACATTATTACATTATCAGAAGATATAATGGATATTACACCAAAGGACCAATCAATTTAGTAGTCTTGAAGAACAAAATATATAAAGGACTACCATATTGCATTGTTAATATGAAATACATAGAATACTAAACATTCTTGAATCCGTGATATAATTCATAATATCATTCCTCATATCATTGTGAATGGATAACAAATTAAAGGTGATATTAGATGCTTAATATGAGTTATGTACAATAGAAGATATCATGTGTAACTAAGTCATTATCAATATAGCTATTTGAATTAATAAAAACACATTCCATTTAATATATATCATGATAATGAAATACATTCATAGATAATACCATTTTGGTAATCTCATTGATAATAAAAACTAGATTATAAAAGAAGGAATGGAAAAATGTTGGATGTCAAGATCTGATACATTATGATATCAGTACCACGGGTGAGTTGGTTAAAGGAGGTAGAGTCCTGGCCCCGAGGTTCCGGGTTCAAGTCTGCACAAGGCAACGTGCACTATATGCTAGAAACCCACTCGTGGGCCCCTCTACCCAGTTCAGAACTGGCCTAAGCCCAAGGGTTGGCCACCTTGGGCCTCGCTGGTGACGTGCGGCGTGCATGTGGGCAGGCCCTCCCAATACCTCATTACCCAAAAACACGTTTTATGCCGCTTCGGTGGTGGCATAGTGGTGCAAGGTCGAGGGCCATAACAACGGTGTTCGGTGAGGTCTGGGGTTCAATTCCTGGGAGCCCGCCCTTGGGGGAATTTCTGCCTCCCATGTACCACTCGTCTTGCTTGGTCACCCAGTGTCTCACCGGGTGGGAAGAATGGGTGCACTTCACCTGGCTGACAGATTTTTGTGATGAACCATCACCAATCGAGGTGTTACCCCATGGGACGCACTATCATCTCGGCTGGCAATGGATCCTTCCCAGCTAGGGCATCTCCAGATGATCGCTTCATGGGGAGGGGGGTTCTCGAGTGTGTAGGGTTCGAAAAGGCCACTCTCAGGGATTCCCTTTCAAAGAAATGATGATATCATTACTATTATGACCTTGTACCAAGATAGTTTAATATATGGGTAGGTATATAAAAACAAATTTAATAATTTTAGCTAAATTTTTTGTCTCACAAGACACGTTGATGCAACAAGGGGCTATATATAATTGGTCCCACCCATCACTGCTTGTTGAATTCATTTCTTATACATTGGATCATCAATTTAATACATAATAAATATTAATTATCAATAAATATTATTATTGAGTAAAGAATATGGAATATTATTATTTCCCCCATCAATCAAATAACTTTTATAGGAAGAAATTGTAAGTAAAAATTTTATACATGTTATGAAATAATCATATCCATCATATAAATAATATGGATATTTAATTGATATTTAATGTCCAATTAAAAATTATTACAAGAAAGTGAATGTTTCAACAGAATGTTAATGACCTTAAAATTAATAAGCGGTAAAATATGAACATCTATTAATAAAAAATATATGTTTTTAAAAAAAATCATGTCTTTTGGAGAATGAAGTAAAAAGAAGAAAAATATTAACATAAACATTAATTAAAATATTTTAATTATAAAATAAATTGAAATACTAAATATTAAGATAAAATATAATAAAAGGTTTTTGGTGGAATTAAAATCTGTTAATGCTTTAATGTTAAAAAACATTCCTTTTTTACTTTTTTTAAGAAATTTGAAAATTACCCTTTTAGAAAACATTAAAAAGCATCCATTGAAATATTTTAAAATGTCAATGAAAACATAATATTTCCTTAATAAATAATTTTAATAAATAAATATGACTTTTTTAAAGTAATTTGGAAATATATGGACATGAAAGAAAAATATACCCAAACAAAAAGAGATATATGATTGGATATTTTTGAAATTTAATAGTATGATTCAAGTTCCAAAGAGAGAAAAAGGTAAAATAAAAAATTTAAACACCTTAAATATCTATTTTATATGAAAATAGATGGAGATTATGAATGATATATTATCTGATTCCTTCAGTAGAAATATATGTAATCCCAAAAAATGAGATTATCAAATAAATTCTTACTACATTTTGAACTTTATAATTGTAAAACCTGGAAAGAGTAAACATGAATTGTAATATAAATAACCATTAATAAATATATATTCATGATAAATATATCAATGTGGCCATATATACACAAAAATAAAATTAAATAGGTGCAAAATACTTAATAAGTTTCAATAGAGTGGAAGTTAATTTGAAATTTCTTACCTTAAGTTAGAGTTTTCTTATAGTTACCCAAAACACTTGTATAATAAAATTGAATTTATAATAATTATATTCGAGATTCATTCACATTCTTTTAATATCATATATGACCCATTTATAACATTTCAACACCCATTTATTAATAATTCATTTTTAAAATCATCAGTATTTTGGGTTAATTGTTTCATTTCTTATGAGACTTTTGGTTTTGTAGTTCCATTACACATAATTTTATTTTGGTTTCATGTTATATATAATTCTCATAAGAATATATATAATATATATTCATTATACAAATACTTATGTTTATCCACGAAAGGTAGAAACATAAAAATTAATTACTTCATTGAAAAGAAAGTAGGTCGTATATTCGCATGAATTTTTTTCACATTTCATTAGATGGAATAAAACAAAGGTTAATAATATAGAACCCACCCATAGTCATTTTTATATCATATATATCATATATATTCAACAAATGTGTCTTTATTAGATTCTTTTTAAATTTTCAATGAAAAACATATCACATCGCTTTCTGGAAGTGGTAGTCAACACATACACACGAGCGACTTTATTGTTTTCCAATATATTTTAAGGTAATAATGTATATATGATATTATAATTTTATAAACCTAATTATGTCCAACTTATCATATATATTCATTAATTCCAAATTTATGACCACCAACCACCCTAGTAAAGTGGTAACGAAAAATGAATTACACCGCTATGTGGAGATGATGAGTTGTACGATTCCACAAGCGATGTTATTGATTTTCATAGGATATAAAAATGATAGAAAATTAATGTACCATAATCATATGAAAATTTCAGTATATGTTTTATATTGTAGTCATTAATTTAATATTGGTATGTCACACTCGTTTTGTTCTTTTAAGGTATTTTCTCATTTATTTTTTGTCTAATTTGTGTTTTAAATCATTCCCAGGTTTTTCCAAGAAAAAATTTAATTTTTTGGGGGGATAGACAAATGCACACAATTGGTGAAATGTTAGGAGAAACCTTGGGCCCACCCAATACAAACTGTGTCACCCAGACAGTTGAACTATTCATACTGACCCACTAGGAACATGGTAATTCACTCCTTCAGGTATACCATGTGGCCTGCCATAATCATTAAAATATGGAAATTATAATTCTAACCATCCCAAATTTTAAACCTACAAACATCTTATATCTCCATATTCGACCACTCTTATCCTTAAGCACTTTACAAATCCTCAAATACCCCTCTTAGGCTCTAATTTTTGGTAGATTTGGCCGTGTTTCCTCCTAATTCCACCAAGTAAGTCTCTCCTCCTTTCCCTTCTGCCCTATTCAAGATATCTCTTATCCTTATTCTTGGATTCAATCTTCTCTAATGATTATGTTGAAATAAAATGAGTTAAAATATCATTTCATTAGATTATATCTTGATGGTTTTGGTGTTTTCTTGCTCCCATAGGATGTTATCTTGATTCGACCTCCAGTTTCAAACTAGATTTTGGTTATTTCAAGTGGAAGGTAGGTGTTTAATTTCTTAGCCACTATTTTTTTATTTAAGTATACTATCATTTTTTAATAAATTCATTCTAAATTATGTTGTGTGTGTAAAAATTAGTAATTTACAAATTTAATTGTCTTTTAATATTTTTCCACATAACCATTGGGTGGTATCCTATTGGGAAAAGTGTGTTAAACTTTAAATACATCCTTGAGTGTTTATTGAACCAGTTTTCATAATATAGTTAATGGAAGGGACCTTTTTGGAGGATGTGGTTGTTACTCTTGTTAGTTGATCATATGGATGGAATTGATGGGGGTGGAATGGTGGGTATTGACCCATGTGTCACAATGACGTTTTTGTATCTAATTGATTCCTCCCATTTTGGTTATGTTGTTCCTTGGTTATAAGTGTAAAATTCACATCTCGTGGTTCTAGTTGTATTCATTTTCATCATGGAGTGAATTTGTGTTGATGTTTGTGAATATTATATTGATGTCATCTATTCTTATTATGGGAGATACCATTCTAAACATATTTCCATGATTCCTAGCGACTAGTTTCTAGCCTATGGGGATTGAGAATTCCCTTTGGACCATGTATCATGCTGGTTTGGGTGTTAATTTGGATATAAACCAGGGATATCTCATGATAGAGTACAACATATTTTAAGGAAGTATCATAATAAATAAACTTTAAAGACTCAGTAAAGATGATTACACCTTCTTCAGTAGAGTTCTTTTGGAATCATTTTTAAGGACCATTACAAATGTATTTTATGAAAAAATCAATAAGTCATGTCTAAGTAAGTGTAGAAAATAATTGTTTAGGTCTTGGTTGAGCTAGATGGATCAATGTGTTGAAATGAAAAGAAAAAAGGGTTGTTCCTTTATAAGTGAGGGGAGGGACAATTATATAAATTCATTAAATATTATAATATCATATGTGTCGAACCAATGTCAAAAGATTACAAAATGTAATAGACTAAAATATAAGTAGGACATAGTCTAAATACAATCATACAATCATTTTTTTTATAGTTTAAGATATAATTTTATGTCATATCCATTGGATTAACATCTTGGTTAACTAATTTTATCCATAACCATGGTAATGAATTACTAAAGAATAAAGGGTTATAATTTTACATATAAGGAGAAAACTTTATCGTAAATAGAGAATGGATTACATTGTTGACCATATATTGTCCCCTTGTCCTCTTTAAAAAAAATTTATTTTAAAATGATGTAATAAAATATTATTTTCATAAAATATCATTAATCTCATTTTGGACACAATTCATCTAATTTGACATTAAAAAATCAAGATATATATGTAATTAGAATATATTCCTATCATATATCCCTAATATGAAATAACCAACTATAATATTCATGTAACACCATAATTCATTAAATTTTTTTACTTTTATTATATTTGAAATTATTTGTTTGTTTTTTTATTAATTGAAGAATGTCGTATCAACACTGAAAAATAATTTATTGTAGTTATTAGATCAATAAAATTTAAAATAAAATACAATGATACAATATTAATTCAACTTTAAAATTATCATTTAAAAGAAAATATAACTTCTTTATATCCTTATGTAATGGTATTACAGATATTAAAGTAAAGAGTGTGACATTGTTTTTTTATTCTTTTCCTAATGTAAAATAAATTTCAATATCAAAAAATGGAACCACATTTCCATATCACATATAAATGGATACAAATGGACAAAAAAATTATCTATCAAGATGAAGGCCTGTTTTAGAGAAATTTTAAACCCTTATACAAAATTTGTGTCCATGTTTTACCCATTTTCCCTTACCAATCAAAAAAATATCTACCAAGGCTTCTATTAATATTGAAATAAATAAAAGGGCCATATTTAAAAATTCTGAACATCCCAAATCAATATTTTTAATACATTTAATCAAATTAATTTTTAATATGTTTTATAAATTAATTTAAGACAAAAACCCAAAATGTGATGAAAATTTATTTTCTAGGAAAATGCATTTTTAAGTCAAAAATGAACAAATACCAAAATAATACATAATGATGATTCATATGTATAATTAATTTGATTATTTATAACTAAAGTATCATTATGTCAATTTAGTATTAAATTTAAAATCAGAAGGAGTTTTTTCTCTCAAAATAAAAGATAGTTTTACATAAAATGTTTTTTTCATTATTCACTAAAAAATATTTTCATATAAATCTGAAAATTTTGACCTAATTTAATTTTAAAATTATATATTTAAGAATGATATAATTTTCAAAAAATATATTTTAATTGGTCATCACATGTTGTTTAACACTATGTTCAAGTAACGATTCCGTAAATATTTTATTTGAGCTCTATTTTGGTATGTAAATGCAACCATTTTAATTAATATATTAGCCAACACATTTCAAAGTAATTTATAATATAAAATTAAATTCCCTTTAATATAATAATTAATTTTCACTATTTATTTTTTTATCAATATAATCATAGTATGTTTTTATATATAAAGTTATATTTATATTGAATTAGACTAGTTTAATATTCTATTTTTTATAATTTTGAACTTCTCTGTATTTATGTATACATCTATTAGTCTCTTTAAAATTGTATTCTCTTAAGAATATCTTATTAATATAGAAAAAATCTATTTTGTTAGGAAATAGTAGTTATTTTATATAGTGTAAAAATGTAATTAATAGACTAATGACACGTAAATCTCAAATGGTTTTCTTTATTTTTTGAGAAATAAATATAAAAGTATATTTTTTATATAAAATATGACACTATTAAGAGGTGGGAATCCTTTCACTCATATTTTATGAAATATCAAAAATAATTTTCATTATTCAAGATAAAATTCCATTTATCCATCTCTACTTTTAAAATATTGTATATATTTGGATCATTTATTACCATGTGCATAAACAATAATCTCATTTTTTGGATAAAAACAATTTCAATACAGTAACATTTATTATCACATAAGATGATATTTAGATGATATATAGCCATAATATGTATTTAATTATATTTGAGAATTAATATGATCCACCACATCTATCTCCTCAGTGTATAAACCATAAAGACCATAAATTGAATGAATTATCTATTCTATTATTTTCAATCCTACCGCCTCTTTTAATTTCTATACATAATTACAGATAATTTATAATGTACAGTTGGTATCATATACCAATCCTATTAGGATAATTGATTTCAATGACCTTAATACCTAAAAATTACTTATCATGGAGTTTATTTCATGCCTATTGGTATTATGGGACATTCCATCTTTAATGACCATGTGAACTACAATGGAAACACCACCCTTTATTGAAACCCCGCTTTTTGGTTTAGATATTGGTGTAGACACTCTATTATCTAATTGAATCAAATTTTGGTCAAAGATTTTATCATTTCTATTTATACTATCATCATGGATCAGGATCTTGAACCTCATGTTGTGCTCAATAATCCTAAAATTACTAAGAATATTAAGTAAAGATTTATGAAATTCATCATATTTTATTTCACAATGAACAATTTTTAGTTTTGAGTGTAGAATGAAGACTCTCTCCATTCGAAGCCTAACTAATTAATCTAATCTCATTAAGTTAATTACATACTAAATCATATTTATTATCATTTATTTTATAGAAGTATTATCCTCTATCATACACTATAATATTGATTATATATTTTGTATCTTTCATGTATTTCATACTCTTTATATAATTTTTTTATATTATGTATCATTTCATAGGTTTCAAGGGGTTAATTATTCTTATTTATTTTAGACTATATGAAGAAAATTATTAATGAAGATACATTATGAGAGCGACATTTATATTTTTAATAAAAAAATTACCTAGTCATATCTTTCTAAAAATAATTTTTTTTGTAGGAAATGTTTTCTCTGACACGATGATTTTTTTATTGGCTGATAAAAATACACAAATTTATATAAAATATAAAAAAACTTCTATAATAATTTTCTTTATAAACATATTTATCATAAGGACATGTTTCATGACAATGATTCAATTAATATAAAAAATATTTTTTATCAAATGGGAATCATTTAATACATTCATTAAATTAATTAGTTTATTAAATGTGGTCTTATTAAAATAATGGACCATTTTAAACCCATCATGTTTATTAGTGATGTAAGATCAATATTTCACCTAGAAACGACACACATTTGGAATTCCCAAAACAATTTATCTATATAGGTGGTGAATCATTATAATCATATCATTATGAATATTTTATTTCTTTAAAATAGTACAAATTTTATAATCCATCATACGAATAAACTCAACATAGTTCCTCTAATATCCATTATATTGTTTTTATAGCTCATTCAAACCCAAATAAAATTCTAGAGATAAGGAATATAACTCTTAGTGTAGCTTTATAAATTTAATTCCTAAAATGCGATAATTTAGTGGAACCCTACTTCGGTAAAACATACCCTGTTGGATTATTTATGTCTTGAGAAGTGTATTATTATGAAGGAATCAAAGAGTTAGTATTTTAAAGTTTATTAAATATTTCAAAATTATTACATGTAATAATTCTATATGTTTTCATTGTTTTAAATATTTAATTTATTCTACTTATTCCTCACATAAAATCTAAATGTTCAATTCATGTAAACATGTTACTCTTTATACAAATTTTAAAAAATTTAAATTTATAGATGAAGTAAAGTAAACCATTTGAAAAACATAGAAAAAATTTCTAAAATAGGTGTATGATAATTTAAATTTTCATTTTAACTAATTCAAATTTTATATATATGTAAAATTTATGAATACATTTATTATGAAAAAATGTTTCAAAAATTATGCAACCATTTAAATAAGTACACACATTTTATACAATAAGGATACTAATATAAACATTTTTTATCCACATTTTTTATTAAAAAATAAATCAAGAAAAGAAATTATTTTAAGATTATACTAACCATGTTATTTAACCATAAACCATGACCAACCCAATAAAATTTCTTTATTTTTGATTAAATCACCACCATGCTGGTAATGCTTTTTGGGAATTTTTACAAGGGATAATTCTATTTAAAAACATACGTACTGCCTATAACAATCCAAAACCCGCACTCCTAGATCTAGTGTGAAAATCATAATATTTATAATTCATTATTTGATACTATTTATTATGGAGTATTTTTTTCCATGAAAATATTACAACATAAAAAAGAAAATTAGATTACTTACTTTCTTTAGGACCTTTTAGGTTTAGATTTTTAGTGAACTAAGACAAAATATTATATTAATAATACTCATATTGTTAAAGAATAACTTCTCTAACTTAATCCATATTTTCATATTTCACATTAATACATCACCATTATACAAATTAAATACCTTCAATACATAATTATTTCAACAACATTATTTATAACCAAGGGAAGAGGAATCATAAGAAGGGTGAGATAAAATGATCACTAAGGGTAAAAATAATAATTAATAATTTATTATAATCAATGAGAATAATAAGTGCATAATGGTTTGATGACATAATCATAGTATATGAGAGAATAATAAATTAAATTGTACTCATAAATACCAGAATATTCAGTCAATAAAAATAGAATAAGGATTTAAAAATTGAAATAGAGATAAAAATCAATAATCATGAGCCATGTGATAACAATATTGATCAAATGAAACATTAGAAATCCATTGAATGCATAGATTAAACATGTTGGTATCTTGTGAAATCATTATCATAGAACACATAAATAGCCCTTAAAATGGAATAAATATACATGTGGCATCTAATATAATTATTTAGAGAACATAATCATTTCCAAATGCATTGGAGATCTATTTGGGAACACCCATTATATATGCTATATTAGGATCACCCAATGCTATCTCGGCACACCCATCATATATAATTTCTAATAACCACAACATGAAAAATGTACATATATCTTGAAAAAAATCATTATGCCTTTTATAACATGATTAATCCAAGAAAATGAAACTGGTCCCACAATGATATATTTGAAACATGATAAACCCAAGGAAATGGAATAGTTTCCACCACAATCTCTTTGAAACAATTTTAATTATCCATAGGAATAATGAGGATGGTATAATTAGAAAATATCCTGATTGGATCATAAGAGACATTAAGGGTTGTTGATGTTGATGAATTGGAATACAATTAAAATATCAATAAAAAATTTGGAAGAAAATAAATATTTAATTTGTAAAAATTAATTTCCAGAAAATGAATAATCCATAAATATTGTGATAATCATTTTCATTTAAAACATTATTATAATCATATGAAGGAAACATTAAAAATCATTTAAAATATTTTTTAACGAAAGTATCCTTTCCATTTTGAGAAAAACTTTTTAAAATAGAAAGCATTTTGAAAGTTCATTTCATTGAAAATAACCTTGAAATTTTTTAAAGGAATCATCAATGAAAATAATGATGATGAGAGAAAAAAATTCTATTAATTTCTTATATTTAAAAAAATATTCCTTTCACATTTTCAATAAAATTCAAAAGGGAATTGTTTTGAAAATGACATGAATATTATTTTCAATTTTTTTTGTAAAATTTAAAAAATGACAATATGTTCCTTTTTAATTGTTTAAAAAATGGTAATATATTATTTAATAAATAATTTTATGAATTATTAAGAAATTATGTATTTTTTTTAAAACACAGTTTTGGAAGAAAAAAGGTTTTGGACCGAAGGGAGAAATAAAAATGTTTTTTCTTAAAATATTTTTCTCAATTATTTTAAGTACTAGAGAGTTGAAAAATGGTAATATTACTTAGAAATTTAATTTTTTATCATAGTATATAAAAATTCATGAGAATATATGAGGGTTAGATTATAATATTTCATCATTAGTGGCATAATCAAAAACAGTTCTGATAAACTACGAGATTGTAAAATAAAACTATTCCCGATTTGGTAAATTTTAATAATAAGCCCCCAAGGGAATGATAAAAAAATTAAACATAAAATATCATGGGAATAAATAAATTAATTATAATAAATTTTAAGGGGGATTTATATAAACCTAATAAAAGAGCACAGGTGAAAAACATGACAAAAATCTCAAATAAGGAAAATTGAGACAAAAATCCCATACCATTTTAGTAATCTTTTGAATCATAATACCCAATAAATCATAAAATAAAATGACTCAATAAATATAAATAAAATAATCAGATTCATTATATAATATATAAAAGGGGTTGTATATACACCACAAAAAATAAAAAAATGTGAATTTGCATATGTCTCCTAGAAACAAAAGAGAGACTAGAAATCCCTTACCCCTCACTTAATTTTAGTTGAACATGATTTATCCGCATTTATAGTGATATTAAAAATGTTTTAACATAATATATAACCATAATAATATTTATAATATCATATATTATCCTTTTATAATATGTTATTACTCATTAATTGATAACATTTTATCTTATTCACTTTTTCATTTTTTTCAATTTCCTTATTTTCTCAATCGTGCTTTATCATGAATGTTTTGGTTATTATTTATATTCTATAGTTTCACTATATAAAAAATAATAATAATGAAATAATTATCATATCTATAAATCTATTATAGTTTTATGACCAATCATTAAACATTGTTATGCAAAATTATGTATGTTACGATCTTAGAGACGACAATTCGTACATACTCATGAGTAACATTCTCATTTTTCAATGATCATTATGGAAAAGAGTTATCAAATATTTATCCTTTTTAGAATGATAATTTTATAATATATACCATATTATTTATTTAAATATATTATATATATCATCTGTGTGGTGTGGTGATGAAAATAGATATGTATCACTTCGTGAAGCCGGTAGTCCACACATACATGAATGATGTTATCATTTTGTAGTGTAAGAAAAGAAAATGATATATTATCATTTAATTATAATAAATGACTCATTAATATAATTATTATTTCACATATATCATATATATTAATTAAATTTATCCATCATTCCATCTAAAGAATTTGTGAAATATGAATCACATCACTTCATGAGGTGGTAGTTTGTCGTACACACGAGCGGCATTATCATATCCCCTGCATATTTAAAGGTAAAAATGTTATATGTTATATATTGAATAAATAGTTATATTTATGTTATAAATATATTATATATAATTTATATCCATCATCATACCCTGCCGTGAGAGGTGGTAGTAGATAAAATAAATGACATTGGTTCATAAGGTGGCAGTCCACCATACACATGAATGATGATTTTTTAACCCATTTGATGGAATAGAAGAAGGGTATATGTTTCTACATTAACATAATAACATAATCCTATATGTAATATAATTAGTTAATCATATAAACAAGTATTGATAATAATTTAAGGAATTGGATAAATAAATAATATAAAAATGCTCGTTGATGACCATTACCACTTCTTCGGGAAACTTCTTTTGGTTTTCACCAAAGGGCTTACCTAGTTGGATTTTTACAAAACATAAGTATTATAGGATGAGACTATAGAATTATTGAATTTAATTGGGTAGGTATTATCTTTACCAATGAGTTATTAGTGTGTGAAGAAAGGAGGAGAGGGGTGGCCTTTTATAGGTGTGGTTAGTGGAATACTTGTAATATTTAAAAAGAATGAATTCCACACATGTTGTTTTCATGTCACATATCTCAAATAATTAAATATTATAGGTAATAAAAGTTTTATGGTAGAAATATTTCCATAAAAAAATTTGGATTATTTATTTGGTCATTTTAAACCTTACCTTTTTAGTTTCAACCCTGGTAAATCCAGTTTTTAACGTAACCATGATAATTAATTTTTACTATCTTAACTATTCATTTTGGTAAATAATAAAATTTTAATTATTATAAAATATAAATTATTTTTATTCTGAATATGTAATATGTTATAAAAAATTAATTTAGAGAATTGAAAATTTTTAATTTAAAACAAAACTCGTAGACGCGCCGAAAAATGGTTTTCAAGGATATTTTTTTTGAGAAAAAAGATGATTTTATATAAAATATATGAGTAATAATAATAATTTTATAAAAAATTAATATTTAATGATATATAATATATAAATTTATTTTAAAAAATCCCTATTATAGATTATTTTTATTAAATAAAATGGAGAAGCATTATTTATTTTAAAAAATGATTGATTATTTACTAAAAAATTATCAATAATTAATATAATATAGGATGTTTATACATATATATACACACTCATTTGATAATGTAGTTAATAATATTTATAAAAATTAATTTAATGAGTAGGTTATCTTGGTTAAATATATTTTTCATCGTTTTAGCTTGGTATTGCGTGTTTAATATGCTATTGAACAAAAGAATCATGGGGTTGTGTGAAATGTAAGATATTGAAGAGATTAATTTTATTTAAAATTAAATATATCATAAATTATTGAGGTGTTAAATTATTGTCTAAGATTAGTACTGCAAGTATTTAATGCTATCGATCATAATTTTATTCTCTTAAAATATCTGGATATTAAATCCTCTCCCCTTTTATAAATTGTATCCACATAATTTTAAATTTATCTCCATAATCAAATATTGGATATTTTAAAATAATTTTTTTAACCCACTTTGTAAGAAATATTAATAAAACAACCTTTTAATAAAATAGAAAGTGAATTATTATGGTTATCTTTTATAACACATATTAGGTTTTCAAAAAAGGTGAACATAGGTGGGAAGAGATGATTTGGATGTGGTAGAAAAGTGTAAAGTCAAAATAATGATAGAGATTTATAGAGATCAGTGATCACAAGAAATTTAATGATCAATATAAATTTTAGGACCTAAAAACCATAAACAAGTTAGGTTTTAAAAGTTTATTGATATCATAAAAAAAGTTGGTAATATGATTAAATATTTTTTGTAGATCATTTTCCAAGAATTGAGGAATTTATGTTCCATCTAGATTAAGATCATTGGAAAATATACGTACTTAATGAGTATAATTTTATCATTTTCTCAATTTCCACCATAATATTATCTTTTTCTCCAAATTATGAGTATCCAAGACTAATAATTTATGTTTAAAGCAATAAAATAAACTTTCAAAGACCATATAACCATAAGGGTGTAATAAAATATTCATCATGTCTTTATAAATTAATAAGAAAATTTGTAGCACATGTTAAGATAATTCCCAGATAGAATAATCCATCATATGACACATTAATCTTTAAAATTCAACAGTGATACCCAAAGATAAAACTAAATCATTCGATAAATAAATAACTATATATCTTAAATACGAGAAGACCAGTTTGGGATATCCCTAACACTGAGAGGGGGGTGAATCAATGTTGGGGACTTTTTAAACCAATTTCTTCTTTTTATCCATGTACCTCTTGAACTGTTAGGATCTTGATTCTCTTAGTATATTTTCCCTATCACATGCAATGATATGAAAGAATTAAAAATATTAACATGATGTTTTTATAAGGTTTACCACTAAATAAGAGTAGTTATGTCCTTGTCATGTATGGTAATAAACAGTACATGGATTTTCCACTATAATGTAGTAACTGTTATAGTTGAGTGACTAGGAAAACAATCCTCTAGTTAGTGTGGGTCCCTATACTTTGTAGAGGGGTGGGAAACAATCCTCTACCCTGGACTGGTGATAGCCTAGTCCAACTTGCAGCCTCTAGCTGGTTCTTTATACAACCTATGCAGATAGTCTTATTCCTTCTTCAAAAGGTAAGGTCTGCTCTAGATCTATTTCAGTTCTCTTCACTTGATTACTTACAAAGTAGTAGTCAAGAAATTATCTTCTTTATTTCTCTTATTATCTAGCACAAAAATAAACTACACTAGTTCTTCTTCTTTCTTCTTCTTACTGCAATAATCAACTGCATTATTCTTCTTCTTTCTTTATATAGAATCACGTACACCAATGTGATTTTTCAAACAGTGGTGACCAGATCACTTAACATCATCCGAATTAAACTTCCCTGAATAATTGTTAGCCTTCATTTGGTCATAATATGTTCTTCTTCTTCTTCTCTTCTTTCTCTTCAACACATTATAATAAGGAATAGTACTATAGTGTGTTATTCTATTTCTTCAATTATCAATACCAACACAATATTTTATCGATATACATCCTTCTTAATTTTTGGATATGTGAGTTTAGTTTCACATATATTTCCTCATAAAAAATGCAACAACACCCCTGCAAAGAGTGTATAAAAATTGTGCAATAAGAGAGTGTTCACCTTCGTGCAAGCAGAGAGCTCCATAGGTTTTCTTCTTCATGCAGAGGACATGTAATTCTTCTTCACATAACCATGGATGATTCATGGATATATCTTTGTGAAGCACTACAAGGGTGATTAGTCACTGGTTGTTTACTCACATGATCTCCTTCACATAACACATCTAGGGTTTGAGAAAACTAGTCGCTTGTTTGTGCTTTCGTCTTCGCACAGAGAGTGTGGTTCTCCTTCTTCGCGATACACTACAAGAGTGCATAAAACTTTTTAAAGACCTGTGAGACTCTAATTTTTCACGCAACATTTTGGGTGTATTGCGCGCAATTTTCTTTTATTGCACACAAAAATCCACAATAAGCACGTAAAATTTTACACGCAACTTCCTTTTTATGTGAAACCTTTTTTTTACGTGCAACATTAATTTTACGCGCAACACCTATTTTTTCGTGCACCAGATCCTGGGATTTCTCTAAGTATCAAGCTTTTTTAAAATATAAGGGGCTCACCTCTTATTTATAGGCATCCCCTACCCTTGCACAAAAAACCTTTCTGTGGCATGCAGACCTTTTACGTGCAAACCATAGAATTTTTTTCACACTTCATGCCTTTTTTATTTTTTGAATTTCTAATCATGATACACCAATTGAATTCAAAATTCCACACTGTATTATATATTTTTCTCAAAACCAATATTTCACACAACCTCTTTTTCATGAACTCTGCCCAATTTCTCACGCACTCCATGCCTTTTCCATTTTTTGATTTTTAGAGCTTGAATATTTCCTTGCGTGCAACATTACAAGACATCTTCAAAAATGTGTCCCACATCCCTTTTTAAAAACACATTTCTCAATCTCATGATTTTTAGGCCTAACAATTTTTCAAACACTAGAAAAAAGTTCTAGCTTAAAGCATTCTTCTATGCAACCTCCAAATCATCTATTCCTTTTTCATGATTCTCTTCACTGCATTCCATTACCATTTTTCAGCTTTCATAATAAACTCCACTATCATTATATATATCCTTCGATATGTCATCTTCAGCATTGTTAGAGTTTCCATGGAATGTACTATAACTTCCTTGTCTTCCACCAGTATCTTTCATTCCAATAAAAACTATATATGACTGGAATCTCCTTTACTCCCCATTTCTTTCATAAGGATTTCATCATAAGTTCTCCTAACTTAAGATGTTTTTGAAATACAAATCAGTAAAGAATCGTCTAATTTATCACCATTATTCATTGTTGAAGACAATGTATCACCTTTGATATAAGTTATTTGAACTTATGATCATCTCCAAATCGTTTGAATTTACTTCATGGAGAATTTCCCAAGCATGACATTAAATGCTATGATTGCATAACGATTCTCCAGGCATCCTCACTTCAGCCGATCTAAATTAACTTGGGATTCCTTCTTCATCTCCTTCTTTATTTTTACCAGCATTGAAAACTATTGACAAAAAATAAAATATTAATACACAAAGTTTTCCCAACAAAATAACCATAAAAACATCAAAATTTTAGTGTGTTTTAACCTCAAAGGATCTCTTATTATATTCAACTTACATACAAAAAAATACGGTGATCTCATTTATCACTTAGTCACCAAAACTATTTTCTATCTCATGGTTATCTATAAGTTAAAACTTGTTTTCCTATAATTACCTCAATATCCATGTTCATCAAAAAACTAAATTTTATCTATACCTTAAAACTTATGTCCATAAAAATATAAATATATCCATAACTATTAAAACCTCAATAGGTTGTCTAAAACATTGAGATAACCACACATTCAAACATCATAATCTCAAAACATTGAACTTTTGATCATCCATAGTCTCATAGACCCATAAAGGTATCCATACCTATTAAGATAACCACACATTCAAACATCATAATCTCAAAAAGTTATCTAAAACCAAATTTGATATCAACTATAATAGATTAGAAGTCGTACTACAAAATCTAGTGCTTAAATCCTAAAACATGCATTTCTGAATTTGATACTGATAATTGTAACCTGATTTTTTTCAATAAAAACTTTAGAACATCAAAAGGAAAAACTAGATCACTTATATTCCCAATGACCTTTTAGGTTTATATTATTATCGAATTAGGAAAAATAACTATATAAAAATTACCCATATCGTTAAATGAGTATTTCGAAGACTTATCCTGAATTTTATTATTTCACATTAATTCATCATCATCAAGCATATGAGAGACCTTATAAGAATGATTTTGTCAATATAATTCTTTATAACATAGGTATAGAGAATCTTAAGAAGGGTGAACTCAAATTCTTATTCTAGGAAAACATAATCATTAAAAATTTAAATTCATCAATGAGTATAACAAGTACACAAAGGTATATCTATATTTTGAGAGTGCATTAGAAAATAAAAAAACAACATATAATCATCGTTACTTGAATCAATAATCAAGAAACATGGGATACTGATTTTAAAAGGACTGATTCATTAAAATCAATAATCATGAGAGCCATGTGAAATCTATCTGGATAAAAGGTAACATTATAAACACATGGAGAGAATAGATTAAATGTATTGGTATCTTGTAACATCTTCATCATATAGAACAGTTACAGAACCCTTATTGAACCCTTATAAATGGAATTAACCATATGATTGACTTTAAATATAATTCTCCAGAGAGTTTAACTGTTACCCAATGAATTGGTGTTCCTATGGGTGTACCCATCATATATGTTATATCATTTTCACCTAACATTGTCTAGGATCACCCATCATATATAATTCTCAAGAACATCAAATTGAATAAGGTACATCGATCTTGTGTAACAAAAATAATTATTCCTTTTATAAAATGATTAAACTATGGAATTTAAGTGGGTTCCAAAACAATATCATGGAAATGGACTCACCAATGGAAAAGAAATGGGTTCAATAATAATATATTTGAAACAATTTTAATCCATCTAAAGAAATAATGGTGATGGTATCATTAAAAAATATTCTCATTGGAGCCTCAGAAACAACAAGGTTTGTTAACCTTTATGAATAGGAATAAAATTTAACTATCATTATATACATTTTGAGAAAAATAACCTATTCATTTTAAAAACCCTCATTATAAAAACTAAAAATTCCCAAAATATTATGAACATGCTTTTATTTGAAAATAATCGTGGAAAAATATAAATGACTCTATTAAAATCATTTAAATTTTTTTTAATGAAAACACCCCTTCCACTTTGGAAAAAAAAATTTAAAAATAAATCATTTTAAAAATTGGTTTCCCAGAAAATAACATTGAAATATAATGTAAGTTTAAATGAAAATAATATTCATGACATTGGAAAACTCCATCCACACTATACACTTTTAAACAGAGATTCCTTTCGCATTTTTCATAAAAGATAAATGAGAATTATTTGAAAAAATACATGAAGATTCATTTAAAAACATTTTGTAAAAATTATAAAATGGGTAAAAATGTATTTATTAAATAATTTGAAGAGTGATAATAAAATTGATTAAATAATTTTTAGAAAACTTTTATTTTGAAGAAATATGGTTTAAACCGAAGAGATAAATAATGATGATTTTTCTTAAATACATTTTACCTATTATTTTAATTTAAAAAGTTTTTAAAATGGTAATAATATATGAAAATTTCATTAATAACCATAGGAGAATAAAATTCATGAAAATCCTTGAGAATTAGATCATAATATTTCATCTTTGGAGAATTACATAAAAATCCTGATAAACAATGAAATTGTTACATAAAACTTATACCACATTGGTAACCTTAAATCATAAGAGTCGTGAAAGGATAAAATTAAATGAAACAGAATATATCAATGAAATAAATAAATTCATGATATTAATTTTCATCTTTTCTTTATATAAACTTCATTAAAGTGGATAGGTTCATAACATGACATAATTCTCAAACAAGGAAAAATGAGAGAGAAATCCCTTACCACATTTGTGATATTTTGAATCATATTACATAGTAAATTATAACATAAAATTAAATAGCAATAAAATAATCTGATTATTGAAATAACATGTCAATGGGGCAGTATATACCCAACAAAAAATAAATGACTTGTGAATTCATATATGTATCCCAAAAATAAAAGAGAAACTAGAAATACTTTACCTCACACATACTTTTGGTTGAATATTTTTTGTCCTCGTATATTGTGGTTTTGAACATTTTATGAACTTATTAAATAACCATTTTAATATTTATAATATCACATATCATCTTTTTATAATACATTTTCTTCCTTTTGTTAATAATATATCATTCTTTTTCACGGTTTCATATGTTAATAGCCTGATTTTACAATTCATGCTTTTTAGTAAAGTTATGATTCTTGATAATATTATATAGTTTATTCATATAAATAAAAAATAACCATGAAAAAATTAGAATATATATAAATAAATAATACTTTCTATACAAGTAAATAAATATGCATTTGAAAAATTAAGTATGTTACAATCATGGAGATGGTATGTTGTATGTACACTTGGGAAACATTTTAATTTCACGATGATTATTATTAAAAGGATTTAAGTAATATTTTACCTTTATAGTATGATAATTATATCATATATACCATATTATTTATTCAAATATACTTATATATATCATTCATTTGGTTTAGTGATGAAAATAGAGTTGCATCGCTTTGTGAAGGTTATAATTTACATGTATATGAACGATGTTAACATTTTTCAGAGAGAACAAAAATTATATAATATATTTTAATAATTATAAATATGAAATTTTTATAATAATAATTTCACTTATATAACATATATTCATTAAATTTACCATTATTAAATTCTATGTAAATCATTAGTGAAAGATGAATCACATCACCTTGCGAGCCGGTAGTCTGTTGTACACATGAGTGACTTTATAGTATCCCCTATAGAATGAAAATTAAAAAAGGTTTATCTATGATATAATGAAATCATTGGTATATTTATATTATAAATATCATATATATACTTTATATCTATCATCATTCCCAACCGTGAGAGGTGGTAATGGATAAATGAATGACATCGGTTCGTGAGGCTGTAGTCCACTGTACAAACAAATAATGATTCATAACCCATTTGATGGAAGAGGAGAAGGATTTAGATTATACCATTAATATAATAAAATATAAATATATTAGATAAATTTATGTTTTTATATAATCATTTTTTAAGAAGAATGGAAGGAATTGTAAGAAGAAATAAAAAAACAACCCATTGAAGAATGTTACCTCTTCTTCAGGTAACTTCTTTTAGTTCATGCCAAAATAATTTATTGGTTGTATTTATGATAAAAATAAGGATTTTAAGATGATATTATTGAATAATATAAGTTATTTGTGAAATTATTTTATGAATAAATGGGTTTTTATGGTGTAAATAGAGGAGGAGATGGGGTGTCCTTTTAGAAGTGTGGTGAATGACACACTTGAAATTTTTTAAAAGAATGAATTCTACCCATGATTTTTTCAACTTAAAAAAGATCCAATAATTTATAGTTCTTGATAATATAATTAATAATGTTATAATATTTCTATAAAATATATTTTATACAAGTTTTATTTCATTTTATCCTTTATCTTTTTATTTTAACTGTAGGTAAAACCATTTTTTTACCTTAATCGTCGTAATTAATTTCTACTAGATTCATTATTAATTTTTCTAAAAAATTAAGTTGAACTTATTAGAAAATATAAATTATTATTATTAAAAATATGGAATCCATTTCTCTAAATTAAATTCACACAATTGGAAGAAAATTAACTTAAAGCAAAACCCATAGATGCGATGAATAGAATATTTCTGAGTGAAACATGATTTTATACTAACTCTATGACTAATAATAATCATTGTATCATACTAAATTAATATTTATTGATATATAATATATAAATTTAATTTAAAATATTCTCCATTATGTATTATTTTTATTAATTTAATTGGATAAACATTATCCATTTTAAAATAGTTGTTAGAAAAATTCCGTTTTTAAACTCAAAGATGAACTTATACTAAAATTCAATTTAATGATGATTCAAGATAAATATGGTGGATTAAATATGAATAAATATAACTTATTTTACTTTTAATCATATTAAAAAAATAATTTAAATCTTTAATAACATTATTTATTGATAAGAAATGACTTCTTTTTACAAAAATCTGTATTTTTACTATTCACTGAAAAATAATTATTTTCAGAAAAATATAAAACTTTCACTTGGAGTAAGTATTTATATTCTAATTCCAAAATTCAGTTTATTCTTATCAATTAAAAATTATAAATTTTCTTTAAACTAATTACAATATTTTTCCCTTGAAAAGTAATAAAAATCATTTTTAAAGAAAACATATTTTTGAAGAATAAATCACTTTACTAAAAATAGATTGATTATTTTATAAAAAATTGTCAATAATTATATTGATTATAGAATTTATAAATATATGTATATATATATCATATTTCAGTTAATACTATTTATACCCACTTATTTAATGGCTAGGTTATGAAAATTATCTATGTCATGGGTTGTTTAATCTTGGTGTTGTCTATTAAATACACTATCAAACGTAAAACTATCGTGGTTACATGTAAAAAATGTTATTGAAGAGATTAAATTTATTTTTAAAAAATATAACATAAATTATTGGGGTGTTACATTCTAAAGACTTCCATGTAAAGCTTCCAAATATTTATAGTAATATTTTCAGAGCCAGGCACAAAGGCAACATGAGATTCTGAGGCCCAGTGAGCCCGAAATTGATATTTTTTAAATATTCTATATATTAGTCTCACACACAAATAGATTTCCTTAAAAACTTTAATAACTTCTGAATAGAGTCTCAGATCATAAATTTGAGACCACTTTTGAATCCATAGCATATGTTTTACCTTAGAAACACATAACCTTGGAGCACATCAGACACTTGATTTGAGCGCAGTTCTAGGTGGATAAATAAATAGATAAAATAAAATAATTTATTTATTACTAAATTTCCATGAACTAAATCCCTACTCTATAAAACTCCACTTATGGTTAAATATTAGGGTTATCTTCATAACCCTAGATAAATAGAGTGGTGCCATTGTATATTATTGGTTAATGATAATGGATCTGATGATCAAATCGATATCACACTGATCATTAATGCCAATGGAGTTCATGGATCTCACCAATGGTAATAATGCATAATCGTTCTTCTTCAGTGATCAATCCAATCTCTTATAAGGATGTTTTATTTCTATAGATCCATCCTATTTATTTATCTTCTGTCAAATGTGGCATAATTCAAAAAAAAAATTGATTTGTGCATCAATGATCAATTTATATTATGGTCGATTAATTTATTTTTTTTCTGATTCATATCCACTCATCTACTACACAATAGTGGGTTGAGGAAAAATGAAAAAGGCTCAGGCTCATTACTTTGGTTTATGGTTTATGTGTTTCTCCGTTGTTTATTTTGACACTCATAACATGAAATTTATTGGGACTATGGTTCGAGGAATAATGGGTATTTGATTGATTTTCACTCATTATTCAGCACAAAAACTCAATACCATAGGTGTGGTTCATGTTCATGTTTATAATCAAGGTGAGAAAATTGAGGATAATCCCAGGGGTAAATATCAGACCAATGATTTCAATTTTCCTAGTTGATGTGCATTACTGGTATTGTGCGACAACAGTATGACTCGATGTGGTGATTTTATGAGTGAAATGAATCCATGCTTATGAATAATGTCAACATTGAGGGTTGGAAGATCCCATAATCTAAATTCTCAGAGATATAAATGGTGGTGATGACAGATCTATTTGATTCATGGTGGAAGCTGTGGGATTTTAGAAAACCCATGTTATGTAGCATGTAATCTAGAATTACACACCATGTGGGACCCCCTATATATGACACTATGATTTTAGTAGAACTTATATATCATACATAGTTCAAAAAACTATTACACAAAATGTGTACCATGGATAGAAGCTCAACATGTGTTCAAAGAGTATAGGGTACCATACATGACCAGGAACACGGGAACAAGTAGGGTGCATGGGAACAACCCGGTACTCAAACACATCCATGTACATGGGAATGTATTTATACACATAGACGGTAAGAGAAACATGACTATGGAAATGGGTAGGTTAATGGTTATAGGTATACACCATGTAACCTATATATACATAATATACTTTCTCTATGATATCTTGGAAACATTCATTTTCTCGATATAGACTAGGTTCATTTTAGTATGGTTCCTTGTTACATTCCCATGATGGAACAGTGTGGAATTATGTCATCGTCATAGGATTATGAACCCCTCTATGTGTTCAGTATTAGATAGAGTTCATGTATTCCCATATGGGACTAGTGTGGAATCATCTATCATTCCAAGGTTGGGTTAATGGTATTAGTTGGACCACCATGCAGAGGCCTCCAATCCCGATTTGAGTAGCAGGATCCTTTTAGGTTTGTGGTGTCCCCCATTGGACCTGGGTGTGATCCCCTACTGGGATACTGAGTACTTTAGAGATCCAATGAGTATATCTTGGGTTGGGACTAATGATCATGACCTATTGGATGAATGTCACTAGATATAACATGGCTGAGGGAGTGGATTCTCCTAGAATGAGTGTAACCATGAAACCCAAGGAAATATATTATGTATACGAGTATTGGTTGAGACCATTTGAGACTGTTAGTCTATTATGAGAATATATAGATGATTATTCCTCTTATATTATTGAAATATATTGTTTTCACTTGGCTACTCTTGATGATTTAGGATTATTGATATATGGGTGTCTTAATGGGAATTGTTATAATAACTATTTCATTGGGTTTTCCTTCTTTTTTCATGAATTATATACATAAAAAAACATTGGATGGTGTTCTAGGATGACCGGAAGTAGGCAAAGCATAGATTGTGATGGACAAAATATGAGGTTTACATTTGATAGTAGTCCCCAAATTCTCTGTAGGTTTTCATGCATTATATTTTTTGGATATTCTTGTATTAAAACCCTTTATCAATTTCAATACTTCACCATTGTACTCTTATTGAGGGATTATAGATGTGTTCATTCATTGGTATCATTTTTTTTACTTTTCATCATTTAATGGGTTGGGAGATGTGTGTGTGTGTACATGTGTATTCCAACTCGGTGTTTGTCACCTTCCCCTATCCTATTGGAGGTGGGATTAAGGAATTAAAACTCATATTATTTCTACCTAAGAAGGAACTAATGAATCGGTTCCTGAAAAATTAGTATCGTAGCATGATTCCGCCGAAGGACTAGAGAATATATTGTTTTTCTTGCTGTGAGATTGGTTTCTATTTAGGGAAATAGTGTTAAAGTGTTTCAAGTTTAGAATTCAAACTAGGGTGTCCAGTGTTGGTGTGGTGTATGATGTATCCATTCACCAGGACTCTGGTAAACTTCTTGATAACTTAATGCATGAAGATAGTGGTTACAAGGAAAACATTGGTACATGCATCATATAAGAATGGGCCATGGTTTCCATGTCCTTCTTGAGTCATCTCCCCAGATATACCCATTATCCATTGTACATCATGTTTCTTTTCAAGAATCATCTATGAAGATAGAAGGATATAATTCCAGTACTTGATCATGTGGATGATCCACTGAGTGACAAGTCTTCAGTACGAGGGCATGTATAGAAGGTGGCAACTCTGGTTAGGTTTCCAGTTATTCCACCACCCATAGAAAATTACTTGACCCCAAAATTATCGATTGAGTATAAACATAGATGAAATGTATTACCTGAGTTTCAGAGGTAGTGAAATCCCAGGTTTAAAGGTGATTCAGAACCCTAGATAGTATAGGGATGGTTATAGGAAGTTACTCAAGTTTTCTAGCTTCATGAGGAGACCTATGGATTAGATGGTGGTCTATGGAGTGAGTATTATTCAGGGATCCTCTAGGTGATGGTGGAGTTTTGTAACAAAGTCACACGATGATATTTTTCTCCCTTAACTATATTTTTAGCATCTCTTTAGGGTTGATTTATATCTAAATACATTATTATTAGTGAGAATACAAGATCCTTTTCATTTACTACATGAAATTTTGACTATGGTGGATTTCTTGATTAGGTTTACTGATTTCACACAATACTCCCTAGATACGATACTGTATTCTTTATTTAGGGTCCATAACTTTGAGTAGTGACTATACATAGATATCAAGGATTTAGGGATATCTATTTTCATTGCCACCTATGATAGAGTCCATTAGTAACCCTTAATGGTGTTGAGATTCCTGATAGAGTAGACATCGATAGTGGGTGTTGGTAGTGGGAACCCAATAGATGAGACCTCATACGTAGGTATACAATAGTAGTCACAAGGATATGGTCTTGTTATAAGCCTAAGGAGACAGTCATATGATTATTATATTGTATTATGAGGGTTCCTATAATGAATAAAGTTATTCGAGGGAGAGGCTGTGATTCTCATGCGATGGTTGCGAGAATCATGCATGTTAATTACCAACCCATCATATATCTGAAATGGAGATGGTCTATGGATTTCCTAGATAGAGGTAGTGGAATGAGAAAGTTTAACCTCTAGGTAGAGTATGTGGGATTGGATAAGGTAGAGCCACTGGAGTTGGAAGATGATATGACCTATTTCCACCACCACCCCCTAGTGGACTGTTTTAGGCGCAATGATCTGCTATGAATGAGAAAGGATATGTATTACTAAAATAAATAGGTGTGAGTCTATTTCTAACACTTTTTGTCTGAGTGCACCCGCTCATTCCCTGATGGACTACATTATGACCAGAATTCCTTATTTCCCATGGAAGGCAACATTCTTCACTTTGTCGGTGATTTCTTATCCTTAATCGAAACTGGATGATGGGATGTTGGTTCCACTTTCCATGTATTCCTCCCATGAATTAATCACCTAGTCATGGTCTCCCTTATTAATTTCAGTCATAGTTCAAGAAACTCATTCGTGATGATATCCCATTTTGGACACTAATTGATTACGCTACTTCTCCATAGACATTCCAACTAGTCTCTATAGGGAAGCATCCTATGGTTAAGAGAGTAGTCATGTTGAGCATCTGTAGCATGTCTTGATGCTAGAATAATAGAACACCAATATTATTCCTTATAATATGGATTCTCAATGACATAGAACACAAGGAATTCTATGGTGATCAAAAGTTATTCTATTCCAGAGGCATGTCTTTTGAGGTTTTCTTGAAGCATCCCATGTTTAACATGGGACCGACCATGAGTTTAACGTCATGCGGGGATGATATACTATCGATTAGAACATCCCATGGAGATTCATCATATAGGTTGATCCCTATGAGGTAACACCTAGAAGTTTTACCAAATAGATGGTTCAGAATGTTCAATAGGAGTGGAAACGAGATGGTGAGTCTCATAAAGAGAAGGTTTTATACTATAAAGGCTGATCTAGATACCACTAAGGGAGGATCAAGGAGGTTTACCCAAATGAGGGGACACCAAGGTTTACTATTGGCTGGGATTGACCCTTAAGAAGGCTTCCTGCAAACCCAGTGTAGAAGAAAAGGATAAAAAACATGTAGTTTGAAAGGGGTGATGGTGCATGGGACTTACACATGACTAGATTCTATTCAAAAAATTATCACTCTTGGTTTGATAAATATTGGTTTTGTGGATATTATGTGTTGTTAATTTCCTGAGTGCTACTGAGAGAAGCAATATGATGAATGGGGGTTTTTCATTAAGATGAAACAGATGGATGGAATGATCTCATTGGGATGTGGAATCTTGGGTAAGAATATTTATGGATATGGATGAATTATTAGATATGAAAATGATGGAATTGATGGATTTTGAGGGTTGATGGGATTGAACATTAGGAAGGATTCCTGCTTACCCTTTTTAGAAGATAGAGAACAAAGTCCACATGTTTTTATGGAGTGATGAGACAATAAAGAAGGTGGCCCATGATAATGGAGCATATGGATGGGGACCTGAAGGAAGTGAACCTTGTGGAAAGGGATTATCCTCTTGAGACATCGTGACTTAAGGGAAAGAACATTATGGTAATGGATGATGGGACAGAACCTTATAGAGGCTTCCTGCATACCATGTGTATAATAAAGGGATAAAAGTCCATGTAGTTGTGGATGGGGAATCAAATTGAGGCTTACACATGGATAACTACACAAATACATACTGAGGATTACACATGGTTAATAGACCAAATGGATAAAGATTGGGACTGGGTCACCTAATGAGGTGGATCAAATAGAATATGGGTTATGTGGTTCAATTTCAAGATACTACTGGGACATGGGGGCCCAAGGTAAAATCAGGGTGGATGATAGATGAAATGGGTGATAGCGGATGGATCATAACACTGTGTAGGGGTGGATCCAAGGGGGATGTTTCCAATAATTGGAAGATGTATCATCATGAGGGTATATCCCTTGGAAAAAGCACCTATGTTTACTAGTGGTTAGAATAGAACCTTAGAGTGGTTTCTTACATACCCTATTTAGAAGACATGGATTAAAACTCACATTATTTGGATGGGTGAAATAGAGGCTTACTCCAAGATATGTGTCTAAGAGAAAGGTGTCATGGTCACTATTAACCTCTCTTCCCATGTGATTCATGCTCGGTTTTAGAAACAAAAGGAGGTAGTATACCAGATGGTTACATTGCGAATGAGGTGTTAGTGAACGATGGTTTTGGTATTACACATGGTTAGTTTCCCTAAGTGGATCTCATTCCATGTGAGGAGTATCTAATTCCATAACTTCCATGGAGATGAGTGGGTGTAAGGAATTTCTCTGGGGTAGAACCCCATGTGCATTGCATGGGGTGACACTACCATTTAACATCATGTGCTGAGGACAATGGGGATTGGAAATTTAATGTCTATATTTAGAACATAGAGGATTCACTCTTTATCCCTTTGTACTTACATGGATATAAGATTTGAAACATGGGTGGTTCATACTAGAAGAAATACCCAAAGAAATGTGGAGGATAAAGGATCATCCATGGAGTCTAAATTATCATAGCTATATTGAAAAGAAAAATCCATTAGCGTGCCAATGTTGAAAAGAATTATTCTAGGAAATGTAACATGGGACACCTCATGAGGGAAAAATATATAACTATATACAAGCGTAGAGGTATTCATGTAAGAGGGTCTCATGATAGAAGGGTCTTCACTGATAGAGGCTTCACGATGCTATGATGCTTCTCAGAGAACTAGGGCTTCATGAAGCATGAGGACCACACCTTATCATGGAGTCCTTGATCAATGGAAGAGTGCTTTGTGAATACTTAATTATCTGAAAATCCTTGAGTAATCTAAAGAGTATTCTTCATCCTTTAATGGTGTGGACCTTTTTGAAAGGGATCCCTACCTTAGGAAGGGGTAAATAGGAAAAAGGGGAAGGGTGGATCGTGATGCTAAAGTACCTTGGGTTATCCATTTTCCAACTGGTTCTCAATGTTCAAGGGCTTCATAAAATGGGAGCTCAGAAGTTGAGTGGTCAGAGTAAGAATCCATTTGAGGGGAGGGGATCTAGATATTTATAGGCCATGGGGTCTTGCAATGCTTGGTGGTTTCCTACAGAGCATAAAGAGGGTCCATGACTTGGGGAGGATATTCTAGACTAATGAAGTCATCTGTCAATTTGATTGGTGTGGTCACAGAGAGAATCATGCATTCTGAATTTCCATCACCTTCCTTCACATGGTAGTAGTGTCGATGGGACCCCGTGAAGGGGATTTTTATAACGGGGTATTTTGAAGGATTTTATGTTGTTTGAGGTTGGATCTTATCCTGATCAGATTTGTTTCTTCTACACCTATCCTGGGGCATGTATTTTTGCACCAAAAAAATCCCCCCTCATAATGGGAACCGACTAGTAAGGGAGGGTCAGATTCTAAGGGAAAGTCCTCAAAAATTGGTCGATCTCGAAGATGGCTCGTGATGAATTCCAAGCGATGAATGTGGGTATAGGGAACTGAAAATATTATGTTTTTAATGTCTACCACAAAACTTGGTTAGACCAACATCTATAAATAGTGCGTGATGGGCTCTTTATCCATTATAAATCTCCATGAATCATTCGTTTGATCTCTCTTTTCACGAAGCTCTTACACCCCCTGCGAATTCATCTTTGTGAACGGGGGTCCTCAAAAGTTTTATCCTCGAACACTACTTATAGAACCAAGGAATTTTGATCTACCATAACTTCGCAATTCTATCACAGTTCAATGAGGATCCATGAATTGGTGCTCTTCGAATGATCTTCATGATAAGTCTCTACAAAAAAATATTGGAAAATTGACTAAGTCCCAAATTTGATGGTTGCTCAAGATGCTACTCGGGAGATCCTTTCATATTTTTCTAAAGGGGAATATATGCTGAATAATATCATGATCGATGAGTATGTTTATATCCATTCAGACCAACAATCACTACTCGAACTGCTGTTGGAAGTGAATAAGTAATATCCAATTTGAAAGAGAATTCCTTTGTATGGATTTGGTCTGATGGGTGACATTGTCATCCCTTCAAAGAGTATAGATGAACCTACATAATGGTTTAGGGGTATACTGGGGTAGTAACAATGGCATCGAGCTACCTATTTCCATTTCAGGAAGGATCATTCTCGGATCACAGAAGAATACCATTACAACCATCTCAACAACATTAACTAGAGACCAATGTAGAGAGAGTAATCCCAACCACAATACAAGACCATCATCAAAGAGAGAATAAGAAACCTATATAAGGGGTGTACCGATGATTGGGATCTACTCCAAGGTATAAAATTCATAGAGTAATCGTCCTGGCCCTACAGGGTATGTGTATCAAGTTTAGATTTTATATCGGAGATGAGGAGAGTGTACCTCTAGGATACAGTGTGGGATTCCCAATTCCATGTCTATTAGACAAAGGATATCACGTCATAACTTCTAGTTTGATGTTCATAAGAAACCAAAACTTCCCATTTTCATAATCGAGATGTCGTCATTAGCCTATGTGATATCCATAATATTTATAGAATCACTACCATAGAGAGAATGTGTGAGAAAATCATCCCAACCAACAATACACGGGAGGATCAGGAGAATATGTAACCTTTGGAAAATTTGATTCTAGATCTAGTGTCGGGCATGTAAAAAATAACAAGGTGATGAGGGATGTCAACTTTAAGAATTGGTTCAGCTATTTCCTTAAAATCCTAGTGGAGGAGCCTAATGGATGGGAAGAAGCACCCAAGAGACTACCGACAAGACCACAAACATGCCTGAGGGGAACCCAGTGAGGAAAATAAGGATCCTACTAGACAATAATGAAGGATATCTAGTGTCATTTGTGGTTTTATAGTGTCAAGATAGAGCCCCATACAATAGTGAGATTGATTGGTTTCATTTCTACCATGATCTGTCGATGGATGCTACAAGAAAGATATGTGAACATGGGGACAATACCTAGCATGTTTATCATGGAGATGATGCTAGCCACTATGTGGAGAAGCTATATAAGGTTCTCTGACATGTTATTGAGGGGGAAGAAACACTATGTGTGTGAAATCTACATTGCTTTCTGAACTGTTGGGTGGAACTGCACATGTGAGGATACAAATATACGATACTTGTCTTCTCTCCTAAGATGATCTTTCAACTGGAGATTCTTAACATCACAGGGAGTTTTACATTCAATATGGGTTCAATTAATGTGGTTAGAAGGGTCAGTTAGGAAGAAAAATACACCTTTCATATGTTCCCCCTGTTGATGAGGGTGATAACTGATGATGGAACATGCACCAAAGAGTATCTATCATATCTCGTAGACTTCCATGATGGAGTTCTAGTGGAAAGGGAGGATTGAAAACCAATTTATGAAACATACTACCCACTCCATTTATCTAGGAAGTTCATGTGAAAATAGAGACTGTATTCGAAGTTGTTTCCTGGAGTACAACATGAGGATCATCTTTGTGTGATGAGGCAGATATGGCTCTTGTTCACACAGGAATATGGGAAGATGCAGAATGAGATACCACCATCCACTGGTCTGTTCGGGCTTGTCATGTCAATTTCACAGAGATGGTGGAAGCTTATCCTAGGAAAACTCTGAGGTGGTGTACCATTCAATCCAATGAGGGAGTGGTACCTCCACCTTGGGGTTGCGGCTGACCAATAGAAAGAGAGTTTCATCGGGGGGAAAGGCTTATTTACATTATGGTGACAAGGAAGCATCAGCATGGCCGACTATCCATTGATCTACACCAATCAGAGATGAATGAAAAGAGGAGAAGCACCAGATCTGGTGCTCCCAATTGATAAAACCTGTGTGGAAGGGGATCCATTGAGGGGTTCCGCGGGATGTCCACTCAGGATCTTGGGAAACAATTCCATCATGTGGAAATTCCTAACAATTCCATTTATTATAGGGATTGGAAGACCTTGTATACTAGTAGAAAGATCCTAAATACATGTTGGATATGGGTAGATCTAAACACGTTTGGGATGGAACTCATCAGGATCAGCTTTTCTTAGGGCACCTTCCTCACGTCTCACGAAGAGGGGCCACAATTTGTGGACGAATTAGAGTACATAGTCCATTCCCATGGTAATGCACATCCAATGACATATTGAGTATGGGTTCTATTAGAAATGGCCTCCCCCCTGAATCTGTCAATGGTTGGGCTGGAAGAGAACTTTCCCTTTCCCAACCACTTAGATGAATCTTGGGGGGTGATGTCAATGATGTAATCCCTCAAGAGTATACATAGGTTTTAGCCTCGAAAGAATCCTATTTAAAGGAAGGTGAGGTAGCATCCTTGGGGAACACATCCTTGGAGGGATTCATTGATTCTCTCAAAGTAAGTTTCAACTCACACCCATTTTCTATCAACATTATCATGATTTATTTTTGATCTCTCAACTCACATCTATTTCATACAAGAGAATCTTGAATAATACACTCCATGTCATGGGGATGAAGGTGTGATAGAAAATGAAAAAGACTAATCCCTATGACTTGTGTTTGGGGTGATAGTGCATGTAAGGACCAGGAGTTATAAGGAGGCTAGGGTGGAGTTTATATAATCTTCAAAGCCCTAAATAATATATGGGTATGCCACATCTTAGTATCCCAAAAGCATTTCCCTGAGATCACGATATGTCACCACTTAGATTTTGTAAGTTCCTCTCAAAATAGATCTACATATGGTGTACCATGATCACAGTCACTGACATTATTCTTCTCTAAATAGTTCTAGGAGTAGTGTGAGATATATAATGAGACATGTTTAGAGAATCTAGAATTAATTTTCCAATGGGGCACCATTTCATGTAGAGTTGGATACTCGGGATGACTAGATGACAACATCTAGTGGTGACACTAGCGGGGTGGAACCTATGCTACGAAAGGACAATATAATCGAGGTGGGATTGAGTGAGGAATACCAAAAACATGATACATAGTTCAAAATATCTGAAACTATTCCAGATAAGGATCTCATTTCTGAATTATTGTCCTCATTTCCATGGTATTAGCCTGGTGATATAGAGTAGTTCGATGAGTCTGATTCTGATGTCGTTGAGAAAAACTAGTATACCCGACGCTGGGCATGGGTTCTATTCAGGTGCTTCATCAAAAATATTATATACCTATAGTGGATAATCTAAATGGTATCACTTCACCACTGCCTTTGTGATCTATGCGCTGGAGGGGTGGATGTGTGAGGTCTCATTTGCTGATTCGAGATCACCTCACCCAGAAAATATGGGAAAGCTTTCATCAGCTAGAGATCACCTATCATCAGGAGAAATCCATCCTCAATTGGATTCTTCTATAGAAATTACATGAAATCCAACATCAATAAGTGCAGATTGATGAGCATTCTTCCTTTTCTACCACTCAATCGGAAATGGTAGCATGATTGAGGGTCCAACTAATGGAAGAACATGAACGACTGAGATAGGTATCTCAGCCAGTGGATGACCTAAGGGTTGAGTGGGACCAGGAGTTGATTAGTGTTATCAATATCTATCTAGAAGAAAATGATGAGGAAAGGGAACTCAAGCAGTGACAATGGATCCTGGAGGCCACACACCAAAGGTTGGAGGAGCTGAAGCGCTCCATTTGAAAGGGAGGATCCATAAGGGCAGTGTCTTTTAAAGATCATGAAACATACTTGTTGTTTGAATTGTGTGTATAGACACATTATTTCATATTAAAATTATCACACTTTAATGATATCATTCAAAAAAATAAATGACCAGTCTCTAAGATCACGTGGGTCATGGATGATGTGAGAAACAAGGGATGATCACATAATCTCCCACTTTGTATGAGAATGTTGGATAATTATCGAATACTCAGGGTCTACTATTATTAAATTCCCACATGGAGTTTTTGGTCCAAGATAGGTTGTGAATGGATAAAAGGTCTCTCAAAATAGCCGGCTTTCCTCTCCCAATGTGCAGTAGTGCACGAACAAGATAATTCCAGGGGCGTTGGAATCGATTCGAACAAAGGGGAATGAAAAGTGTGAATCAAAATGACCAAAATTAGAAACACAAGGATGATAGAATTTAGTTATAGGATAAATACTAACCATATTCAAAAAATATTATCTATACCCCTATCCTAAAATTGGGTCAATCAAATGAGGTTCAAATGCTGGAAGTATTAGAAACATGATACCTATCTCGAAATGTCATTAGATTCCCTCCAGAACATTGGCCCAAGATGGTAGGTGAGATGAAGTGGCATAGTCAGACTGTTAGGGGGTCCAAAAAATCATGAATGGGGATGAAGATACAAATGGGGGGCACATGTAGTGTGGGGTTAATTTATAGAATGTTCAAAAGGATAACAACACTCTTGAAATTATGCCACCATGACTTAAAGCACATCGGTGTAGGTGTGTTGGTCTGAAAAAAGATCAAAATCATCTTCCTGAAATTACTTCTCAAGTGAGGCCCTAGAGTTCCTTACAATTTCACATCATGTATACAAGGATTATGAACACGTATTTTAACATCATACGGTAAGGACGATGTGTGATATAGTATAGTTTTATTTTACCAGGACGTGTCTCATAGTTTAACATCATGTGATAGGGACATTTTACATAGTTTATGGTCATACTAACTGGACCCTGGACAAGAGTTTAGAGGCATGTTGTACACACTATAGGAATATGTTTTCCTGGAATAATTGTGAGGCATGGGGGAAATAAACCTAACATGAATAATCCAAAGGATGATTGTGAAACGCACAAGTATCAAAGAACATATTGGAAATAAGAACATATGATATGAAGAGGGGAAAATATACTAGCATGTCCTTTAGTTTAAAATAATAATGTTTGGTCTTTGGAAAATAGTTTAAAGTCATGTTGCTTATACTTTTAAAAAATGCTAATTCCTAGGGCATGCATTCAACACGAAAGATATAAAAATACAGTGTCAAGGAGGCCAAAAGGGATATCGTGTTTCTTACATACATTAAAATTAACTGTTTTATGTTTATGGTTGTAATTCTTGGACCATAACTAAGGTCAGAATACCCAAAAAAGCTAATAAACCTATGGCTGGGACTGGAGAAAAAATGTCAAATCGTCACTATATATCCCATAAGTATTGGAATCAATATGAATATAGATCAGAAACACAGTGTAGTGGGAGACCAACACTGGTGGGGGAAATCCTCTCTAGTGAGGAAGATGAAACAGCTCAAAATTATTAGGGGGAATCCTAAACTTTTCTAGGGTTGGGTTTCAGTTTAACATCATACATTGAGCACATGGATTCATAGTTTAAAGTCACAGATTTCAGACTATGGAGGATTCTCAAATGGGTATATATTGTGTGTCATCCCAATAAACCTGATGTGAATGATCGTGAAATAAGTCTATTCCAAACAACATATCCCAAAAGATGCCTACGTACAGTTTAGATTCATGGTGCCTATGAGTGTCTAGTTTAAGGTCATACAGATCAAACCATGGGGGAATCACTACAAGAGAATCATGTGTAATGTAGTAACATAATAAACCTATCCATAATGAGGCCATAGAGGATCACAAACACCACATATAAATTCCAGGGGAAGTCCACGTACATGTTAAAGTCATGTTACTTGGATTGAGCTCACAATTTAAGGTTGTGGAGTTCAGACTTGAGTGATCCAATGTGAAAGAAGGGAAATGCTACAGATCCACCCAAAGGAAAAATTCATGGGTGTCATTATTTATACCATAATTATGGGAATCAATCCAAATGTAGTTCTATAAATCCATGTAGTTTAATTTCATGTGGTGAGGATTGCAATGAACTAATGTGAAAAGGGGAAGTAATATTGCAGACGGACCTGAAATTGATGATCTGGGCATCATTACGTATCATGTATCCCATGAGGATGGGAATAAAACCACACATAGTTCATGAAGGGAAATTTCACTATGAAGGTCTGACCCATACACATAGAAAGAGGGGGAATTACATTTTGTTTTTTATATTTTTTTGTTTTTTTATGTTCCTTCTTTTTAGCGGTTGGACCATGATTTAAAGTTTGGGTGTTTCTATAGGAGTCAATCCATATGTTGGTATTAACAAGTGGCATGGTAGATAACCAGTTACATGGGTGATTTCCTCTTAGTATAGAACACCACAATGCGGTGTTGTTTTTCATCATACATCCAGGACGATAATTTCATAGTTTAAGGTCGTATGATAGGAACAATCCAGGAATTTTGACATCATGCGGTAAGGATGCCAATTGGAAGATAGGTACCCTAGAGGGGATGTGTATAGAAGTAAAAAATAACATAATGTGAATGAGGACCATAGATACCCACACCAAATAACACATCCTAAAAAGAACCATGGAGAGGCTATTAGTTTTAGGTTATAGAGTTTGGACCATAGGGGCTCCATGTTTAAGGATATAGATTTTGGAACAAAGACTGTGAAACTCCTCTATGTGGGTACAAACCCTACCCAAAAAACTAAGTCCATGTGTGCCATGTTCAGTGTAGGAAACAAAGAGTGGTTTTAGGAATTCCTAATCACATGTTGATGTGAAAAATAAGGGGGAGAAAATAGTGGGTCAAGAATATCTCGATGATACCGACATTCCAACTCAACTAGAGGAAATGTATGGAGGATAAACACTAAAGGTGTTAGAGTTCCATAAGAAAAATGGGAAGTGGGAAAGATGTAAATTGAAACATCCTAGGTCCAAATCATAGAAGGGGTGACTGATGGTATTTACCACTATTTACCATATTAACAACATAGGTTACACAACATCACTAGTAAAGGGTGGGGTGTTCAAACGCAAAATCAACTGTAGACAAAATTCAATACACAAGATCCTCTCTTTTTTTTAAATCCATTAGGGCATGGGCCTATGATGGGAGATGAGATGAAGAAACATGAGAGCATAAAAATTATGGGGTCTGTCTAGATATGAAAGATAGGGGAAACCAGAACCCATAAAGACTTGATGTATGGATACATGTCGGGGAAGTATCCACATGGAACTGAAAACATTAAGCATCACACCCCATTGTATCATAGCATGTTAGTGGTAAGACCCAATTGAACATAGGATAAATGATTCTAGAATCAAAAATAGTTTATATTCATATTTCTTGGACCACATGCTCCTAGATTATGGTCATAGAGACCATTGGTTCCTAGTTTAGCATCACATCCTGGGATGTATCCGTATCGTTTAATGTCATGCAGTAAGGACGAAGATGTTATATAGTTTATTGTCATGAAACTAGTATATTTTATCATAGTTTAACATCATGATTTTGGGACTTTGGTAAATTTATTTCAAGGTTGTGAAGAAAGGAACATCAATGTTGTGCAGATTAGCATTGTGCAGATAAGACGAAGAATGTTACACATTTTATTATCAAGAAATTAGGACATTGGGGAAATATATTTATCCTAAAGGATAAGTGCATCAAAATAAAAATAACCTGAGGTGAATGAGGACCCAAGAGATCCATGTCATGCCATGGAATCCCAAAGGGAAACTTAGGCCAAAGGGCCAAAAGTTTTGTGATCCTACAGCTTTACTCAAAAAAAATGTATGGCCATCACTATGTATTTCATGAGAATGGAAATCAAGGAACACATAGTTCATGAAGATGTCATGGTAGATGACTGATTCTAGGGGTGATATCCTCTTAAATGAGAATATCGATGTGCTATGGAGTTTATCTTCATATGTAAAGAATGAAGATTGTTGCATAATTTAATTTCATGCAACTAGGACACTAGGGATATTAGCTTGTGTTTGTAGAGAATGAATTATAGGATGATAATTCTAAAGTAAAAATATAGAGTGTGGCGACCTAAAGTAGCCCAACGTGAATGATGGACAAGGAGGCCCGACACTACATGACACATTCCCAAGGAAAACTAATGCCAAGGTTCCTAAAGTTTAATCCCATGTATGGTCCCTAAGATAAAATGTCTAGTCACTCCAACATATCCCTTGAGGATGGGAATCCAGATATATATAGTTATCATAGATGGAATTGTAGATGGTTTATTCCATGGGTGATATCATCCCTAATGATAATGTCATGGTTATTACTCAATTTATTATCATGCAACTAGGAAATTGTATGTCTTAGTTTAATGTTGTAGTGCTCAGACTAGAATTTTGTGCTTCTAAATATGAAATATATAGTGTGGTTCCATAAATAAACCTTATGTGAATAAGAACCAAGGAGTCCCAAAATCACACAACGCATTCCTGATAATAACTCAGAGACAATTTAATGTCATGATTCTTGTACTTGGGTGACCATTTTAACGTCATGTTCTTGGGACGTTGGGAGTGAACCTTTTAGGATCATACAAAAGGGACCATTAGTGTTATGTAGTTTAATGTCTTGCAACTAGGACACAATAATAGTTTAACATCATGCAGGATGCATGGCATAGTTTAACATCATGAAAGAAATTATAGCACAGTTTGACATCATGTAGGACATTTCTGTGTATTTTAATATCATTCAAGATGCATTTGTGTTGTTTAATGACATGAATGATGTATTACTCTACTCATACAAAGTAAAACTTGAGGAACATAACATTTGTTGGAGGAGTGATGTACACTCCATCCATGGTGACCAAAGAATATACACTATTTGGATAGACATTGTGAATGATGAAAGGCCCTTTTTATTTTGGTTCCATCTTTGGTGACTTTCTACTAGGTATATTCAGCATCCTTAGATCTAGTACTGTATCACACTATTGGAAAGAGATAAGGTGAACCTTCTTATTGAACACTCAAGATATCTTATTCTGGTACTACTCTAGATTATGCAAGGCCCAAATACTATCCTCATTGAGGGATTTCAGATCATCTAGATGAAATTATGCTACAATTTATGATGTCTTTTGATCATATAAAGTAGTAAAAAGTGATGGAAATTGAATATTAATTGGAATTAATATGTAAATTCCATTCACTAAGTAATATGGAGTCACCTGAGTGGAATTTCTTTTCATCATCTGATAAGACCAAAGATAATTGGGGTGCTTGTCTGGACAACATTACTTATTCTAGACCACCAACTTCTAAAAAAAATTAGAGTGTTTTTTAATGCCTTAATCTATCCATTTTTCTGCGTGTGATAGTGGGAAGTGTGATTGGACAGAATGATGTACTTGGTGTACAATTTCTTTAGCTCAGCCACCCAGAATTTGGTGTCTTTGTTGGTGGGAATAGAATGAGGGACTTAGAATCAATAAATGATGTTGTAGATCATGAACTAAAAAATATAATAGGACTTGACACCCTTAAGGGTGACTAATATTTCCCACTTGGAAAGAAAATCGGTTATGTTCAGAAAAAACCTGTACGGGAGAACTGTCATAGTAGATATGGTTCCACAACATCGAGTCCCGAAACCAAATATTCCAAGAGTAATTTGTAGTATGGAGTGGTTTTGGTGGTTGATTTATGAAGTTGTAAAAGATATGACACATGTGGAACCTATTGTAGAACTCTATAATGTAATGAACCATGGTGGGGAAGAAGTATCCCACCCTTGGGATCTTATGGTAGAGCTTCAACCCAGTGTGATGGGAACCGCAGGACCTATTATGAACTTCCTATATATCCTATGGATTCTCATATCCTTGAATGTATTGGAGGATAATTACATCAAACCTACATTTTTAGGGTGTCTCTTCCAAGATTGGGCTACTCAGGACCTGTTACCACTGGCATTTTGGTATGGTTCTTTGATCGTCGACGGCGATGATACCAGTGTAACGACGACATCGAGTGGTGATGAAGACGCGGATAGTGGTGTTAGTGATGATGAAAATGTTGGTTTTGAGGCTGGCACATGATGAGATGGGTGATGGTTTTTGAAATTTGAATTATGTGGTTTCGAAAGGTGGTAATGACAGTCTTGGATTAGGAGTGTTGTTTGATTTGAATTTTGAATATAGTGTTTTTTTTAAGGGTTCACACTTACCCCTTAAAAGTGTCATTAAAAAATACAAAAAATATGGATTGAGGCTTGAGGACTCTGAACTGAATAGCATGCCGACGGATTTTCTCACATTTAGCTCTATCTGATGGGATAGTTCCATGTTGAAGATACTCAACGAATGGAGTTGTCCAATCAAAAGATTCTATAGCTTCTGGGGGATCTGTAGGACCCGATGTGGAAGCATCGGTAGTAAGAAGATTTACCTTCTATATGTAATCAACGTTTGAGATGAAAGGGTACATGGCTCTTCGATGTGCCACATGAATGAACAGATCATTATAGTCATCCTCTGTGAGAGAAGTGGATAAACTAGACAGTGAATCATGTTTATTGTTCTACAAATTGGGAACATGATTCATCTTTTTATGAGAAGGGAACTAGGTCATCATATAGAGTGCATGTCGAAGCAAGTTCACGAACATTGTCTTCCTGATGATGTAGTCATTGTTAATATTCTTGATGTCTAGATCATAGCCCCCCTTCACATATAGGTGAGGAAAATCATAAGAACCATACCAAGACCATTAATGAGTTATTGATACTCTAACTCATTATTAGGGAAGAATTATAATATTAGGAACAAATAAGGACAACTTGGGTCTGAGTGGTGAGAACGATACCCAAACACACTATATTGAGCTTGGGGTCATTGAGCCTTCTACTGATTGGATTCTAGGAGGCACCATATAAATTCACATTCCATATCAACATGGATTGGTCTAGTGAGAGGATATACTCATCTAATAAGTCAACATCCAGAGGCATTTCCTCAAGGGCTGGATGAGCATCTAGAAAATATTCGAGCGCTTGACCCTTGATGGCCTTCTATAGAATGAATCTGATGTTGAACTACTGATGAATGACCACCCAATGTGCTAGTCATACTTTCAATATAATTTTGTTCAAAATATAGTTTATCAAATCCACAAGGGAGTCTAGTTGTGTCTTGTGATGATGAAGAAAGTGTCACAAATTCTATACTATGAAAACCAGTGTGAGTCGGCTTTTCTCGATAAGAGAATATCTGGACTATGTGTCAAGGAGCATGAAAATGTGATAGTATAGACTATTATCTTTCAGTTTTTTTTCTTATGGGAATATTGGGTGCTAAGGGATCATTCTAGGATGGTCACATATAGGACCAATAGCTTCCCAGAGATGGGTGACATCGGAACCAAATGCTATAGTAGGTAGTGGTTAATCTCCTTAAATGTTTCCCAAAACTCTTCATCCCACGGATAGACAAAAAATTTCTTCATGAGCCTAAAAAGGGCTTACACATTCTGGAAATATTTTCAATGAATCAACATATATAGTATAAGTGGCCTTGAGGGCTTTAGAGCTCCCAAAGGTTGCTCGGAGGAGTCATTTGGCTGATAAAATTGATCTTCTCAAAGTCAATCTAGATGCCTCTATATTTGAAAATGAAACTAAGGGACCTTCCCAATGTCGACCTGAAAGAACATTTCAAGGGGTTCATCTTAAACTACTAGGATTTAAGGAAGACAACCACTTTATCAATATCTCTAAGATGGTTCTGAAGATGGTGGTATTTGACCACAAAATCCTCCACATAACATTCTACATATGTCCTGAGGATCAGCTTGAAGATGTAGTGCATGAAACACTAATAGGTGGATCTTTCATTCTTCAGATCGAAAGAAATTACCTGATAGAAGAAGCTCCCTTTTGGTACCCAGAATGTGGTAAACTCCTCATAGGTTCCATCTGGATCTGGTTGTACCCAGAATACACATCCATTAAGGAAAGGGTCAGAACCCAGCTGTGTCATAGATTAATAACTTCATCACTAGAAGTGTAAAATCATCCTTTTATGAATTGGTGGTTGAGATCCTGGATGTCGATAAAAACAATGATCTTTCCATTATTCATCCTGATGGGAACGATGTCCTCTAGACACTTAGCATACTGAACTTCCTTGATGAAGTTGGATTTAATGAGCTTATCAACTTCGTCCTTGACCATGAAACCATGATGGGGCGCATCTTCCACAGAGGAATATTGAACCTTTGATGACTCATTGGGAGTCCAAGACAGTGGATAGAGACTTGAGGGTCTAGTCTTGGCATCTCATAACAAATTATATAAAACACATCATAGTTTTTATTCAAAAAATACACATTTTACAACTGTTCCTCTACAGACGTGGTTGTAATGATTAGGATTGGCCTTTTATATACCTCTATACCAAGATTTACCCGCATCATCTCAACGAAATTGGTTAAGACACCATCCTCGAATGAAGGAGGAGAATACTCCAAATGTTATTCATCATATCAGGTATGGGAATTATCGATAGGAGGAAATTCCTATGAGCTAACTGATTTTAGAGGAATACTGGAACTGGCTAGGGTGGTAGTGGAATCCTCATCAGGGTACTCTTACACTATGGAAACAATTGATAAAAAAAATTATACCATATTCATTTATATCTTTTACCAATGGGTTCATTAATGATGTAAAAGAAATGGTGAGGGGTCCATTGGTAACGATTCAATCTAGCTCAGAAAAATAAGAATGTCGGACAAATAGATGTAGCCATTGGGTGAGCATATCAGTATCTGATAGGAGTATGGGGTTCTGGTATGACCCGATCTTGAATGATTTTGGAATATGTGTTATTCCTCCGGTGTTCCTTGAATTGGGGGATGTGTCTCCCTTTCCTATTAGAAATGAAATAGCAATTCCCCAATTCTAGAATTGTGGATTCAAACTATTTAATTGGGAGTAAAAATTCATTATCCAATTCTGTCCATGGGTCAGCTTCGAAAGTGGTTCACTCAACCTCATTGGTCGGTGCATGATTGTCCTTACTCTAGTAGTAAGCCACATATGAATAGAGAGCTTCATAAGAGGTAAAAATAGAATCATCACCTTGGATAATTCATACTCGACCATTGAGGGGGTACATGAGGCACTGTTGATAGAAGGAGGGGAATGTTGCAGGTAGATGGATCCAACTCCTTCCCATCAACACATTATAAGAGGTGTCAGGTGAGACAACCATGAATTCAGTGTCTTCTACCAGATTACCAAATTGGGTTTTCAAACAAATCTAGCCACAATTTCTATGTTTGGTCCTATCATTACCCCAAATCCTCTGGTTAGAGGGGCTCAAACATGCTTTAGAGAGTCCCAGACCATGGAGTATATCCGTTGGGATAAGGTTGATCCTAAAACATTTTTCAATGATATAACAAGGGAACTCCACACCATTGAACTGGATAGTGATGTACAGCTAGAAGATGTGCTCATGTATGAGAGAACTCTCATCATCTCCCTATAACTGGATAATGGTTGGACATGCTGACTAATCAACATACTCTATGAGGAATGTCTTGGATGATTCAACCAATATTTCAAACTGTAGGGATATCTTCAAGAAATTTTCAAAGAATTATCACATCTCTTTTGATAGACGGAGGTCCTCGAGGGTCAAGAGTTTGGCAGGAATGATGGAGAGGTTCTTCAATACATCATACTTCAATTCTAGGAACACATTTATTCTTTGAGGGGTTATGATCTATATCCAGAAGCATGAAGGACGTTGTCAGCAGAACCATAAGGTTCTGGATGGTGCTGAAAACATTCTTCTAATTATATGAGATGCTAAGAATAACCATCTAATGAATGTTGGTTGACTATGAGCCTGATTAATGTGGATGATCATGATACAAATGCGGTGGTTATGGCTAGTCAATGATAATGATCAATGATTCCATATGATCTCGAGAAGTGGATTGGAAGGACTGTTCATACTAAGATTAGTGTAATGCATGTTGTATGGTCTTGGTGGCATGCGCATCCTAGCATGGAGTAGTGAACCATGAATTCCAATGGCTTTCCAATCTTAGGGTTCTTTGATAGTGTCTTCTAGGGATGTTCAACAAGTTTTCCTAATAGAAATCATTGTTGGGGACCATGTAGGGATCCTCCCATTCGATTATTTTCATAGAAACAAGAACTTTCTCATCATCATAGGAGTCTTTCAGTGCAACCCAAACCCTAACTGTGATTCCCATTTTTGGGGTATGATATATCTAAGTGTATGGGGCATCCTCATCACCGGTGAGTGAATTTTATTTCCCTTGCATTATTGATGCCTACTCTTATGAGATACGGAGGGTTGAGAGTAAGATGATGAAGAAAAAAGTGAAGGAGGTGCAACAACTTCTGGAGGTTCAAGCTAGCCTTGGTGGTAATGAATTATTCCATGTGGGCGAGAAACTTCCCTAAAATCCATCCATTCATTTTACTTTTAAGCCCTGTGGTTATAGATTTTTTTTCATTCACTGGAACCTTCACTGTCACTATCAATCTCAATTGAGATATGTGATACATGTGTTGGGAGTTCACCCAACCTAATCGCACCATTCTCTATCTAGTCCTATAGAAAGTCCTTGAACACATAGAAATGTTTTATGGTATATCCAAGGAACCTATGGTAAGGATAGTTGTCAGGGAAATCAGTGATGTCATCTTCCTAAGGATTTCTTCATTCAAGGAGCTTCATGAATCCTTGATCCAAATCACTGTGGAAATAACCAGGAATCTTTTCTTATATAAAGGAATGTTTTTTTACTACATATATGGAAACCCTAAGATATAAATTTTGGAGAGGAAGTGGTGGAGGATGAGGATCCAAAACCACATTCTCTCGTATGGGTGGTGGTTCCTACTAAGGAGGTTTCTTACAATTTAAATAGTGATGAGGTGTATTTTTCTGAGGTTTCTGTCCATGATGGGGAATTTCTTGATGAGGTTCTTATAACAACAACTCTAGCAGTTCTAGAGACACTACCTACACTGCGGTGGTAGTATTTGTGTTAGTGGATCTTCTTGAAATTTCTAGAGGTAGCAAGGGACGTGCCTTCTTGGCCTACTGTAAGGCTTCCTCTAGATATTAAGGGTTTTTAGATAAATCCTAGAATCTACTTGAGAAATTAAGAGTAATTAAGGTGGGGATGAAATTAGTCTTAACATTTACGATGCACATCGTCAATAGATTCTCTTAAGCTATCGGCATGCCGAGTGAGTACATGAGGCCTTTCCACTTAGAAATGAAGTATACGACATGCTTCTATAGCCATTTATGAAACATGAAGAGGGTGATGATACTCATCTTGTGGGTAATATAGATGAAATGATAAAGAAACTACCTATGAAGATCTTCTTGCCCGGTGATGAACCTAATGGGTAACTAGCTATACAAGACATACACAAGCCCTTACAATTATTAAATGATTCATCTAAGAATGACATCCTCATGTATATCTAGAGTTCCCAACATGGGTCCAATTCTTGAGATAAGGTGGGACAAATGATGCATTGGGTAACTGATCCCATTGAAGGGGCAATGGTTGGATTCCAGAAATATAGGGGTGCTCGCATGTTTTCCAACCATACTGAATATAGCTTTCCATCAAGTGGGATCTCCACCTATCATGTTTCTAAGGCTTTGAGATGAGTAGTGAGAGAAGCTATTTAGTCATCCTAGTAGGGGTTCATGTATTATTGAGTATTCCTAACCACCAAGTATTGTTGGGCTCATAAACATGATAAGTAGGTTAGAAATCTCATGGGATGGTGTACAGATTAGCAGATAGAGAAGAATGTGGGATGGCTTGATCTATATGTTGAGGGGGATTCTCATGCTACTTGGGAAGATTCAGCGATGTATATCATTATAGCTTTCCATAGGATCCAAAATCTACCCTTTTCTTCTATGTGAGATTAATTAGCTTGAGGAGGGGCAACTGGACAATAACGATTAGTGGCTACCCTAGCTAAGTGGGTGGAGGAGAAGCATAAACCTTTTGGTGATCACTATAATATAGGCATCCCTCGGCACAAAGATCATTGATGATCTGAAACTAATCTGAAATCTACTATCATGAAGTGGTGATTCCATGATCATCCTTTGACTTCTGCACGACACCAAGAAGATCCATGGGCTTGAGAACTCCCTAACCCTTATTGAGATTTTTACCAATAGGAAATGATGTAGTGGGTTCTTCTAGGCCGAGTGTCAGCCTCTAAAGGTGAGTGATAATAAAGTAAGGGTCAATAATAAGTTGAGGAACCCCAGTAAGATGATCCTCATCATAATCCTTTATTCAAATCTCCCCATCCTTGGGTAGCATGACCTCAGTCATATTCCCCATGAAAACACCTCACGTTTCCTTGATGTCTTCTAGTTAATCTGGCTACCACTTGATAGGAATGAAGTGGAGATCATTATACATCACCTAAACAAGGACATGCAAGGGAGTTTATTCTTCTTCAATGATCTTGTGGAGTGATATAATGTTTTGGATGCATCAGTGTTGAAGGATTCAGTGGTAACTGGTTGACTTGGGATGCTATGCCACTAGGAGTGAAGCTAACTCAACCATGAGGAATTTCTTGTCGATATAGTAAAAGTGATATTGAGTCCTCAAATATGTGAACTCAAGGTTGTAGATGAAGAAATGCATCATCCATATGGTCTAGCAGAAGAACAAAACCTCTTCCTCAGTGAGGGACTTCAGAATGTCTAATTCATGTGTTGCATTCAACCAAATAATTTATAACAGTTGGTCGGTAGAGAGAGTATCCCACAAGCTTCCCTACTAAGAAGTGGGTTTCAACTATTGGCTCCCCTAGTCACTGATTAGAAATGGTTGAGAGGCTGGAAACAAAATTGATGTGGGCCGATGCGGTAGTGGACTGGCTGGTGGAAAGATCCCCACATTAATTAACTGATCAATTCACGTTGAGTTGTATCTAGGTGGTGGTGGTGATCGCGTAGTCACATCCCTATAGGAAGGGTACCTAATGTTACTTCATCTATAACGGATGAAATAGTTATTTTCATGTCAACTAGGTATTTTCATATTATCATAAAACAGAAACACTCTATGTGATCTCGAGTAGATGTAGAGAATCAATATGGTGATGATAAAGTCATCTGCATGGAGTGACCTTGGAGGAGATCCAAATCTTTCTCAACCTACATGTATCTATGAAGGGATTCATAGATCTGGTGAAACTCACCTTAGAAGATGACGAGCTTAACCTACATGGATCCTTCCCTAGACTATAATTCAGAAGATATTTTGTAATTCTCTATCATTGGGTCTCATTCAGCTACAGTTTCTAAGAAGTGGACTGAATTCAGAACAACTCAACGCTTCTCAGAGTTATTCCTTAAGCGGTAATAGTTATCCCTTCTTCCTCGGGATGGTTCATCAGGGCAGGGAAATTTTTCAACATAGGGATGACCACCATGTTGTTGGTTGATGCTGAAGTGGGGAAGACCTGCACTTTGGTGAGCTGAGGTGTGGGGGGAACCTGGGCCAATATCGAACAAGTTAAGGGAGTACCTCCATATTGGTTGTAACTATAGTGGTTAAGACCTCTGCTATGGTTGTGGGTTGTGCAATGAGAACCACAACATTAATGGATATTGATGTGGTAGGGAGGACCTCTTTGTCGGTTTTTGGTGGAGTGGGGAGGACCTCTGCTTTGGTGGTATGAGGTCTGAGGGGGACCTTCGCACCGATTGAGATGAAAATGGAGAGTATCTCCATTATTATAGGTTATAGCATGAGGAGGTCATTCATAGTAATCATGGATAGATTGGGGAGGACATCCACATTGGTTGTTGCAGTAGCAAGGAGGACCTCTGCTAGACTGGGAGATTATGCGAGGAGGGAATTCACATCACTGGTCAGAGACACAGGGAAGACCTCTATATCTAGAACAATAATCATGGGGAGGAAATCCGTACTGACCATCAATAAGTAGGGGATGACCTCCACCTTGGTTAATATTGGAAACATGGGGAGGAACTTTGTACTGGCCATCGATAATTAGGGGATGACCTCCACCTTGTTTAATATTAGAAACATGGAGAGGACCTCTGTGTTGGGTGTGAGAGTGGGGATGACCTCCACTCTAGCTAGCGACTGCATATGGAGGGCCTTCGTTCCAAGTCTCATCTTCATGGAATGGAATGTAATGGCTGTTGGGGATGCTTGTGGATAGAAGAGTCTACCCATCTCATGGGATCTAAGGTCTTGATGCTAACGGTGCATTGAGGAGTCCTTGCTTTAAAATATAAGGGACAAGGTAGAATACACTGGGGGTTGGAAAGATCTATAAGAGATGTTGAATATGATGAACCTTATCAGAAATCCTCCTAATATTGAGCCTGACGTTGGTGTCAAGTGAGTCAAACCAGGGCCAGTAGATCTGTGGAATGGTTTATCTTATCCTTGGCCTGACAAACTATTTATTGACATTGTTGATGCAGCCTATTGGGGGTCCTCCTTGTTAGCTCCCATGAGGTGGTCATCAAGGGGATGGCTCGAGCATCCCCAAACTCTTGGTTTTAGGGAGTGAGTCAAATGATAATTATAGGGAAATGATCATGAAGTGGTTGGAAGATGGAGTGGGAGCAGTGGTTCCCTATGAGGCCCTTGGGGGTAATGGTGAAATCAAATAAAAAAGGAATCCAAGTCTTGCTGAACTGTTTCCCTTGTGGGAATGACTCTAACCTTATCATACCATCATATGAGGGCTTCCATCACCATCCTTTGAATGATATCATGGGGTGATATGGGGTGTGAGTTCCCATTATATGATGAAATCGTGGATGTCATGGAAGAGGTGAGGTCACGCAAGATTATTGAATCCACATGTCTCTTTCCCCTTTATCAACAGGAGTTGGGTGAGAGGTATTTATATCTTGGGTCCTTAAAAGTAGGAATATTCATTTTTTATTATAGATATAAGGAAATAAATGTACAATGACCCTATTTTATCTAATCTTCTATGGATGGAGAGAATTATCCACACTGATAGTTCTTCAAATAATATTCTCAACATTTAATTTCCCTAGCATCTAGTGAGTTACTCACCGATCCCACAGTTTACTTAGCAGACAATGGTGCTAGATATATAGATTTAGTAACATGAAAATACATTGAACTTATGACTCGAACTCTAATAATACCCTATTGAGGAGAAGTGATTCAAGTTGGGTTCACCATTTCTGTTTCCAACTCTTTCCGTTTGGGCACATCCTCTAGTTTTCTAACATACTGCACTGTAACCTACATTCTCGATTTCCAAAAGGTAGGTAGAATTCATCCTTTCTCAGTGATGTATTCTCCTTGATCAAAATAGGATGATGGGGTGACAATTCCTCCTTCCATGTATTTCTCCCTAGAATTCATCGCCTAGTCCAAGTATCCCTCATAGATTTGAGTCATAGTTTATGAAACTCATAACTGGTGCCATCTTTTTTTGGACACCACATAATTAACCTACTTCTATCTAGACATTCAAAAGGGTCTTTCTTATGGTAGAAACCTTTAGTTATGAGATTTTTCACATTGATCATCAGTAGAATGTCTTGAAACTTGAACACAGGAACACCTCTATTCATCCTCATAAGAGGGCTTCGGAGGAGTGAAAACCCCATGGAATCCAATGTTGATCATAAGGCATCTTATTCTAGAGGCATGTCTTTTGAGGTTTTCCTCGGGCATTCTATGTTTAAAAAGGGTAAATCCTTGAGTTTAATGTCGTATGGGGATGATATGATATCGATCTAAACGTCCCATGTAGATGGGTTAGAGGGGTTGATCCCTAGGAGGGAAAACATGGATGGTTTACCAGATGGAGGATCAGTGGTTGGGCATGAACCTTGGTGAGGCTTTCATTGTACTCTATTTATAAGAAGGAGTTCAAAACCCACATATTTCAGATGGGTGACATGGGGTGTTACTCCAAGAGGGATAAATGTAAGAATGTGTGACGATCACTACTAACAATTAAGCCCATGTGAGTCATTCTAGATGTGAGAAACAAGGGGAGGTCGTAGACCAGATGGTCCCATCATGAATGATGCATCAGCAAGCGAGGTTGTGGGGCTTACTCATGGTTAGCTACCCAAAGAGGATCTCATTCCATGTGAGGATGTTCTAATTCCATCACTCCCATAGAGAATATTTGGGGTAGAGAATGTATGATTCCTGTAACCCCATTTTCATTACACAGGGTGAGACTATAGTTTAGGATTAGGTGCTGAGGATGATGGGGATTAGTAGTTTAATGTCCTGCAGATCAAATGGGGAGGATTCACTCCTTAACCATTTGGACTTACATGGCTATAAAACATGAAACTTTGGGTGGTGCACAACCCAATAAATGGATAAGGTGAGCTATTATATGATTGTCCATCCACGGAGTCCATGTTATCATATCTATGAAAAAAATAAAAAACCAGTATCATACCTCTGCTGAAAATAAATAGGTCGGGAAACATAATGTGGGACACTGCACAAGGGACCATGAAATCACTACATACAATCCTGGTGGGTTGCACAAAAGAGGTTTTTATAAATAATTTTTCTTCACTGATTTGTGTTTTTTAAACCTCTAATGATTCATAGAGAACTGAGGCTTCTTGAATGAATGACCGTCCTGAAGCATGTGGACCCTACCTTAGAGTATAGTACATTCTCAATGGATGAGTGTTTCACAAAGCCTTAATGGTCCGTGAATCCTTGAGTAACTCAAAGGGTCTCCTTCCTCTATAAATGGTGTTGGCCTTCGCTAAAGGCATCTATAACTTAGGAATGGGTAAATACAAATAAGGGAGAGGGTGGATTGCGATGCTCAAGTACCTTGTGTGATCCATTTTCTAACTATTTCGCAACACTCATGGGATTTGCGAAATAGGAGATCATAGGTTGAAAGGTCAGAGTAACCATTTCTTTTAGGGTAAGTGAGCCAGATATTTGTAGAAGATGGGGTCTCGCGATGCTCAGTGGCACACCAAAAATCATAAAGAGGCTCCGTGATTGTGGGAGGAACTGTTAGACTCATGGTTTCATCCATAATTTTTTCTTGGCATAGTCATAGAGGGCATCAAACTCATGGGATTTCTGTCACCTTCTTTCATGTGGGAGTGGTGTCGATGGTCCCCCATAAAGGGGCTTTACAAAACAGTCTCCTTTGGATAATATTATACTATTTGATCTAGGATCCAATCCCAAATGGGCGTGGTTCTTATCCACCTATCCTAGAGAATGTTTTTCTGCCCCAACAGAATCAATCCATCAATACCATTTCTATAGTTAGAGACTTTTTAGATTCTAGTTGACCCCTTGGATTGACCCTTGTTATTAGATACTCTAACTGGAGATGAATCAGTGATCACACATTGTTGTCGATAGTGTCATATGAGGCTTTGAGGTGAGGGATTATTATGGGATATCATTGTATCAGTGACACGGCCTTATGGAATCACCTTACGTATTGCATGACTATTCAAAATTCATTCCTAGATTGACTTCTTCAAGTGGAATGTGCGATGTATTCATGTAGACAGATTGAGTTTTTACATTGTGGGGTATATAGTAACTCAGTAATATCTGTAAGATAATATTGGGTTGTTACTCACCATTTGTATAGCATGACTCTTGGAACTATGTATACTCTAGGATACTGGTTTCCCACAACACTGGAAGAGTATGAGAACATCATTATTGAGAACATGAAAGGCTTACCTCCGTGTAGAGATAAAATTTAGTATTGAATTGCCCATCAGTATGACCTTGATATCTAAACCATAAAATTATATAACTCATGTAGAGATTCATGAGATGAGGGTGTAGTTGCAGGAATTAAAAGGAAGGCCTTCATGGGACCCAATATTTACCCCATGGTTTTCCCAGTGTTGTTCATCAAGAAGGAGGATGAATGCTTTAGGTTAGTGTGGATTATTGGTGACAGAACCAAGTGACCATGAAGAATAATTATGCACTATCAAGGATTGATAACTTATTTGATCAATTGTGTGGGACATGATGTTTCTCAAAGACTAACCTCATATTAGGATTTCACCAGATATGAGTATGGGATGAGGATATACCAAAGATAACATTCAGATCTATCTATGGTCGCTATGAGTACTTAGTGATTCCTTTCGGCATGAATAATTCCCTAGATTTGTTCTTGTGACTCATAAATTAGACCTTTCATTCCATTTTATACTGGTTCATAGTGGTCTTCATTGATTATATGTTAGTGTATTGAGAATCCAAGTAGGAGAATGTGAGACATTTGAGGATTTTTATATACATACTTCTTGAAAAAAAATCATTATGGGACTCCCTAAAAGTGTTAATTCTAGATTCAGGGGTTTAATTTATTTGACACAACATCTCATATCAAGGTGTAGTAGTGGACTCTATAAAGGTCAAGGTAGTGATATCTTGGGATTTATCAATGAGCATGAGATATTTGTCAGGTTTCCTTTGGATGATAGGAAATTATAGGATATTTGTGACCCATTCTTTTATTATATCAACAACTATGAGGGATTTGAGTCCAAAAGAATAGTCTTTCATGTAGAGAGATATATTTAGGTAGAAATTTGAGGAGTTTAGGCAGTGGTTCATGAGTTCCACCATCTTGATATTTCCATAGAAGGGTGTCAAGTATATAGTTTTCTATGACTCTTTAGGGACCAGACATGGTTGTATACTGAAAAAAAGGTATGATTCGATCACCTATGTGTCTTGGAAATTAGTACCACACTAAAAGAACATTGTGACACACAATTTTAAATTGGTAGTGGTGATATTCTCCCTAAATATGCAGTGAAAAAAACTTATGGGTGATCAGTTGACCATGAATTCTAATCATAAGTGTATCATGTATATCTTCTCTTAGAAGGATCTTTAATTGAGATAGAGTTGATATATATTGTTCCTCCAGAACTATGAATTTGAGACATTCTATACTCCTAGGAAGCAGTACGTGGTAGCATATTCTCTTAGTAGGAGATCATGCTATTAGTTGTTGACCAAGGATTCAGAGTAGTTAGGGTCATTGCAGTTTCTCTTAGTAGATGAGGATGGTTCAACATATCTATATTTTATGGTTGTTACCCCACCGCTTCTATAGAATGTTAGGGAATATCAACATGGAGATACCAAATGTGAGACCTTAAGTACTAAGATATCCACTGTATGTTATCCTGATATATTTTATGATGGTGGGGAGCACATTATTCTTTTCAAAGGATATAACTATGGTACCTGTGACATTGTTGAAGGATGTGATGAGGGAGTTTCATATATAACCTTTAACAGTATATCCAGGTGTGTTAATGATATACCAGGACCTCTCACATCAGTTCTGGTGGCCAGTAATGACAAAGGGTGTAGCATATTTTGTCACTAGAATCATCACTTCTATGTTAGTAATGGTGGAACACTAGGTTCTATTGGTTTTATCACAAAACATTGAGGTGCCAAAGTGGGAGTGGTATAGTAAATATATGGAATTTTTAATGGGGATACAACGTACATACAAAGGAAATGATTTGATCAGAATTATTATAGAACAACTAACCAATTCTTCCAACTTCCAATCTATCTAAGAGAATATTTCAGTAGAGATATTTTGATGTCTTTACATGGAGGAGACAATACATCTCCACTAAGTCCCCTTTATGATCATTTTAGATCATGATGTTGAATTCACGTTGTGATTACATAGAGGATTTTAGGAGGCCTTTGGGACTCAATTTTGATTGAGCATGGAGTTTCATGCCCATAATGATGGCCATAATGATTTGACTATTTTTTAATTGGGGGAAATGATGTAACCTTGAATGATAGACTTTGGATATAGTTAGGAGGACCTCTAACCCTTGGTATAGTTTTTATAACCAAATAGATGACATTTTTTCATCGATATGGCCCCATTCGAGGCCTTGTATAGGTGAACTGATAAGTGAAAAATATTTTGGACTGATCTAGGTGAGTCATCACTAATAACCCCAGAGTTGTCTCAAGGCACAAAAAATAAGGTTTAGACCATCTAGGAGAGGATGAAAACTTCTTAGAGAATCCAGAATTCTTATATAGAGTGAAGATAAATGAATTTGGTATTCGATGAGAGAGACTGAATATTCATAATGTCCTGCCTAATACATGGGTGGAAGATATTTTGACAAGGTAAAAATTTATCCCCATGGTTCCTTAGACTTTTCAAGATACTATGTATAGTCATTGAGGTGGAAAAACACCATAGACATACTGTTTATGTGACATCTTCCATGTGTCGAAACAGAGTAGGTATATGAACTACCCACCACTTGTTATCAATTGGGTCTAGTTAGAGATATAGGATGGATCTACCTTTTCTGATTACCCATTAGAGTTCATGGATCTATAGGAGAAGATAATCCATTGGCAAGAAATTCCTTTGCTGTATATTCGATGGTAGCTTTTGAATCTTCAAGAGAGCACCTTGGATTAGGAGACCCATATGTGAGGTCATTCCCACATCTTTTTCTGTAGTCTTTTTTGATTTTTTGGATGTAAATCCATAAGGTAGGGAAAATGTAATTTCTTGGTTTTTTCAATATTATGATTTGAAATATATCTAGCAATAATTTTGCAGCTAGGCACAGAGACGACATGAGATTGCATGACACGGTGTTCCAAAATTGATATGCTAAAAAGTACTAAAAATATTATTATCATAGATAAAAAAATTTCCTAACAAAGTGTGATAGATCCCAAATAGAGTCCCAGATAGTAAATTTAAATCCTCTAATGAGTTTAGAACATGATTTCCACCCAATGAATTACGTAAAATTATAGCACATTAAATTCTTGGGTTGAGAACAATCATGGATGAATGAGTAATAAAAAGAAATAAATTAGATTATTTATTATTAAATTTTAATGACTTAAATCCCTCCACTATAATAATTAGTTAAGATTAAATATCAAGGATATCCACATATCCCTGGAATTATATAGAGGTTTCATCGAAGATTGTAGGTGGACAACAATAGATCTGACAATCCAATCAAAAATACATAGTTTGTCTACCCAAATGGAGTTCATAGTTCTAAAAATTGATGAATATGTAGATACATTCTTAATTATATATCAATAAAAATTTTGAGGGGTAAATTTTATTTTTTTGGAATCATACCATTTATTTATCCTATGTCAAATATGGATCAATTCCACAATTAAAAATTGATCCAAACATCAACATTTGATCTATTTTACAGTTGATTTATTTGTTTTTTGTTTTTTCTTCCACTTAATTCATCTATCCTATGAGAATAGATCGAGGAGAAAATTGAAAATTTAGGAGGTTACTTACTCATGTTTATGGTTTATGGTTTTCTCCCTCATTTCATTATTCATTCATCACTGTTAATTCATTTTTACTTTGGTTTGATGAATACCATATATTTGATCATCATGAAATAATTATTTAGAACAATGGGTAAGTACCATGGGTGAAATTTGTGATAAAGGCTACAATTGAGGTGTGATAACAGAGGATGATCCAAGAAGGGTTAGGATTAAACCAATAATTTTCATTTTCTTGGTTGATATGCAACAAAGGCATGGTAAAGTTATGTTACAACTAGACATGAAAATTTATAAGTGGATCAAATACTAGATTTTGATGAATGAAGACGAAAAGGGTTATACAACCCTAGATCTAAATTTCTTATTGAGAAAGATATCTATAGAGGAATATCAGAAGAAATGTGAAGGAATCCATAGGTTTCTAGGAAACCCACTTTACAGGACATGTAATCTCAAATTACAAGACTTATGGGACCGCCTGGCTATAGAAATAGGGTTTCCTTGGACGATAAATATCACATTACGTGTAATTTTTGTCACATTCCATGTGTCCCATAAATGAAATCTCAACATGTACTTTGGGAGTACATGAGAACGTACATGGACATGAACATGGGAATAACTATAGTACATAGGTACTAACCAATACCCAAACATGGCTGGATACATCGGCATGTTTCGGTACACGATCACGGGTAGAAGAACACTGGTATAGACATGGGTATTTATGGTGTTAGAGGTAAACACCATGTACCCTCTATACACAATGTGTACTTTCTCTGTGTTATATTGGAAACCTTTATTTCCTTGGTATAGACCCAGTTCTGTCGAGTACAGCTCTTTGGATTTTTCTCATGAGGGTACAATGCATCAGTACATCCTCGAACTAGTACTGTGATACTCTATATGGGTTTAGTATCTCATATAATATGTGTATCCCCTTGTTTTACCATGGTGTAACATATATCATTCCTAGTTGGGGTTAATGGTATTGAGGTGACCACCATAAACAGGGCATCGATCGCCTATCTAGATGGATGACTGAGTAGTGTTTTTGGTGTCCCCAAGTGGTCGTAGGTGTGATCTCCCACAAAGATAATGTGGTCTTTAGGGATATAGTGAGTTATTTTTTTTGTGGGGCCCAATGATCATGACCTCTCAGATGTGAGTTGCTAGTGATAACATGTATTGTGGAGTGGTTTCTCCGAGAATGAGTGTTACCTTGATTCTGTGAGAAGTATAATGTGGCAGGTAGTATTGGCTAAGATGATTTGAGACCAGTTTTCTATCATGATTATATCTTGATGTTTATTTCTCCAATCTTTATGACATATCACTTGTTGAGATGTTTTATATTTATTCTTTATACTTAATGGTTTTGGGTTATTCTATAAGGTATTCTTATAATCAACATTTTATGGACTTTTTCTACACCTGTCATGTCATATGAAGATGAAAGAAATTTTAGAAGTGATATAGAATCATTTGGAGAAAGAAAATCTTAGATTGGGAAAGTTAGAACAAGGTGTACCCCTATATTTCATTTGACAATAGTCCCCCCTCCCAAGCAGTTTGGACTCTATAATAGATTATTGTTGGGCTTGTAATTGGACTATTTATTGATTTATGTACTTCATTATTATAAAATGAATATGGGATTAAAGATATATGTATGTATTGTTATGTTTTGACATATATTTCATCATTTTATGGGCTTGAAGATGTTTTTGTGGGTACAAGAACATTAGGAAAATGCCTCCTATGTGTGGGATATGCCAAATCAACATTGGTCACCAGCTACTAGTCTATTGGAGATGGGACTGTGGTGGTTACACTGGACATATTGGTGCCTAGGTGGGCCTAGTGTATCAATTCATGACAATTTTTTTCCTCAAGAATTATCCTGACCATAACACAAATATCTTTTATTAATGGAATAGAGAATTATCCTAGGATGCTCTATTTTTCATGAAATTCTTATTGTTCCCATAATAGTAATTTCATATGTTATGTGGTACAGTGTTGAAAATTTTATATGAAACACCATATATTTTCACTAAATTATTGTGGTCTTGTAAAATTTGAAAATAAAACTCATATTTAAAATAGAATATATCATGGAACCTGGGAAATCAAAATTTTTCAACTTTTCTTATTGTATATTCAATCCAAAAATTCATATAAACTACTCTGATACTACTTAAAATTTAAAAATGGATTCCAATAATTATAAATATATTGGATTAAATAATTGAAATGAAAAAATTGGGTTATACCAATATGGTTGTAATAATTAATAAAAAAGATAAAACGGATTAATTTTACTTGATGATTATAAATTTCTAGGGTTTAGACATGCATTTGATCCAGATTACTAAGTAGTAACTGAATTATTCTTCCCTACTAGGATATCCATGGGTATCTATAATCACTCAATGCTAGGGTAGATACTTTACTTAACCATTGTCTAATAGAATAATTACTTCAAAGAAAATATTGAATGAGAGCTAGGAATGATCACATTTTCAAGTAGCTCTTTTGAAATAATTTCATTTCATTTCCATATCCTTTTCAAAAGGGTAAAACCTACATATGTAGGCATATAAAATCCTCGAAAATTATAAGAATATTAATTAGAAAATTTCAAAAGAATTCAAAACATTTAAACACTTAAAATTATCATCCCAATCATTAAAATTTTTATTATTATTTAAACAATCATTGAAGATGTTCAATCTCCAAAAAATTATCATCATATTATGAATAACCAATTATGATATAATTCATAATGAAATATTAATGAATCTATAATGTTGTCACATAACAAAATAAGGAACATCAAATTCACAGTGATATAGTTATTTTCTCTATTCTATGGAGGAGACTTTCATAGACCATGATATTTACTACGATGTAGTCTATTCCATTTTAGTTCATAAATTGATGGATTTTATTTATCTAAGAGGATTATAGTCTAGAATTGTATAGTAATTATCTATAATATCCTTTAGAGGATTTGGTGTGTTGTAAGGAAAATTTAATTTTAGTAAAACCATTGAAATAACTTCTTGGTACTTGGTTCATCTTAGAGGTGTTGTATAGTATGGGCTAGATTAGAACCTTTTTATATATGTCTCTAAATTTGGGTTAAAAAGTTAAATGATAATTGGATTATTTATATGACTAATAATGGTCATGTATGATGTGAAGAAATGAGATACCATGGTTACTATTTCATGTGGTTAGATAGATATGGGTCCAGTCTATAATTATTAGAATATATGTTTCTAGGGTATGGAAGAAGTGTTTTTTTTTAGTTTAAGGGGGTGATATTGGGATGGTTGATCCAAAAAATTGGTTTATTCTAGAGAAATATGTGGTGATGTCAATCATATTATCCAATAGATCCATGTTTTTCCTAGAAGATGCATCAATATGTGGTGTGATTGGTTATAATCAAGGGATAATTTTTATATTGGGTGATTCATATGATTGTGATAGATATTATTCCGAATTTTATGTCTTTATAGTATAATTCCTAACATAAGTGATTGATATAGGTGAGGTATGATATTTGGGAATTTGATAATGTATCTAAAATGTGATTATTTCAATATCTAGGATGATATATCTTGATAGATCAATTATATAAATGAGATTATCATAGTATGACACAAGTATGTTGATAACCCATTCAACTTACATTTTTTAGAAGTGGTGACAACTCATTCACCATATCCATATGTATTGGTTATAATTTTTTCTCCATTACCTTATCTAATGGTTAGTGATAATCCATTATCTATTACATTATTTTATGAGTGGTGATATCTCATCATAATTGGATTTATGATTAGTGATAACCCATTCATCATTTCCTCATTAATGAATAATGATGATTAGTTCATAGGAAGTGATATTATTTCACCACTGATAGGGTATAACCTTCGTCACCAATAGGAATATGTGATGTTGTGTTCTTTACTATGTATACTATAGTCACCATGAAGATAGGTATGAGTGTCGATACACTATATACCAACATTTGGAATGACATTATTCATATTTTTTATGTATAAATTAAAATTTAATGTTGAGGAACTCGATGGTATGGATGGAATAATGAGATATATTTAAAATTATTGATATATTTGGAATCCTTATTATGCTAATCTATTTATAAATCCAATATTCATGAATATATGAAGACCATGCTTGATTCCTTATATTTAATTTGAAATAATTATTTATTTGGTATCTCCTATTTTTCTTTCCTATAATTCATATTATAAATATCGTATAGTCTTGAAAACATGGCGTATATTCTATTTTCTTTATATTACTCTTGGAACATTGATGATATATTACATTATATGATGTTGTAAAAATCCATTACCCCCTACGTGTACATATTTTATGTGTCCTTATCATCCTCACTGACTCACTGAGGTGGTTCACCATGTAGAAGGGATTCCAACTTATATTATTTCCATTCGTATGATAATGAAATAAAAATGTGACCCCTCCACTTTTGGAAAGTATCCCCAATAATGAGATTTTATTTCATAAGAATTAATCTGAGGGGTAATGGGAATATAGTGTTACTAATCATTATCTACAACATAATAACTACAGTATTTTGATATCTTATTTGAAAAATAATTGGAATCATTAATTGGTTATTTAGTAATACATCTTACAAAATTTATTAGATGCTAAAACCCACACTATTATTTTTTTTAATGTTAATAATCTAAGATTTTATAGTGTTTAAGGATATATATTTTATCTCATGTAGTATTTAATACAACCATTATACTTCTAAAATATTTTTAGGTACGATTTAAATTATTCAAAATTATTATCCCAAATCACATTGATCCATTAAGTTATCTTCAAAATCCATAAATTATATACTTAGATTTATGGAACACATGCCCCCAAATTACACTGAATAAGATATATACACTTGTTTAGATACTAATTTGGCAATACAAACAAATAAGTTATAACATAAGACTCAAATATATAGATTTACCTTAAACCGTATTAAGTTAGAACCATGGGATATGGTTTCATTTAAATTCTTGGGATGGAAGGCATGTGATCACATAATATCTTTCATTTTATGTATTTAATTATATTTTCATAAGAAATATTATCATTAATGTTTCATTATTTTTTGGTATATAATGTGAGAACTTACATAAATAATTAATAAAGAATAATAATTCTATTTGTAATAGTTCATGTTTTTCTAGGAATTTTTATAAATTATTCTAATATATGTGATTTTATAAAATAATAATCAAATTAATACATAAAGAATTAATAATAAAACATTTATTAGATTTAATTTATTGGTTTTGTTCATTGAGAAATCATAAAAACAACCTAGTACATAGGGAAACACTCTTTGATTCAATCTCAAATTGAGTTCCTGTATCCACCATTCAGGTCACAAACCACTGAAGATACTATGGTACCATGATACTTAATCCAACACCGACATAACAAAAAGGGTTTCCCCAATCACCATTGGTTGCAGATTAGAAGTTGGCATTGAACAAGATAAATATGGTAATTATTTTTCCCTAAACACAGTAGAAGAAAAAAAATACATATCACTGTGCTCAAAATTTAAATGGGATAATAGTAATAGGAATCAAAAGGGCATATAAAAACCCAAATATTACATCATCAAAGTTCAAAAATAGATATGGTTAAACTCAAAAATCCTAAAGGTATCAAGAGTCTATGCCTAAAGGGTCAAGTACATCCACCTCCACTCAGATTTAATTTCCCTTTAATTGAACCTGGAAAAAGAAAAACTACAAACTCTCTAAGTAAAAGGTTGGTTGTGATCTTAAATCCTAGTAGGGTCTCACCATGTGTTCCATAATAAGATTCCAAGATAAATAGAACAAATCCTTCTTTAAACTTGTAAAAAAATTTAAATTGTACTACAAATTGTATATTTAAATGAAAACATGCTTTTGATTTCAAAATATGGAAACTTTAAAAAAAAAGGATTAATAAATTTTTTATATAAAACAATTTATATAAATCATTTGAGAATGAGTAAAATATTTTCACATCAAAGGCATAAACATATCGATGTAGTCAAAACAATTCATAGAACAATAGCCAAGCGCATTGTGGTACATTAGATACTTGATATGGGATCCTCACAATAAAATATCAGTTATCAAGACAAATATCTGCTCCCACAAAAGGGAAAATGAAAATATTCCAGTCTAACTTAAGGGAAAATTACAATCATCCACTTGAGGTAAAATTACAATCATCCACTCCCACTTAAGGAAAAATTACAAGATGATCATGGTTCAGTTAGTGTTTTTATCATCAATGCATTTATAAGAAATGTTCATCCTGACATTCTTATATAGACTACATAATAACTACCAAATATCCCATGTGATTTAATACATCATTCAATAATAGGAAATTAATTTCATTTCAAATAAAAACGACATTTACAATTCAATTTCCCAATTTCTTATTTAAATATTCTAAATAAATTTTAAAACCAAGTTGTGGATTTTCCATCATTTCATTCCATTTAAATATTAAACCAATCATATTTTTAAAAAAAATCAATTTAATAGATTTTATAATGTTATTTCTCAAATTAATTTATAATTTCCATCAATTTCAAAAGTACACCCCAAATTACAATTCCATTGGAATTTGTGGTTGTCCTCAAAATCCATAAAAATAAATTAAAATTCCTATTCACATCAAACTAGGATTTTATAATTTAGTTGAAATAAATTTAATTTAAATTTAGAAAATAAAGGGTTTATTATATGTAAAATCTCTATGAAACCACCTACTTTTATCAAAGAATCGGGTACCAAAACACTCGTAAAAATATTTTTCCAATGAAGAATAATGAGAATAGAGATCAAGGAATCAATAATAGATTCATGGTACAAAACAAAAAAGATTAAATCATTCAATTACATGATGATATAAAAAACCATGTAGGTGAAAGAAAGAGATTGTGAGGGATAAGGAACATAGGAAGATCACTTATCGGATAGGAATTGATTGAGTTTTTTTTATCTTCGATCCTCCTAAGAAGGGGTTTGAAGGAGTAAAAATGGTTTTTAAAATCCCCAAGGACCTATGAAATAGTGATATTGGGATTTAGGGTTATAATAAAGTTAAAAAGGGAATTGAATAATTTTTTTACAGATTTTTGAATAGAAAAATTCTTGCACACATGGTTAGCTAGGTTGGGCTACACTGTTTCTCAAACTATGCTCCCCTCAAATATTGTGCAATGTTTAAACTAGGTTGCGGCACATTTTGGGGAAAAATGTTCGAATTTTGGATTATCCACTACCATTGGAGCACGTGGTTTACACTAGTGGGGCTTATGGTTTGGGAAAACTGTACACCAACCATGAACAACCTAGAAGTTTCCAAAATTTTCAACTCTCCACCTAAAATACCCAAGAATAACAATAACCAAAGAGTGTAAAACATTAAGGGTTGAGGAGTAGCTGAAAAACAATAATAGGATGTTACAATTCACATATGATTCTCCATTTTTGGATGATGTATAATTAAGCTTCCCAATCAGATACTTTGAGTATTATATATATCATTTATATGGTTACTCAAATGCATGTAATAGATTTTATAAGTGATGGGATATGTAAAATAAACAATAGATACCCATACACATACATTAATAAAGTGCTAGAGATGATTTATTTATTAGGAAAAATATTTTTACAATAATTATTATAAGAAAACCCATTAAATGGTTTAAATTGAAATCATTAAATCTAAAAAATCACATGTTTGTATAGATTAAGATCATTCACATCGTAATGAAAAATATAATGAATTCAATAACTAATTATATTATATTTACGGACCCATATAATAATGGAATTAAAATATTTATATATAATTTATTATTATATCCATCTTGTAGTCCAAGAAATCTTATTTTTTAAAAATCACATTTTATTTTGAAATCTAATAAAAACAACCATTTTATTAAAATGAAATATATAAATTACTTGTACATTCCATGAAATTTATTATTACATGATAATTATGTTATAGATAAATCCTTATGGAATAGAAAATTTGTCCAAATAAACTTACCAAAAGAACAATACATATAATTAAAACTAAAAGTCATGTATTACGTTTTGGGCATGATTTTCACAAATATTTCACTTATTATGAATCATATAACTAACATAGAATTTTATTTATAATGTGGTGTATAATTCATGAGGTATACCACATTAAATGGAATTTTTGTTATATTTATTAAATGATACATGATATACCCTTGGTGAAATACAAAAATGGGTGTGAAATGGTGGTCTGACATGCATGATAAAACAAATCTTACATGAAATTGGAATTGCATGAGATTCCATGTTTACCATCACATGTAATACCCTATATAATTTCATGTATTTATTATACATTACTTGTAATTTATGAAGTGTTTTATAAACAATCACTCCCTGTGATGGATTTTTCATGTCTGTTTAATGCATTATGATCCTATTATTATCTATTCAATCTCTGATTTGAATTCTTTCTTAACCGTTGGAATCAGAACGAAATACTAGAGAATAATTTATCTATTTTGAGTAATAATAATAATTATATATTATTATGTATTCTATGATACCATGGTAAAGATTCAACTATAATGGAGATTGAATTTGGTGTGTTTGGTTTAATGTTTTTTCCACAAGTTCTTTAAAAAAATATTAAAATTCAAATTAATGAAACGTAAATCATTTAGGATGATAACAAAATAAAATAATTAATTAATTATAAAATTAAATTATTCAACTCAATGTATTTTTCTAATTAAATATTTTTTAATTATTATAATCATCATTACATTGAAAACCCAAACTAGAGTTCATTTAGTGATATACATATAATATGCACATAAGTTAGGGAACCAATATTGATATATTATATGGTATAATGATGAAATAAAATTATTTATGTTGTTGAATATTAATATTAAGTGAATATATCTTTTGATTATCTTTCCAAAACATGGTAGAATATATTGTGAAAATTTATTCCTTATAGGGAATTGTGATATATTTTTTATATTTAGTTTTAAGTTAAATGAATATCATAAATAACTCTTTAAATTAATTTAAATAAATTATTATACCCTTTAAACATTTTTAAATTATATATATATATATATATTTGAGTGATATAGGAATCACATATCACATTTTAAAATGAGTAAACAAAAAAATAAACATTTGAAGTGATATAAAAATATGTCCCCTGGACCATTAAACCCACTCCCTCTCACATATGATTTACTAAAACATGATCAAAAAAATTTATTCATTTAATAATAAATTTGTATTAACTAATACAGTATGAAATAACATGATAATAACAAAAAATGAAATTTTAAATTACTTATTATGACCTTGAATAACTATATATTGGATTACAATCGATATATCATTAAGATACAAAAACCATGATTATATTTCTTTATTTAGAATTAGGTAAATATAATTAGCTTATAGATAAAATTTATTCATTGCCCTCTAGGATTATTTAATAATGTAAGTAAGAAAAACTAATGGACTATGATCGATATCTAACAATGAATTATGTATTTTAGAGATAAAGTGAAAAACTATATCAATGGAATCCTTCCAACAAAAACAATTGGGTTTTTTTACGAGAAATATTTTTTTTAGTTTTATAAATTGGAATAAAATAAAAAAATTATACCAATTTACAACCACTCTTGAGGGGAATAATCTTGGGAAAATGTTCCTTTGTGATAACTATATGAAATTTTTATTAATAATTAGAGATATCAGTCTAATATGGAATCGTGTGGGATAAGATGTGGGAAACCATATAATAATGCATCAATTTTAAATGGAATTCATCAAGACTCCTTCACAAGCAATCAATGTTGGACGAACACTACAGGCCAAAAAAACCAATAGACTGGAATTTTTGTTGTGGGAAGATATATGCCTAAAGGAATAGTCTAATTATTGGATAATGATCCAAGGGAAAAGTGGATACATAAGAATGAGTAAAAACATACATGTCATTATGCAATTTTTTCATTCTAGACACATGACACCAAGAGATTGAATACATCCAAGGGGTATTTCATGCTAAACATACCATCTATGAAAGGAGTTTCTCTAGCTACGCTGATATAGTGTAAAATATTTCCTGTATAAAATGATATCTAAAAAATAATTATGTATAGATTTTCTGTAATTATTAATTATTGACCATTTAAATGAGATTCTATTGGACACACATGGTTGTGAAATTTTTTAAGGGACAATCAACTCAAAAAAATGTTAAATATATATTCATGCTTAACATGAAAGGAATTTTTTTCATAATAATTGTATTAATTTCATACAACTAATGATTTATTAGACCCAATATATTTTACAAAGAGAATTTGGGTCATATTTTTCATCATAAATCTGGATATGAAAATCATGATATATATAAATAATGATTTGATTACTAAAGACTAATAATAAAACTCAAATATTGTTACAAATAATATAATGTTATACATATTAAGGTCCAACTTAGGTGCATGTCCTCATGATAGCCACTTGGAGATCAATGAATATGAATGTCCTAAGAAGAAGTATCAATTTCATATGATCAATTGATATCAGATAGTAAAACATCATTTTTTCTTTGTGATATTGATGTATCTAAACCATAGAAATATTTAAAGAATATTTTCATAACATCCCAAGGTTATTATTTTCAGGGGAGAAAATAGATCCCCTTTATGTGATAAATATTATATTGATGATTTCATTTACTTTGTAAGAAATAAATAAATGTTTTCTATAAGAGTAAAAAGTGTTTATATAAAATTAAATTAAATTTTTTATATCCAAAAATATATAATATAGTTTATTCTAAGGAAAAATTATAATAGTATAAACTTATAATATCACACTTAATCATTTTCCTTTGGTAACCATAATATTATATTGAGTGATTCAAAATAAATTAATCAATTTTTAACTCAACTTTCCTATAAACACAATGTTGTCACTTACTTGCCACATAATCTATAAAACATCAATTATAACATTAATACCACATAAACAAATATAATTTACACTATATAGAGTTATATGAATATAATATATCACATTACATGTTCCTTTCATGGCAAAAATTTACCCATAAAGAAACCCCATGGAGTGAATGATATAACAACATGTTTTCTCCAAAAAGTTTTCTTTGATAAAAAAGAGTTTATGAATAAGTATTATAGTATAATATATCAAATCAAGGACATAAACCTTAATATAAAACTTAAACTAGAATATATAAACAAGAATCACGTATATCAATAAATTATACATGAATGAAAAAAATTAGTTCACAATATTATGAATGTGTTGTAAAATTCTCACCCACATTTTAGTGAAGATAAAAAAGAAAAAAAATGATCAATTTTAAAAACCAATATGAAATACCTCCTAAATAATATCTAATATAGATCCATATTATGGAGTAAAAGTCTAACAAAAATAATTAACAAACATTACTGGTAATATGAAGATAATAATCTAACTATAACTGAATCTTGAATAACAAAATGGACACTTGAGAAATGGTGTATGAATTTTATGAGTAAGTAGGACTATTAATTAAACAAAAATTTTATCCCCAAAGGATATAAACATGGAAAAAATATTAAATCTCCTTTTTAAATCCATAATTTATTAAAGTACATCACAAAAATTAAAAAAATACCCACAAACTAATTATGAATAATAAAAATTGGGGTTTTTAGGTGAAGTTATAATGATGATAAATCTATATCACTTATATTTTATATGTTATATTATCTTTATTATCTACAATTTTCCATCAAAAACACTAATATAACCTTGTAAATCATTTATAGTTCTGATTTAAAATGTATCCAAAATATTTATTTAAATTGAAAAACAACGTTTTTATAACAAAATAAGTGATATATATCATGAAAATATTATATTAAATGAAAAATAAAAAATAAAAAACCTCTAAATAAAAATTACTATTTTGTTCCACAAAGATAAATCATTATTTATGACATTTTCTTCAAGTATACCCTCTATGGTTTGGATTTTTTGTGGAGTGAATTTTAGAAATGAGATTATGTGAGGTTAAGTCATCTCATAGAGAATCTCATTGTATTGTACAATACATACTTATAAATTAATGTGTATTCATGAAATTTTTCCTATTAATAATACTAACTACATTTTTAAGGAAAATGATTGATTTAAGATAATGAACTTAAAATCATAAAAAAAATTGGAATTATATTATCCCACATTTGACACTAAATTTTTATTATGATATATATTAATAAAATATTGAGAGTCGATATTGAAATTAAACCTTTTAGAAAGGTGTATGAGATGAATATAGGTAGAAGATAACATAGGGTTGGGATTTTTCCAATAGAGGAATTTATACAAATACCCTTTACAAGAATCAAAATACATGTAATTAGATGTCAAAATTTAATGCCATGTTAAAAATTGTGACACCTATGTTAATAGGGATATAATTATTAAATGAATTAACTAGTACCAATATATGACATAACACTATATGATTATGGATAATATCATTACTTTTAATGTATTTTCACAAGGACCATAATTGTTCCTTGTAAGACCATTTATCATGAAATATTGTTTTATATTTTAAAGTCACACCAGAAAGGCCATTATTTCTTGTAGTTTAATGAAATATTACTATACCACTAGGTCAATAATACCGAGTGATTGCTTATGTGTTGGACTAACCAATGAGAAACCCTTCAGGTTTTCATTGGATGTCAGTCTAGGTAAAGTAGTGATTCATACACCGAGTAGATAGCATAGAGGATAAGAAAAGTTTATAAATTATTGAGGATAAAATATATTGGAAGAATAATGATAGAAGATATATAATTACTCAAAAAATAAAAAATTACATTAAAAATATAAATAAAAATATAAGTATTATATTGAAGATATATCCTGGGAAAGAAACTTTTTTCCCTAACAACCCTAAAGAAATTTTATGTTGACATATATTATATAGTACAATTAACTTGAATTATATTTATTATAAAATATATACAAGATGCATAATCATTAATAGATCTATATTTGTAATAATAACTCATTGGGTTATATATTTTTTAATATTTTTGTTTCCCATTATGAAATCCATACATGATCATAAAGGTCACACTAATATGGTGAGGAGCCCAGTAAAGGAAATTTTGTTTTAATGGTTAAGGTATGGGTTGAACAACATACTTGGGGTTTTGAAATTATAAAATTTAATCCAAAAAATTAAAATATCCACTTATGATAATTGGGGGTATTTATTCTTGTTATGTGACAGGAATGAGTGTTGTGTACCTGGTATAGTATGAGATATAATTGAAAAAACGTGGGATGAAGGTGTATGATGTTTTCTACCTTCACTCGATCTTACTTGAAATATTCATTGTTAGGGTCCTTCACTAAGGTCTTTATTTATATTTTTTAGAAGTGTTCTTTCATGAATGTTTTATTCATGAAAACTTCTAATGACTCAAATAAACATGTTTTATATCACACCCCTTATGGTTTTATTTAGAAGTCAACTAGGAAATTTATTGATATTAATCATTTATGTCTTGATTTGTTTTATATCAAGTTTCCCTCAATATTATATATCATTAATTTAAAAGTTAACGAGTGGATTTATGGGAAAAAATTCCTTAAGAATCCAACCTCTATTAGATCATAGATAGTATTACTTGTGGAAGGATTAGTTAGTGACACTCATTGAAGAGAATCTAAGTAGTGGAATACTTTAATGAGAGCGTCAGAGGTTCCCGATTTTAAGGAGATAGAATACACTATGCTTGATGTGACACCAAACCATCATTTTCATTTTATATATTTTTTCTAATTTTCATTTCTTTTGAATGTTTTTTTATAAAATTAGGAGTTTTGGGTTGTTTTTATTCATTGACATAGTGGGTATTTACTGTTTTGAGAAAAACATACAACAACCTTACAGAAGACCATTTTTCAGTGAATTTTTTTCTTGCATGGTTCTTCTATATGGGTAGAGAATTGTTAAGTCCAACCCATATATATCCTAGGGTAAACCATGAAAGTATTTTATGACTAAGGGTGATGGTGCACAATATACACATGGACAGTGAAAACATGTGTTACAAGGAAGAAAAAGGTTTATATAATTTTATAGTAACTTATCATAAAGTTTTTGCATGGTTTACCAAACCACGCAACAAAACTATGTCTCGTGTTAAGTTTTTAAAATTTACTAAATTAAAATTTTACCCTTATTATATTTGATGCAACCCCCCCCCCCTCATTTCCCATTTTCATTTATGTCTTGGGGTCCTCATCTGTTTGGCTTATCACCTTCCTTTTGATATTTCAGAGAGTTTCTTCAATTTTGAGTCAATTTCTTAATGTTTAGGCCCTTTTATACACTTTCACTCCTTCCTCTTTTCTTTTTGATTTATTTATTTTCTTCCTTCGTGATTACCCTCTTTAAAAGAACCATAAGTGGATAAATCGACTTAATTATTTAGGTTTTTCTTTTTGATAATTGGTTTTGGTTTCTTAAGGTTCATAATTGATTTCTTTTGGTAGATTATTATATAAAAAACCAGAAGTAATGATTATATCATTGGTTTCCCTATATATATTCCACTAATTTAAGAACCATTAATTGATTGATTGTTTATGAAAATGATATCAATGAAAATTATTATGTTAAATGTTTTAAAAGAAAATTTGAAATGAAAATCATGTCCCAATTGATTTTAATTCAAATAAAATGTTGTTTCTATCTTAAAATATATTATACCAGTACATTGTGTTGAATATCTGTCACCACTTGTTTGATTAAATGATTGAATTGTTTTATATTTGATTTATGATATTTTAAAGGATCCATTGGTTTTTTAGTGGGTTTCCAAATTTTTTCTTGAAATGTTAAAGGTGTTATTTTTATTCTTCAAATGTATTTATATCTTGTCTTCAATTGAATTTTTACAAGGCCTAGTTAGCGCTTTGGAAAAGAATTTTATTCTTCAAAAAACTCTTGAAATGTTCCCTTAGCTTGGTTTGTTTCTAAAGATATGTGAATTTCCAATGTATAGGAAATACTCATTATATTTATGATCTTGGAAGTAATGGAGAATTATTACAATGGATCCTTTATAGTGACCAAAACATTTAAAACATAAATATTACATCTTATTAAATATGTATTCAATACATAACATTATAATGTATGCTAGGATTATATATGTTTAGTGTATTCAGAAACATGGATACATAAAAAACTTATTCATAAGAGATATACATCACCCCTAATATATTCTCTATAACTATATGCCTTTATATACATAACATACTTTAATAATTTCTTCATTACATGGGGAAAAGAAATAAAATATATAGTGAGGTAAAATGATTAGTATGGGAAAATAAAGGGCACATCAATTTTCACTTAAAGATAAGATGAATATAAGTGTATGAGAAAATAATATTTACATTTTAAAACCATACCCAAACTTTTTAAATATAATAATCATGGGTCATGGAATAATTCATGGTAGTTCAAATGATATAAATAATAAAGTAATGAAATAACATGATCCTTGAGAGTATAACATTAACATAAGAGAAAATTTGGTTAAAAACAAATTCTGATAAATAGCATTTCCTTTTTCAAGTATCAAAACCAAGACTAACATAGTGAATAGGGTTAAATACCCATTCCATCATATCATTCATCATAGTTTACTCGGAATACTATGAATGTTTTAAATGCCTCTCACTTTAATAGGCTCACTCACCATTCTAGAACTTATTATCTCTTGAGATTTCCATCCTGAACCAAAACAATAGAGGGATACATAATTATATTCCTATACATCACATAAATAAAATCATAAATATCAATGATATAAGATCATAAAACATTCATCATCTGATCATATCATCACCAATGAAAATGGAAACAAGTTTCCTAACATTTCATCATTACTCATAGCATAACATGTGAAAAAGAAACAAGTTTCATAAATGTAAAATTAGAACTTAATTACCCTATGGTAAAGAAACATGTTTTATAGAGTTAAAAACAAATAATCATTGTCAAAAGAAATCCAAATAATTAAATCTGATGTTATTATTGGATAATATCCCCAATAAAACATAAGTAACCTCAAATGACTTTATCATAGATGAAAAATGAGTCTAAAATATCATTAAAAATTTTCATGAGGAAAATACCCTATTCACTTTCAAATTAACTTTTTAAAATCTAATAATTTCTATAATATAAATTTAAATATTTTATTGGTAAATAACCTTGGAAAATTTTAAAGGAACATTAATATATTTTAGTGCTCATAATATATGGAACTTCTGTTCAGGATGTGTATATAAAAAAATTTCCTTTCCAATTTTCAATAAAAAGTAATCATTTCCTTGTTTTGATATTCATAACCAAATTCCTTTTAAATAATTTTTTAAAATAAAATAATTTGTTAAAATGAAATTAAATTTTTATAGGATAATAAAAACATTATTGTCAATTTTTTTTTTAAACATGGGTATGGAGGAGAATGAATTTTTGACCGAAGAGGGATAAAAATTCATTTTTTATTAAAAATATTATTTCAGTATATGGAGTTAATAAATAGAGAAAAATGAAATAAAAAAATTAATCTCATAAAATGATCGAAGGATAATAGAGTTCATTATATTATTGATAGATAGGATATGAAATTCCATCATCTGAAACATAACCATAAATAATCCTGTTAAACAATAAAATTGTATCATAACACCCTTCCAACACTGGTTTCTTTTGAATCATAATCACAATTAAAGAATAACATCAAATAAAACTATAATTATCATAAAAATAACGATAATAAATATATGAAATTTCATTGTGGTTTCATATACACCTTTTACAAATTGATAGTTGTAGAACATCAAACACGTCTCAAAAAACCAATATTGAGATGGAGAACCCTTACTGATTTTCTAATATCGGTTTAAAAACCTCATCAATGAGATATAATTATATATATTTTTAAATATAATATTTTTCATGAAAAAAACATAAAATAAATTCATTTAATTTTATAAAAAATTCAATGGAAACATGTGGTGAACTTGTCATAAGTCTCACAGAAATAAAAATGAGATAAGAAACCCTCACCTATGTTTGAATTAATTTGAATTCACTCTTTTATGATATATAATAAAATTATGTTTATTATAATTATATAATATAATAATTTAAATACTTATAATATCATTTATGATACACTTATAAATTTCAAAACACGTTTATAAATAATTCCTTACTAAAATAATCATTTCATAGTGTTAACTTTTTCATTTTTCATGGGGGTTTTCGATCAGTAGTTCTGGAACTTGTAAATTTATCATATTTCCAACAAATAATTAATTTTAATCCTGAAATAAATATCATATATATATATATTCATATATAAATGGTATAAAATAAAAAACAAATTACATTATTTGTATAGATGGTTGGTCGTACGTATACATGAATGTTATTTTAAATTTTTGAAGAACAGAATGATGGAATGGTAAATATTAATTCACACTTAAAGAATAATTATTATATAAAATATCTTATATTTATTAATTTAATATATATAAATTTCCATCCATTTAAACATAAATGAAAAAATTAATCACATCAATTCATGGAGGTTGTAGTCCACATGTATCCTTGAGTGACGTTATCATTTTCTAATGGATTGTAATATAGGAAGGTAGATATGAAATTATAAATAAATAACAATAAATAGGTCATAAATATCTTATATATAAATTAAAACAATAATAATAAATTTCTATGATTCATGGTAATGGAAAACGAATTGTATCGCTGTGTTGAGGCGGTAGTCCATACATAGCCACATACGATATTTTCACTTCACATTTGATAGAATAGATGGTAGATATTGGTTGTTATATAATAATAATAAAATTTAGTTATATTGAGGATACATATGTTTTCATTTTATCGTGAATACTAAAAATCTAGATGATTTAGAAGAAGCAATAAATTGAAAGTGGTCGGGTAAGATGATTACCTATTTTTTGGTTGGCACCCATTGAATAATTTCGTAAAGACCCATGAAATAGAATTTTAAAAAGAAACACACTTCTAATTCATGGATAGAATAATTTATAAGTTAATTGGGTAGGATTTTTGTGAGATATATGGATCAATGTTCTTTAAATAAGATAAATAAAGGGTGTTATTTTATAAGTGGTGGAGAGGACATGCTTGGAATTACTTAAAATATTAAAATATAATAAACCCATAACCATGAAAGATGATTCAAAATCACCAGAGACTAGAACTTGGGTCGAATAAGATAAAAATAAGGCCATACAATAGGATGTAGAAAATTTTAATTGTAACTATGAGTCGTATCTCTTGGTCTAACCCCTGGTAAACCCTTTTTAACCTTAATCATAGTAACAAATTTTTACTATTTTACGATTCATTATGAGAAAAATTAATTTGATCATATTAAATAATATCAATTATTCAAATTTAAAATATTTAATGATTTTTATAAATTTAAATTTATATAAGTGGTATAATTTATTTTAAAATTAAACATGAAAATTAAGATGAAAAACAGTTTTCCAAAAGAATTTTTTGTTATGTATAAAATGTTTCATATCAAAATTCAACAAAAATATTGATTCAAATTATCTAAATTTAATTATTTATAATAAAATTTAACTATTTATATATTTAAAACCATTCTATTAAAAATAATTAAATTCATTAAAAAAATAAGAAAATTTTAATAAAAATATATATTTTCACTATTCATGAAAAAACTCAATCTTTTTAGAAAATTTTCAAAATTTCACCCCAAGATAACTTCAAAATTATAATTTAAAAAATGGTGTAAACGTTAAAAATATATTTTATAACATTCCTATAAATTATTTTTAATATAAATGCATAAAATGAAAAAATAATATTTTTTTTAGAAAATGCATATTAAGAAACAAAATTACCTTATATCAAAGTCACGAAAATTGATAATTAAAATGGAATTAATTAGATTACTATAAATAAAATGGATCATACTAAAATTTCATACCAATTGAATAATATTATTTTACATTTAAATTATTTATTTCAATGAAAAGAAATGACAAAATTTGAAAAAAAACAATATTTTCAGTATTTATTGAAAAATAAATCACTTCATAAAAATTCAAAAATTTCACCCTCATTTAATTTTGATATGAATATTTAAAAAATGGTGTGAATTTAATAAAATAGTATTACTAAAATTTCAATAAATTAATTTTAATTTCACTTCACAAAATACAATTAAAACCATTTAAAAATGCATTTTTGAAGTATAAAACGAATTTTCTAAAAACGTAGTGATTATTTTCAAAGAATTAATAAATATATTATTATTGGGTAGGAATATGATGTATATATTTAATAATGATATTACTCATATTCAAACTTTATAATTTAATTTTCAGGTTATTACAGTGTATTAAATAATGGTTCATTATACTCGGAGTGGCGTATATTGCAAGCTATTGAGAAAATTAAAATTTATTTGAAGGGAAATATATAATAAAATAATAGGGTGTTACATTACCCCCCCCCCCCACCCCTTAAATAAATTGATACCCTATAATTTTATATTGGTCATAAAAGGTTCAATATTTCAAAATAACGTTTTTAAAAACCCAAATCATAGAGAGTAATAATAAAACATTCATTTAAAAGGGAAAGTCGAAAACCCAAAGGTAAAAAAAATACCACATATTTGTGATCCCAAAAAAGGATAACATTAATTGGAAGTTTAAATATGCACATTGTGGAGAATGATATCATCAAAAAACTATTAAAGTCTTATAGAAAGAATGTTAATGATAAAGTTAATTACTGTAAAATCATAAAACATTAAGTGGTGAAAATGCATCAATTTATCAAAAATGAATTTAAAATAATATAATGTTAATTTAAATATAATTTTCTAAATGTTGAGGGATTATTTTTGTATTAATATAGTGGATATTAGAATATATTCTTTCTTTATTTTTTCCATTTTCTAAGAAAAATTTCATCCTTTTTTTAGGATTTATTAGTTTTAAATTCATCCATTACATCATGAAATGAATATTCATGATGAATGTTTCATGCTGAAAATACTAAAATTAAAATTTAATTTATCCAAGGTAAATAAAATAATTACAATTCATTCCTACCATATCAATATATTTGTCAAAACTAAAATAATTAGAATAGGTTATCTAATATGGATAAATAAAACATTAATATTTATATCTGTAATAATAACACCCAAAGTTCAACTTAAACCATTCTATAAGTATTTAACCCTAAACTCTTCCAAAATATATTTGGCCAAAAAAATAAAAAAACTTGTAAAATAGTTCCCCAAATTTCCAAAATCAGATTAACATTAATCCCCAAATAACATAAATTATCTCTTATATTAAGATACCAAATATGGGAATCACTTGATCAAATATTTTCTTAAAACATTATAATAATATGAATCAATATAAAACCTAAATAAAATCAAAAATGATACCAAATATTAACATCCACATTTTTCCTTAAATAAAATCACAGATTATTGATTATATTCCATAAATCAAAAAATGGAATAAAATTCATCAAATTTGGCCTAAATAACATTGTTGTAAAATTTCTAACCAATTTATATGTCCCTAATACTGTCCCATTAAGTTAAAAAATTTCAATCACCTCTTTATCCCAACATAATATTATTAACTCAACACCAAACAAATATTAAGGGTTATATTTCCATTAGTCACGTGTTCTATTAAAATATATCCTTACCATTAAATAAATTTTCTTGGTTATTGATACCATTAAACAAAGGCTTTTAGATCATTAATGAAAAATAACTATGGAATAATAAGTAAATGTTTCCTGATTCTTCTAACCATTATATCACTGATATAACACTTCTACAACATAATTCTTTAATCCTAATATATAAATGTGAAATCATAGTCCTAGTTCACTAATAATTTAATAAACTTTAGGTCCACAAGACCTTAACCATGCCTCCCCTTATACAAAAGGATATTGATTAGTAGTGAGGGTGTTGGTGGTATGATGGGGAAATTGTACCTTATTTATCAGAGTGAAGCACAATGGTAAATAAATACCATGTAAACCGTATATAATCATGGTGGAAATAATGAGGTAGTAGAAATAAAGCATATGGATAATAATAAATGGAGTAACATTAAGTAATAAATAGTTTCATACAAGGATGATGTTATAGATAAACCAAATATGGCACAAGAAGACATGGAATTAGGTACACATATGTAATTCATATAGAAAATAAAATAATAATAACAATAAAACCTAACCTCTAAGGGAATCCTGAGAAGTTTGTAAGACATGTTATCCCAAGCTCCCATCCTAAAAACAAATCAACCCTCCACATATAGGAGCTTACCTTTAACCTTACCTACACCTATTAAGTTTTTCAAGGTACCAAACAATGGCCCAAACATGGAGTGACTAAAACTCAGTAGTCCACAACCATCAGTGTCTAATGCCAATCCAGTATGTTAGTATAATGTTTATAGTGAAAAACTATATTGAATATAACCATTAAAGTAAATATTACCCATGTCTAGCTTATGCTCTTCATGGAATACATGTTCGACCCTACCTCGTTCTACCTAATCTAGATATCTTTTAACATAAGACCATAATTGGTTAGAGACCCCAAAAAAACATAAAAAGATCCCACATATAAAAATCATAAGTGATCCAAAGGAGATCCATGGGATCTTTGACTATTGAAAGTAAAGACCACATATAGTGATAAACATATATGTTAGGATAAGGGTTATGGTGTAATCCAATGGAAAAACCCTCATAATTATTCCCTGAAGGTTCCTAATCGAGCCTGAGGAAAGGTATAAGAAAATATGCTGATAGGATTCATTAAATTCTAATAGGTCATCAAAGGCAGTCTGTAAGACACATCAATTAATCACCCCATGTCTTATGAGTTCTCCCAAGGCATTCCTTGTTAGGAATCTAAGTCTCAAGGTACCCCATGCCATTATAGTGATCAAGGTCCATAATAATAACCATGAATAATATAGTAAGTGATCAAGAGACAATTTAAGTCTCTATAAATTATATATATTTAATTTAACAATTTATCCATCCAATCTATAACTATAAAACCAAACACATCATATGGGTGGTTTTGTCACGACCCTTCCTCAGGGATCATGCCATGACTACCCCAAGCCCGCCTTCCATAGGCCAGGGGCTGGAGACTAGCACCAAGGCGTAATTCCCGGTAAAAAGGGAAGGCATTGCCTTTGTAAAGTAAACAAACACCATAGAGCAAGCAAGTAGTAGAAGTAAACACTAAGTAAAAACTGAGTACAACAGTAAGTGCGGAAAAGTAAGTGGGACAGTATACAATCCCAAACTGAAAGTAAAGTACAACTGGAAGGGAAAATAGAAACTGAAAAGTAAAGATGCAACTTCGAGCTGTCCACTGGAAATCTCACCTGAAGGGTGAGTACAGATAGCCTCCACAGCTCCTCGGGTCGAGTCGTCCACTCCGAGAACGTCCCGTCCAGTGGTCCACCTCCAAGTATCGTCCTGCTCTGCAAGCCTCAACCGCGATCAGCGATGTCCGTCGTCTGCAACCAACACAACGTAGTGCGGGCATAGCCCGTGCAGGGGTGAGTATAAGCTACTCAGTAGGGACCCCGAGACCCCTGAAGGTCTACTAGAATCCACAAAGGATAATCCACAAAGGAAAGATACAATCACGAAATAATATTCGACACTGCCTAGGTATATGCCCATACATATACCTAAGTCATCAATTCTCGTTCGGCTCTAACATCCGAGCCCAAGTACAACTCAGTCCACACAGGAAAGAAAAACGTAAATCCACATAGGATAGCACAACACAATCCACATAGGAAATCAAAATAGGATTCATCTCACGCAGATATACTTCTTCGTAAGACGATAGAGATGATCAGATATTTCCACCGATTCATCTAAGTCGTCGGACCCACAAAGGATCGATATGTACTAACCCCCGCAATGACCCACAAAGGATCTGACCCTCAAAGGATCGATAGGTAACTAACCCCTAAAATGATCCACAAAGGATCTAACCCACATAGGATCGATAGGTAACTAACCCCCGCAATGACCCACAAAGGATCTGACCCACACAGGATCGATAGGTAACTAACCCCTGCAAAGACCCACACAGGATCGGACCCACACAGGATCTGTAGGTGCTGGCCCACACAGGACCGCTGAGCACTGACCCACACAAGATCGGACCCACACAGGATCTGTAGCACTGATCCACATAGGATCGCTGAGTGCTGTAGTCTTCGTCGTCGAGTCCACTGAGGATCTCTGTACAGTCGTCGTCGTCGTCGTCGCAGTCGCAGTCAGCTCTAGGGTTCCCGCACACAGCAAGCTCATTCGGGAGGGTCCGCTCCACGAGCTGAGAGGCTGATACATCAACTGACACATAGTCCAGAGTTTATGTATCCAAAAGTTCCGCATCGTCAACAGGAACTCAACGTCGCAGAAGGCGCGTCAATCAGACGCCTGGTCTGAGAGTTATTGGCTTTTTCGTATCAGGGGCCCGGTTGGTTTTTAAGTACGAACCAACCCGGCCAAACCCAAAGTTCTCCGAAAGATTGAGTGTAATATGTCAAAATGACAGTCTCAATCCAAGGATCATATTTCCACTGACGGTGCGTTGATCGGAGGTCCGTAGCCCAAGATATGGGAAAAAGACCGAAAGAGGTCTGAAAACGGGGGGTTTGGGCCCGGACAGACCCGGTCCAACCCCCCCTGGGTCGGCCCGAACCGGGTCGACCCCACCCGGGTCCGGGTCCGAACTGGATGTCGTGACACAGCCCGGCTGACGCGGCCCAGCCCGGCCAGTGCGGCCTGGCCCGGCCTGGGCGCGACCCGGCTGGCGCTGGCTGGGTGGCCAGCGGGTCGGCTCGTCCGTTACGGCCGAGCGAAGCGGGGGGCGCACTGCCCCCGTGTGGAGAGACCGCGGCCCCGCGTGGGGTCTCCCTTGCCAGCGGACGCGGCCAGTTTCCGCGTCCCGTTCTCTCCGGTCCCGCACGGTCGCGGGACCGTGGCCTGCCGCCGCGGAGGCTCCTCCTGGCGGCGTGTCAGGCACAGCCGCCACCTGTCGCCGGCGAGGCGCGCCGGCGGGCCGCTCCGCGGACCACCGGATGAGTTCTGGTGGTCAGAAATGCATGTTGTCTTCGCCAAAGGCCCTCCCGGGGCCCTCCCTTCACTGTGAGGACCTCACATCACCCGTGCGGCCTGCTTTTTCGTCGCTCTCCAATCCGCTCACTAAGAACGAAGAGACGATGGGTTCGGACTTGTTCGTTGGTCTGCACCCACCGTGTTAGTGGTTTTAAAAAGTCTTCTGACAAATATTTTAAACATATGTCGTGGGTATAAGATCACAAGATTTTAAATGCACCAAAAGAATCCATACCGAGGATATAATTCACAAGAATTAAAAGAACCGCAATCCCCTACCTCAATCGGTTGTTGATCGAAGATTTTTGCGGGGAAGGAACATCGCGGAAGAAGCGTCGCGGAAGGAGGATCGTCGGCGTCGCGGTACACGGCGTCGCTTCGTCGATCTCCGAGGGTTCGACGCTCTTTGTTGTCTTTCATCAGAGGTCAGCGTTCTTCATCGGCGACGATGCGTGTCACGACCCGTCCTCGGGGCCCGTGCCGTGACTACCCCAAGCCTGCCTTCCATAGGCCAGGGGCTGGCGACTAGCACCAAGGCATAAATCCCAACAAAAGGGAAGGCATTGCCTTTGAAAAGTAAACAAGCACCACAGAGTAAGCAAGCAGAAAAGTAAACACTAAGTAAAACTATAACAAGCTGCACTGGAAGTAAAAGGGGCCGGAAATACAAGCCCAACTGTAAAGTACAACTGAAAGGGGAAAACAACAACTGTAAAGAAAAGCTGCAGCGTCGAGCCGTCCTCTAAAGGTCCCACCTGAAGGGTGGGTACAGATAGCCTCCACAGCTCCTCGGTCCAGTCGTCCGCTCCGAGTACGTCCCGCCCAGTGGTCCACCTCCAGGTACCGTCCTACTCCGCACGCCTCCACCACGGTCAGTGTTGTCCGTCGTCTGCAACCAACACCACGAAGTGCGGGCATAGCCCGTGTAGGGGTGAGTATAAGCTACTCAGTAGGGACCCCGAGACCCCCGAAGGTCTCCCGAAATCCACGAAGGATAATCCACAAGGAAAGATACAATCACGAAGTAACATCTGACACAGCTTAGGTATATGCCCATACATATACCCAAGTCATCAATTCCCGTTCGGCTCCAGCGTCCGAGCGCAAGCACAACCCAGTCCACACAGGAAAGAAAAATGTATACCCACACAGGATAGCACAACACAATCCACAAAGGAGAGTAAACTGTAAATCCACACAGGATAGCTCAACACAATCCACAAAGGAGAGTAAACAGAAGATTCAGCTCACACAAGTATACATCATCAAAAAGGGTGAAAGAGATGATCAGACATAGATACTGAATCATCTAAGCTGGGACCCACATAGGATACAAGACCAGCCGTCCTCATCGTTTCATTTATGCCGGGACCCACATAGGATACAAGACCAGCACAGAGTCATCTAAGATGGGACCCACATAGGATACAAGACCAGCACTCTTCATTGATTCATCTATACTGGGACCCACATAGGATACAAGACCAGTATTGAATCATCTTAGCTGGGACCCACATAGGATACAAGACCAGCACAGCTAGGACCCACATAGGATACAAGACCAGCTGTCTTCATTGATTCAACTATACTGGGACCCACATAGGATACAAGACCAGTATTGAATCATCTAAGCTGGGACCCACATAGGATACAAGACCAGCACAGTTAGGACCCACATAGGATACAAGACCAGTTGTCTTCATCATCGCAGTCCACTGAGGATCTCTGCACCGTCATCGCTGTCGAAGTAGCAGTCGCAGCCAGCACTAGGGTTCCCGCACACAGCAAGCTCGTTCGGGAGGGTCCACTCCACGAGCCGAGAGGCCGAATCATCAAATGTCACAAGTCTGAAGTTGATGTATCCAAAAGTTCTGTACCGTCAACAGGAACTCAACATCGCAGACGGCGCGTCATTCGGACGCCCGGTCTGAGAGTTATTGGCATTTTCATCCCAGGGGCCCGGTTGGTTTTTTAAGGCAAAACCAACCCGACCGTACTCCACCTGCGTCCTAACCTCGGGCGGAGTATGCCAAAAGATCCGTCTCACATAGAGTAATCCACCAAAACTGACGGCACGTCAATCGGACGTCCGTAGCTCAAGATATGAGTGTTTCCGCTTCGGGGGCCCGGTTGGTTTCGTGTACGAACCAACCCGGCCGAACTCAAAGTATTCTGAAACATTGAGTGCGATATACCTAAACGACCATATCAATCCAAGGATCGCGTCGCCGCTGACGGCGAGTCGTTTGGAGGCCCGTAGCTCAAGTTACGGGCGTTTGAACGAAAATCGTATGAAGACGGGGTCCGGGCCCGGCCCGACCCGGCCCGACCCGGTCCGACCCGGCCCGACCCGGCCCGACCCGGTCCCACCCGGCCCGACCCGGCCCGACCCGGCCCGACCCGGTCCCACCCGGCCCGACCCGGCCCGACCCGGCCCGACCCGGCCCGACCCGGCCCGACCCGGCCCGACCCGGCCCGACCCGGCCCGGCCCGGTCGGACCGGTCCGGCTCGGCCGAGCGACCGACGCGGGAGGAGCCGCCGCTCCCGCGTGACACCCGCGGGACACCCGCGGGACACCCGCTGGACACCCGCTGGACACCCGCGGGACACCCGCTGGACACCCGCGGGACACCCGCTGGACACCCGCGGGACACCCGCTGGACACCCGCGGGACACCCGCGGGACAACTCCGCGGCACCCGCGGGGTGCCGCCCTGGACACCCGGGGGCGCCGCGTGACAACCCCGCGGCACCCGCGGGGTGCCGCCCTGGACACCCGGGGGCGCCGGACCCGCACGGCCGCGGGTCCACGGGCGCCGCCGCCTCCGTCCGCCGGCGCCGCCGTGCCGGCAACCCGCGCCACCGCCGGCTTCCGCGGGCCGCCGGAGTCACTTCGGTGGCCCGTTTTCCTTCTCGTCTGCGCCGTTGTTCCTCCCGGATTCCATTCTTCACTACGGGATCATCAAACATCCGTTGCGGCACGTTCCGTCGTCGCCCGCCAAATCCGCAAAACACGAAGAACGGTGGAAGGTTGCTGGGCCGTGTTCATTTGACCCGCACCCTCCGCGTTAGATAAAAACAATGGGAGAAACTGTTCAACGCATGAACCGACAATTTTAATAAAATAAAATTGTTCATTTGAAACCGGTTCTTTAATTTTTAAAGAACGTTCACGGGAATATAAAGAGGGGTATTCCAAAATTATAAAATCCCTACCTCGTTGGTCGTCGCGCGTGAGCGTTCTTCGCGTAATTGCTCGTCGCGGAAGGTGGAGATCGTCGCATCGTCGCGGGAAGGTGTCGCGTCGTCGCGGAATCCAGCGTTGAGTCGGCGAGCTCAACGGACCAAGAACAACAGATTTAAATTATAAATAATTAAATCTGTGTTTCATTTAAAACCCAAAAGAACCTTTAGAGGAAACCCAAAATCACTCACCTCAAACGGTTGGTGATCGGAGATCGGGGCGGGGAAGAACGTCTCGGACGGGAGCGTCGTCGATTTCCGGGTTCGGCGTTCTTCGCGTTCTTCGCGTTCTTTACGTTCTTCGCAAGGGAGAAGAAGATACAAGGGTCCTCTCAAATCCTTTCAACGCGCAAATAACCAGAGGTCGTGCGTTGGGCTTATTTTATTATTACGCCAACGAATTTGAAAACTGGTTAAGAAACGATTGAATTAATTCGTTGAATTAATTCGACGAAAGAAACTGCCCATTTAATTCACGAAATAAACCGCCTAATTAAATGGTCTGTTAAGATTTTAAGAAACGCGTCAGTTGACTTTCATAAAGACGGGTTTTCACGGGTGCGTTTCTTAGCGGAAAGAAACGGCGGGGCTCGTGCGGGCCCCACCTCACAAATATCCTACCAAGGGGGTAGGATATTTCTGGATAGCATCCTATCCGGTTTAACTCAGTTCAAGCCGCCTTTAAGTGGCTTCAAGTGGCTTCCAAGTGGCTTAAGTGAAATAAAATAAAGTTGTCGCAAAATTATTTTATTTCTTAACTTTAAGCCTGAAAATTAAAAACCACACCCGAGCAAACGCAACTCCGGAAGAGGCGTTTCTAGGCGAATACCGGCGTTGCGATTTCATCGGTGCCCTCAGAATTTGATTCTGGGCACCGGTTAAAAAGTTAGAAAAACCCACTCGTGTTCACTGAACGTACCCGAGCCAAACTTCGGAAATTGATTCCGGGCACACCGGGCCTCGGAATCAGGTGCCGTCAGAAACTGCGTTCTTGTAAAATTCCAAAGAAAATTAAGAAAAAAAAATTCCTTGAAATTTACGGGTCTTTACAATGCGTTCTTCGCGTTCTTCGCGTTCTTCACGAAGGAGGATGAGGATCTTCATGCTTTAGAGTTTCTCCAAATCCTCTCAACAAGCCACCCCCAAGTAAAACAAGTGTTGGTCTTATTTTATTCCCGATGCCAACAATTAGATTTCAAAGTTAAGAAACGAACAATTAATTCGATGAATTAATTGTAACGACTTAACTGCCCAAATAATAGGGGCATTTAGTGTTTAAGTAAACACACCGGTTGACTTTATTTAAAAGAGGTTTTCGCGGGTGAGTTACTTAGAGGGGAATAAACGGTGGGGCTCGTGTAGGCCCCACCTCACAAATATCCTACCAAGTGGGTAGGATATCGTGGGTCCCACCTTATCCTCTTAACCTGGCTTAAGTGGCTTTAAGTGGCTTTAAGTGAAATAAAATAAAGTGTCTCACCACTTTTATTTTATTTCTTAACTTAACCCCAAAAATTAAAAACCACACCCGAGAAAACGCAACTCTGGAAAAGGTGTTTCTAAGAAAATATCGGCACTGTGATTCCATCGGTGCCCTCAGAATTTGATTCTGAGCACCGGCTCAAAAGTTAGAAAAACATGCTCGTTCGTTCACTGAACGCACCTGAGCCAAACTTCGGAAAATGCTTCCGGCACACCGGGACTCGGAATCAGGTGCCGTCAGAAACTGCGTTCTTGTAAAATTCCAAATAGAATTAAGAAAAAAAATTCCTTGAATTTTACAGGTCTTTACATCACTCCCACCTCAGGGATTTATGTCCATGTAAAGATAAATTATAAACTAGGAAAACAAATGTGGGTACTGAGCACGCATCTGAGCCTCCCACTCCCAAGTGATTTCCTAGAGGTTCTCGTGCTGCCATCTGATGCGCACTAGAGGAATTGACTGTCCACGCAGGACCCGCTCCTGTCGATCCTCGATCTCCACCAGGACCTCCACAAAGGTTTCCCCATCATCAATGTCCAGCTCCCCATGGTCAATGATATGCGTTGGGTCGTGCACGTATCTCCTCAGATGGGATACGTGGAAGATGTCGTGCACCCGGTGCAACTGAGGTGGTAGAGCCAGGCGATATGCCACCTCGCCAATCCTGCTGAGGACCTGGAATGGTCCGATGAAGCGTGGAGACAACTTGCCGCCTCGGCCAAATCTCTGTAATCCACGTCGAGGTGAGACACGCAAGAAGACGTGGTCGCCATCCTCGAACTCTAGTGGCCTCCGCCTCTTGTCAGCATAGGACTTCTGCCAGCTCTAAGCAGTCCTCATCCACTCCTGGATGATCTGGAGATTCTCTGTCGTGGCCTGGACCATCTCTGGTCCCACAAGTGCTGACTCCCCAGGGTCTGTCCAGCACAAAGGAGATCTTCAAGGTCGTTCGTACAATGCCTCGTATGTTGCCATCCCGATGGTGGAGTGGTAGCTATTGTTGTGCGCAAACTCCACCAAGGGTAGGTGGTCCTCCCAACTGCGACCAAAGTCGAGGACACATGCATGGAGCATGTGCTCGAGAGTTTGTATGGTCCTCTCCGTCTAACCATCTGTCTGAGGGTGAAAGACGGTGCTCAGACATAGCTGCATCCCGAACGCCTCCTGCAACCCCTTCCAAAGTCGGGAAGTAAAGAGAGCATCTCGATCGGAGACGATAGATGATGGCACACCGTGAAGCCGTACAATCTCCTGGATGTAGAGACGTCCCAAGCTCTCTACTGAGCCCTTCTCTCTTATGGGTAAGAAGTGAGTCAACTGGGTGAGTCGGTTGACAATCACCCAAATAGAGTCGTGACCTCTGGAAGTGCGTGGAAGTCCAGTCACAAATTCCATAGATAACCCGTCCCACTTCCACTTCGGGACCTCCAAGGGTTGTACCAAACCTGCTGGTACCTGATGCTCTGCCTTCACCTGCTGGCAGGTGAGGCATCAAGAAACGAACTCTGCCACAGCCTTCTTCATGCCCGGCCACCAGTGCTGTCGTCTGAGATCCTGGTACATCTTCGCCACTCCAAGATTTACCGCCAACGGAGAAGTGTGAAAATCTCTCCGCAACTACTCCCGTAAAGCAATGGGTACCAAGGTATGTCCTCTGAAAAGGACGTCATGCTCTTCTCCAAATTAGAAACCATCAAGTGCCTGTCCTGAGGATATCTGCGCAAGCCGCGTCTCACAGTCGGCGTCCCCACACTGTGCCTCTCTGACCCGCTGCAGTAGTGGAGGGGTGACTATGAGAGACTGAAGGAAGTCTGCTCCATCTCTATCCACGAAGGATATTTGCAAAGTGGCCAGCTGCTCTGTCTCCTCCTTAAGTAGCTGAATTCCCGTCCTCCTGCTGAGAGCATCGGCTACTACGTTCCCCTTCCCAGGAATATAGACTATCTCAAAGTCATAGTCCTGGAGGAACTCGAGCCATCGCCTCTGTCTCAGGTTCAAGTCTTTCTGAGATAAGATGTACCTGAGACTCTGATGGTCAGAATAGATTATAAAATGCTCGCCCATCAGATAGTTCCGCCATGTCTTCAGAGCGAAGACCACTGCTGCTAACTCCAGGTCATGGGTAGAGTAGTTCTGCTCATGCGGCCTCAACTGATGTGATCTATAGGCGATAATTGCCCGCTCCTGCATCAAGACACATTTGAGTCCAGTCTCTGATGCATCGCAGTAGACTATGTACCCTACTCCCTCCTCCGGAAGCCTCAAGATAGGGGAGCTGGTCAATCTCCGTCTCAGCTCCTGGAAGCTCTGCTGACTTCTGTCTGACCACACAAAGGGTTTCCCCTTCTTCGTAAGAGCTGAGAGTGGTTCCGCGACTCTGGATAAGTCTATCACAAATCTCCGATAGTATCCAGCTAGTCCCAAGAAACTCTGCACCTCCGTCACGCTCCTGGGTGGCTCCCAAGATAGCACTGCCTCGATCTTCGTAGGATCCACTGCAACTCCCGCCTCAGAGATGACGTGTCCCAAGAAGTGGACCTCACGTATCCAGAACTGACACTTCGAGAGTTTTCCATAAATCTAGTGATCTCGGAGTGTGTCTAGTACAACCCGCAAGTGGTAGGCGTGCTCCTCCTCAATCGTCGAGTATATCAAAATGTCGCCGATGAAGACCACGACAAATCGATCGAGGTATGGCTAAAAGATCATGTTCATGAGTCCCATGAACACTACTAGAGCGTTGGTCACCCCGAAAGGCATAACCAAGAACTCATAGTGGCCATACCGACATCTGAAGGTCGTCTTCTGCACGTCCTCGTCCCGAACTCTGAGCTGATGATAGCCTGACCTGAGGTCTATCTTTGAGAACCACCGTGCTCCCTTGAGCTGATCGAAGAGGTCATCAATCCTCGGTAGCGGATACTTGTTCCTCACTGTCACCTGGTTCAGGCGATGATAGTTGACACAAAGTCACAAGCTCTCGTCCGCCTTCTTGGCGAACAATATCGGGGAAGCCCGGGGTGAAACACTGGGTCGGATGAAACCCTTGCCCTGCAAGTCCTCCAACTGTACCCGTAGCTCTCAAAGCTCGGCGGGAGCCATCCGATATGCTGGAGTGGATATCAGGGCTGTCCTGGGGTACAGATCAATATAAAATTCTACCTCTCTGCGAGGAGGTAGTCCTGGAACGTCGTCGGGAAAGATGTCCACATACTGATCCACCACTGCAGGAAAACTAGGACTCTGCACGTCAACTACTCCTAGGATGAGGCTAGCCAACTGATTAGTGATGGGTTGTCCTCTCCTCTACGGAAGTCCATCCTGTGCTGTGAAGGCTCCCTTCTCGCCGGTGAAGGTGAACCTGCTCCCGTCGGTGCGTACACATCGCACCTTGAGCCTAATACTGTCGATCTGAGCATGGACTATGGATAACCAATCCATGCCCAAGATGACATCGTAAGGCCTCGACGTCGCTACAAGAAGATCCCAGCCAAAGCTCTCGCCTCCTAGAGTAAGCTCACACTGCCGGCACCAGTGCGTAATCGTCGAGTCTGCTCCCGTAGGAGTCTCTAGCCGTAAGGATCGAGCCAACGGCTCTGTCGGAATCTCCGAGCTCCGAACAAGGGCAGCGGCTATGAAAGAATGACTCACTCCTGTGTCTATAAGAACTACAGCAAGGGTTGAATAGACACAGATAGTACCTCAAATCATCTCGGGCGTGCCGTGGTCGTAGGCCTCCGCTACCTGGAGTTGTGTCTGTCTCTACCTGCCAGCTCCCTGTGGCCGGGGTGGACCTCCTGGTGGTGGTGGTGGTAGAACCTCAAAGCATCACCCACCACCTGCTGCTCGGCCAGCTCCTCTGCCTCATCTTCCTGCTCCATGCGGACCGCCACGGTCAACCCTCTGCCTCTGCCTGGGTGGCCCCTCAACCGTCTGTTGCTCCTCAGCACAGCGGGTCGGGCAGTCACGATCCATGTGGCCCTGCCCGCCACATGCGTAGCACTGCCTGCCTCTCGAAAGACTGGCTTCGTGCTGTATGCCCCGCACTGCTGAGCCAGTGTCCTAAGGTTGTCTGCCTGAGGGTCTGGCTTGCCTGGACCCATGAGTTATCTGTCGACTGCCTGCTACAGAAGACTCTGCTATGTGCCGCCCCGCGGTAGGTCTCGTTGCTGAAGAAGGCTCAGCAAGGAATCTCTCGATCAAAAGGGCTCGCTCCAGTACTCCTGCCTGAGTCGGAATGCTAAGAGAGATCAGCGATGCCTTGATCTCATGCCTCAATCCCTGCTCAAAGTTCCGGGCCCAGAAGAATGGGTCCCGTACCATGTCTGTCGAGTAGCGCGAGAGATCGGTAAATCTCACCGAGTATTGGGAAACCGTCAAGTTGCCCTGCCGCAACTGAAGAAGCTCCTGGATGCACACCGCACGGAGGGTGGTTGGGACGAACTCCAAGCGGAAGAGTCTCTCAAAATCCGTCCAGAGAAGAGATGCCTCATCGTGCACCTGGAGCATCAAGATCCACCATCTTCATGCTGCCGCGTGCAGTAGGCTCGTTGCGAGGATCACCATGAGGTCTGCTGGTGTCCTCACTAACCTAAAAACTCGTATAACTGCCTCCAGCCAGTCCTCGGCTGCCTGGGGGTCCATCTCCCCACGGAACCTGGGCGGTCGCTGGCGCTGAAACTCGTGCAGTGCACTAAGGTGACATGCATCGTCATTGGCTGGGGCTGGTAGCATCGGTGGCTTGATGGGTAAAGGTACCGCCGGTGCCTTAGCTATCAAAGGGCCCTGTACCGAGGCCTCGTCGCTCGGTGGGCTGTCGTCACGTACAACTCTCGGAACCCTAGCTGGCTGACGTCGTGGGGCCATCCTGAAAAGAAACAGGTGTGCCACTGTCAAAATAGTATACCCGGTGAGCTGACACAAAGTAATCACAAAGAAAACTTGAAACACACATGCAATCAATGTTTTTGTGCATTAAGTCAGAAATCAGAAGTCAGGGTCCTGGTGTACGGATACGTCGGCCGCTGCACCAACACTGGACTCCCTGGACTGATAACCACACCCAATACACTTAACACCATTTCTTCACATAGAAAAAGATCAGAGTCCAAAGTTCTGAGGTAGAACCGAACTCCTCTGATACCAATTTGTCATGAACTGTCCTCGGGGCCCGTGTCGTGACTACCCCAAGACCGCCTTCCATAGGTCAGGGGCTAGCGACTAGCACCAAGGCATAATTCCTGGTAAAAAGGGAAGTCATTGCCTTTGTAAAGTAAACAAACACCACAGAGCAAGCAAGTAGTAGAATTAAACACTAAGTAAAAACTGAGTACAACAGTAAGTGCAGAAAAGTAAGTGGGCTAGTATACAAACCCAAACTGAAAGTAAAGTACAACTGGAAGGGAAAACAACAATTGAAAAGTAAATCCACAACGTCGAGATGTCCACAGGAAATCCCACCTGAAGGGTGAGTACAGATAGCCTCTACAGCTCCTCGGGTCCATCCGTCCACTCTGAGAACGTCTCATCCAGTGGTCCACCTCCAAGTACCATCCTGCTCCGCAAGCCTCAACCACGATCAGCGTGGTCCGTCGTCTGGAACCAACACAACGTAGTGCGTGCATAGCCCATGCAGGGGTGAGTATAAGCTACTCAGTAGGGACCCTGAGACCCCCGAAGGTCTCCCAGAATCCACAAAGGATAATCCACAAAAGAAAGATACAATCATGAAGTAACATTCGACGCTGCCTAGGTATATGCCCATAAATATACCTAAGTCATCAATTCTTTTTTGGCTCCAACATCTGAGATCAAGTAAAACCCATTCCACACAGGAAATCAAAACGTAAATCCACACAGGATAGCACAACACAATCCACATAGAAAAGAAAAACAGGATTCAGCTCACACAGGTATACTTCTTTGTAACACAATAGAGATGATCAGATATTGCCACTGATTCATATAAGTCATCGGACCCACAAAGGATCGATAGGTACTAACCCCCGCAATGACCCACAAAGGATCTGACCCACAAAGGATCGATAGGTAACTAACCCCCGCAATGACCCACAAAGGATCTGACCCACACAGGATTGATAGGTAACTAACCCTCGCAATGACCCGCAAAGGATCTGACCCACACAGGATCGATAGGTAACTAACCCCCGCAAAGACCCACACAGGATCTGTAGGCGCTGGCCCACACAGGACCGCTGAGCGCTGACCCACACAGGATCTGTAGCATTGATCCACGTAGGATCGCTGAGTGATGTAGTCATCGTCATCGAGTCCACTGAGGATCTCTGTACAGTCGTCATCGTCGTCGCAGTCACAGTCAGCTCTAGGGTTCCCGCACACAGCAAGCTCGTTCGGGAGGGTCAGCTCCACGAGCCGAGAGGCTGATACATCAACTGACACATAGTCCAAATTTGATGTATCCAAAAGTTCTGCATCGTCAACAGGAACTCAACGTCGCAGACGACGCGTCAATCAGACGCCCGGTCTGAGAGTTATTGGCTTTTTCATCTCAGGGGCCCGGTTGGTTTCTAAGTATGAACCAACCTGGCCGAACCCAAAGTTCTCCGAAACCTTGATTGTAATATGTCGAAATGACCGTCTTAATCCAAGGATCGCATCGCCACTGACGGTGCGTTGATCGGAGGTCCGTAGCCCAAGATATGGGCAAAAGACCGAAAGAGGTCCGAAAACGGGGGGTTTGGGCCCGGACCGACCCGGCCCAACCCCCCTGGGTCGGACCGACCCTGGTCCGGGTCTGACCCGGCTGGCGCGACCCGGCCAGGCCGGCGCGGCCCGGCCCGGCCTGGGCACGACCCGGCTGGCGCTGGCCGGGTGGCCAGCAGGTCGGCTCGACCGTTACGGTCGAGCGAAGCGGGGGGCGCGTTGCCCCTGCGTGGAGAGACTGCAGCCCCGCGTGGGGATGCCCTTGCCAACGGACGCAGCTGGTTGCCAGGTCCCGTTCTCTCTGATCCCGCACGGTCGCGGGACCGCGGCCTGCCGTCGCCACCTGCCACTGGCGCCGCCGTGCCGGTGAGGCGCGCCGGCGGGCCGCTCCGTGGACCACCGAACGAGTTCCGGTGGTCGGAAATGCATGTCATCTTCGCCAAAGGCCCTCCCGGGGCTCGTCCATCACTTCGATGACCTCACATCACCCGTGCGGCCTGCTTTGTCGTCACCCGCCAATCTGCTCACCAATAATGAAGAGACGGTGGGTTCGGACTTGTTCGTTGGTCCGAACCCACCGTGTTAGTGGTTTTAAAAAGTCTTCCGATAAATATTTTAAACATATTTCATGGGTATAATATCACAAGATTTTAAATGCGCTAATAGAATCCATGCTGAGGATATAATTCACAAGAATTAAAAGAACCGAAATCCCCTACCTCAATCGGTTATTGATCGAAGATTTTCGAGGGGAAGGAACGTCGCAGAAGAAGCGTCGCGGAAGGAGGATCGTTGGCATCGCGGTACACGGCGTCGCGTCGTCGATCTCCGAGGGTTCGGTGCTCTTCGTCACCCTTCGTCGAAGGTCAGCGTTCATCTTCGGCAACGATGCATTCTTTGCGTTCTTCGCGTTCTTCGCGAAGGAGGATGAAGATCTTCAAGCTTTAGAGTTTCTCCAAATCCTCTCAACAAGCCACCCCCAAGTAAAACAAGTGTTGGTCTTATTTTATTCCCGATGCCAACAATTAGAAATTAAAAGTTAATAAATGAACAATTAATTCGATGAATTAATTGTAACAACTTAACTTCCCAAATAATAGGGGCATTTAGTATTTAAGTAAACGCATCGGTTGACTTTATTTAAAAGAGGTTTTCGCGGGTTTGTTACTTAGAGGGGAAGAAACGGTGGGGCTCGTGTGGGCCCCACCTCACAAATATCCTACCAAGTGGGTAGGATGTCGTGGGTCCCACCTTATCCTCTTAACCTAGATTAAGTGGCTTTAAGTGGCTTTAAGTGAAATAAAATAAAGTGTCACACCACTTTTATTTTATTTCTTAACTTAACTCCAAAAATTAAAAACCACACCCGAGAAAACGCAACTCCGGAAAAGGCGTTTCTAAACAAATAACGGCGCTATGATTCCATCAGTGCCCTCGGAATTAGATTCCGATCACTGGTTCAAAAGTTATAAAAACCCGCTCGTTTTTTCACTGAACGTACCTGAGCCAAACTTCAGAAAATGATTCCGGGCACACCGGGCCTCGGAATCAGGTTCCGTCAGAAACTGCGTTCTTGTAAAATTCCAAAGAAAATTAAGAAAAAAAAATCCCTTGAATTTTACGGTCTCTATAGGTTTGGTTACAAAAAATTAATGGTTTTCAATGAAATTTAATAAGAAACACCTAAAATGTTGGATCATGTTGATTTCATCAACCTCCAATAGTTTTTAGGTGTATTACCGAACATTAAAGTTAAGGTCAAGGTGATTAATTTAAGGAATTAAAAATTTTATAAGAAATACACATAAGGTTAGGTATGAAGAACAACATGTGAGTTATAAACAACAATAATTTTATGGAAACGTAATAGAACCCCTAACATATACCTATAGAATAATACTTGTCCATTATGAGCATCTGATTTGGTATTGAACAGTGAAAAATAAGAAAACCATAAAAATTGGGTATATTAGCTCATATGGAGAAAACACCATGGATAATAATTCAATCTAAATAAAGAAGGTAATGTATTTTTTTTACTTACTGAGGGTGTTCCAATGAAATTGACAATGATCATAATAATATCTAGATGAGGTAGATACACTATATAATTTTATAGGGGAAGTATTATCCCTACACACGAAGGATATAAAAAATGAGGGAGGAGAAGAAAAGAATAAAAATTAAGGGTAGTTTCGGAAATATAATAATATAAAACTTTTTAAAGGGGTACATATCTTGGATGCATGGTTTTCCATACCATGAAACAACCTTGTGTAATTACTGTCTAGGATCACCATACATCGCACGGTTATAATTCATGGTTATTAAAAATATACAATGACAATGTGAGATGTAGCTATAACAAATTTTAGGTTTTTAAAAGTTTACAATACCCATTAAAATTGTAATTCAAACCATTCTTCTTTACCCCATGTTCACATAGTTATGGTTCACAATTTTCCAAACTGTATTCTAAACTGGTGCCTTATTCTGCCTCTTTTAAAACATTGAATTCGGGCCCTCGAGAACTTTATAATTCTTCTTAACCACCCAATAAATCATTGGGAACATACATTAAGGATAGAAAATATGGCTGAAAAAAAATCTCTTTATTTTCACCTTGATGGAAAACAAATATCTTATAACTTCTCCACCTTATGACTACACATCACCAAGTTTCCCTTTGGATGGTGGTTGAGAAGTTTCTAAGAAAAACTCTATCCATTTAACATGTATATTCGAATGTCATTCCCACATATCCTTCTATACACATCCATGCTACTGCATCACCCAAAATAGAGGAACCATCCTGTAAGAACTTGATTCTTATTCTGGAGGTACATGTTTCTTGTTTTCCTTTTTCCTTAAGTGTTTTTGAGAAAATAAGGAAAATATGGAAAAATCCCAAAATTTGTGGGTACACGCCATGTACTTTTCCACACGCCGTGTACTTTGGCCGTGTGGGATGAGTACACAGGGTGTGTAGGTATGTCGGCAATGAAGGGTGTAAAAACTGACAACACATCGTGTACTTAGTATATATATGTCGTGTAATCAGTCGGTAGGTGAACAGTAAGGCGGTGGGAGTAGCTGCCAGTGGAGAGAGAGTACACGCCGTGTAGTCAGAACTACACGTCGTGTACTCATGTCGAAAGATGAACAGTGTGGCGGTGAAAAGTAGCCGCCAGAGGAACAGTTAAAAAATTAATAGTACACACCGTTTACTTGAGAGTACACACCGTGTAGTTTGTTTTTTTCATTTAAAATGGGCAGTAGCCTTCTCATTCGGCAAAGTAGGTAGTGTATGCATTTGGAGCACCAACAAAGAATTTCGGAGCTTGGAGGAGCTCCCAACCGCACACCGGGAATCAGATTCTTCTGTCTTCGATCACGTTTGAACTGCACGAGTGAGTTCTTCCCTCTCCGTGAGTATTTCCTTCAAATTCTTTCTTGAGGGTAAGTTATTTGAGTTTTAACGTGTAGTTGTTTATCCCATATCTATGCCATTCTCGGTTGTTTCGGGAGGCTTCGTTCGCATATATCGATCAGTGGAGATCTAGGTAGGTTGTCTTGTGTTTAATTCCAACAGTTGAGTGTTTTTGTGTACCGTTGTTCTATGCTCCCATGTTTGGGGTGTCATACGTCTGATTCCTTAACTGATTAAATACCTATAATTACATAGGTAATCTTTTGATTATGTATAAACTTTTGTTTGGGATTGTTTCTTGGATCCAGGGACACCCCATGGGTGCGTTTCCCTTGTTTAGTTGTTTGGCCAGGATACCCGTCGGTATGCCGTGATTTAGCATGCTTTGAATTGCCTTGAGAGGAATTGTATATAAATTGCTTTCTTATGTGTTGGGATCGGCTCGGTTACTTGCTTAGCCTGAGGGTAGTGTTTCGTTTAGCCTCCAGGAAACTTTTCTCATGTCTTTGGGCAGTATTTTCTGTGCCTGTGGGTGACACCTCATACGCTTGCGGGCAATATTCGTTATGCCTGTGGGCAGTCACCTGCAGGAATCGATTCTGATTACCTAAGGGTAAGGATTTGCATGTCTGCGGACAACGTTTACTTTGTATATTCACTCTGGTGATTTATTATGTTGTACCTTCCAAGCTAAATCACAAGCTTGGGATTGATAAATAATTAATAAAATGGCAATGTAATTGGTAGAGATATTTACTTTTGAGTACTGCCTAGTTTACTACATTTTATTACTGCACACAATCGTTGCACATTTTCATTGATAGTTGGGAACGTGCCTTTGGTGGTTGTCTACTGGGATTTATTTCTCACGCCCTATTTGGGTCATGTATTGGGCCCAAATAGATTATATTTCTGCAGGTATTCATAAGGGAAAGAGTCCCTATATAGGTACTTGATTGTTGCCGAGGAGTGGGAGAGTATGGAACCAAGCTTAGGCTCGCGATGCGGCTGAGTTCATGGTGCACTGTTTTGTTTTCCTTTGTTGTACTTGTACTTTTTATTGGATTATTCTAGATTATATTGTATTCTATTTTGGATACTTTCATAGACTTAGAGACATAATGCATCATCAAATATATATGACTGTTGTTATCTTTTACTTCTGTACTTTTGTCAATTTCAGTTGGGTATTGTTTACTACTTCTGCTTTTGTATGCTTATATTTTGTTATGCTGCGCTACACTTTGACAAATGAGGGCATAGTTTCCCCACTATCAGACTGAGGCCCTCGCTGCTAGTCATTATCCTCTGGCATTTGGGGAAATGCGCTTGAGGTCATGTGACCAACCGGGTTCGGGGCACTCGTTGAGTGTCACCCGGATCCGAGATGTTACAAGGTGGTATCAGAGGGTTCTTTTCATTGTTTTACTATTTGGAGCCTATATCCAAGGATAGGATGGAATAGGTACTTGGTAATAAGCTGTGCTCGGGAGTAGCTAACCCATGTACAGGGAAAAGTCAATTTACCTCGTGTTGCACTTTTTCTGATTTTGAAATTTTACAGTTGATTTGATTTTGACTATTGGGTGATGCACTTGTGGTGTATTGTTATATTTTTATACTTGGGTTATATTTAGTAACAACTTTATGAGATGAGGATATGCCATCACATGCATCATTTAGGCACATGTTATAATCACATGTTATACATAGTTTCCATGCCATATAGGTTCATTAGAAATTACATGTTGTTGTGATAGATGTTGTGCTAGTAAAAGAATGCTATTGTGATAGATGTATTAATAAAATACCTACTATTTGATAGGGTATTGTTATGTAAGGTTTTGTATAATGAACTCCAAACTTTGGTTCTTAAGGAGTATGGGCCCTCATTGACCGGAATTTGGTGGATCATTGACTATTTACCTTGTTATAACATGTATAAAATTACAGGCTTTGATTCGCAGGGAGTATGGGCCCTCACGGATCGGAATTTGGCACTTAGGTGTTGGTTTCAGTGTTTTTCTGGGCTCCAGAGTAGTTTCTAAGGCTTACTGTCTGGAAAAAACCAGAATACACGCCATGTAGTTTTGACTACACGCAATGTACTCTTCTGTCCGGGAAGAAACGAAAATTTTTAAGTACACGCCGTGTACCGTATGTACATGTCGTGTAGTTGTTACCCGTTTCATAGGTCATGTGGGAAGAAACACGGGGTAATGAAACTTTGAAATCACACGCCGTATTGTGCTGACCTTGTGCCCGCCGTGTAACTAACAATACAGGCGGAGGAAATATGAACTGATACACATCGTGTCAATGAAGTACATGCCATGTAGCTTAATCTGGGAATATGGCCGTGTAACTAACAAACACGGGTTGGTGTTACTTCTTCTTAGACATGTCGTGTACCTGAGGGACACGCCGTGTAGTCTTGACCAGTGAGAGACTATGTGGAATCGGCTGTGTGGCTTGGGAAACAAGGTGGTGTACACGCCGTGTGTGGGTGTAACATGCCATGTAGTGTCATCCAAGTAGACAGTCGTTCCACTAACAACATGGGTAGTTGGAATATATGTCGTACATCCCGTGTCTATCTGGAACACACTGTGTAGAGTGAGCTGTGTACCTGGCCATGTAACGGACAACACAGGTCAGTGAAGCTCGTCTAGTACACGCCATGTAGACCTTATACACGTCGTGTAGTCTCGTTCAAAATAGAGTCATGTGGCTAAACCGTGTAGAAGGACTCAAGAAGGGGAAGAGAATTCAAGTGCACACCATGTTTGTGGACAACACGCTGTGTTTGGGGTGTTACATGACCAGTTTGGCATAAGTACATGCCCATGTGAAAGACTTGAAGGAACACATCGTGTAGTTATTATACACGCCATGTAATCTTGTTTTGTAAAACTTGAATGTGTTCTTTCTCCTGTTCCCTTCTTACACTCCTTACTTTTCAGTCCTTGAAGATCTTAATCTAAGGCGTGTGTTTGACTTTGTAGATTCATGCTACCAAGATGACCATGTGTTGTTTTCTAGGAGAGCGGCAACGAGTATACTTCAGAAATGGTAGACCATGGGCTACCGATGGATCCTTCAGCAGAGCCAGATGCGGTTCCAGCCGTTATACCGGGCACAGGCACTGATGCGCAGTTCCGTGAAGGGTTCAAGAGGTTCATGAAAACCTTCCAGAGAGCACCGCCGACTGCCACATATATGGCAGAGCTAACACATATCTTCCAGCAGCAGCATCCGCCTACATTTTTAGGGGAGGGTAGACCACAGGCTGCAGAGTATTGGTTGGGTTCTATGTAGACTATCTTCGAGCATCTTAAGAAGCCTCCTGGGAGGAGGGTCAAGCTCGCTAAATATATGATGTGTGATTCTGCCAAGAGATGGTGGGATGTTACCACCCAGACCGAGCATCATAGAGACATGGTGTGGGAATATTTTTAGGTGGTCTTTTATGACCCTTTCTTTCCAGATATGCTGAGGGCAGATCGAGATCAAGAGTTCATGAATCTGCAGCAGGGCACTATGTCATTGATGGATTATTCTACCCTCTTCACCGAGCTACAGTGCTTTACACCTGTTCTGGTGGGTGATGAGGCGTTGAGGTCTCAACACTTTGAGGATGGTCTTTGATATGACATTCATGCATTGGTGAATGTTTTCAGGTTGCCTACGGTGCATGTTATTGTGAACCAGACACTGATTACTGAGTGGAACCTGCGGGAAGCTAGCGGTGCAGGCCAAGGAGGTTCGGCACCAGTTTCTGGTACTATTTCTATCAGTAAGAGGAAGAGACAGATGGATTTCTCTCACGGTGTTAGTACTAGCCAGAATATTTCTTCAGGTGGCCAGTTTATGTGCTACCAGTGTGGTAGAGAGGGGCACAAGAGACCTCAGTGTCCATGTGACCCAGTGGAGTTCTGAGCTTACGGCGGGATGGGTCATCTCCAGCATTTTTGCAGGGCGTTTCCACCAGTGGCTAGTGAGAGGGGTTCTGTGAAGACTCTGCGTGCGGGGGCAGGGCCAGTAGCTTTTTACCAATTAGGGAATTGGGATATGTCGGGACGTTCAGGATGAGGTGGTGGTCATGGCCATGGTATCCAGACACCAGGATCTCAGAGACAGCAGGGCGGGTCAGCTCAGGGTATCCAGGCTATGTCGTAGGTTCGTGGCACTGGGTAGGAATATGCAGTGCAATAAACCTAGCAGAAGTAGGATCCTGGACCTTCCACTGTCAGAGGTACCATTCTAGTTTCTTTTGTTTTATCTTCAGTACTTTTCGATATTGGTTCTACACATAGCTTTATATCTGTACCCGTTGTGGAGAGCCTTGGGCTCTACGTTTCTTATTCTTCTAATATCATGATGCTAGACACTCCGTTGGGAATTAGAACGGCAGGTGTGCATCAGTGCAAGGAGTTCCCTCTTGAGGTTGGTGGGTGTCACTTTCTATGGGACCTCTATGTATTAGATATGACGAGCTATAACGTCATTCTCAGGATGGACTGGTTGGTACCCTTTCGAGATTTTGTAGATTTATATCATCGTAGGGTGAGTTTCACGTCACCAGAGGGCAGAAAGTTTCTATACAATGGCGAATGGGATGTCCAGGTGAGCTGAGATGGACCCGAACATCGTGGTCGAGGTGGGGTGATATCCCAAATTGTGAGTTTATATCTGGATAACTAGGGAACTTATCATAATGATTTCTCTCCAGTGGTTGATTATTTCAGGGATATATTTTCGGATGACTTTTCAGGTCTTCCTCTGGAGCGAGACGTGGATTTCTCTATTGAGCTTGTGCCAGGAGTAGAACTAGTGTCTATTCCTCCTTATAGGATGGCTACACAAGAGTTGCAGGAGTTCAAGAGGTAGTTGGAGGAGTTGCAGGCAAAGGGTTTCATCTGACCCAGTACTTCTCATTGGGGTTCACCTGTCTTATTTGCGAAAAAGCCGGACGGTACCCTCGGACTTTATGTGGATTATCAGAAGCTGAACCAGTTGATGGTCAAGAACCGATATCCCCTGCCTAGGATTGATGATATTTTTGATCAACTTCGAGGAGCATGAGTGTTCTAGAATATTGACTTGAGATCTGGATATCATTAGTTACGCGTTAGGCCATCAGACATACCACTTACAACTTGTCGGGGCAGATATGGTCTATACGAGTACTTGGTTATGTTGTTCGGACTCATGAATGCGCCATTATTTTTCATGGATCTGATGAATCGTGTGTTCCACCCATATCTGGATTCTTTTGTGGTAGTCTTCATGGATGATATCTTGGTGTACTCTCACACTCGACACGACCATGCCACCCATCTTGAGATCGTACTGAGTACACTAAGAGAGCATCATCTATATGTTAAGCGCTCAAAGTGCCACTTTCGGATGGACCAGATATACCTCCTAGGTAATATTATCTCAGAGGTAGGAGTTTCAGTAGACCCAGAGAAAGTGAGAGAAGTGGTTTCCTGGGAGCATCCTAAGAACATGTTTTAGATACAGAGTTTCTTGGGGATGGCTGGTTACTACAGGTGCTTTATACAGGACTTATCCCACTTAGCAGCATTGTTGATGGCTTTGACTAAGAAGGGTGTGAAGTTCGTTTGGTTAGAAGATTACGAGACAGCCTTTTAGGAGCTGAAGGGAAGGTTGACATCAGAACCTGTCCTGATACTTCTAGATCAAGGGAAGAGCTATACAGTTTACTGTGATGCATCAAGTATTGGTCTAGGAGCAGTGTTAATGTAGGGAGATCGAGTATTTTTGTACAGGTCTCGACAGTTGAGGCCACATGAGAAGAATTACCCAACGCATGATCTCGAGTTGGCTGTAGTTGTTCATGTGTTACGTTGTTGGAGACATTATCTCTTAGGAGAACATTTTGTGGTGTTTACGGACCACAAAAGTCTCAAGTACATATTTACCCAGCGTGAATTGAATTTGAGACAATGAAGGTGGGTTGAATACCTTTAGTCCTTCAACTTTGATCTTGCCTATACACCCGGTAAGGGTAACACAATTGCTGATGCACTAAGTAGGAGGACTCAGTTACAGGAAGTGCAGGAGGCCAGTGATGAGTGGAAGCTCATGGCCTTGTTCTCTGAGATGCATTTGGAGGTTCATGATAGTCAGGGATGGGCCTATATTTCTTCCTTATTTGTGACTTCTACCCTCCTGGATAGAGTGAGGATGAGACAACTGTCCGATTTGGAAGGCCTGGTTCTATGGGAGTTGGTGGCAAGTGAGGACCCTCTTCCTGGTTGGACGATAGGCGATGATGAGGTGTTTTGTATCCATGGATTAGTATGGGTTCCAGGGGATACACATGAGGATTTGATGCGGGAGTTTCATGCTTCAGCTTGGGTAGTGCATCCTGGAGTTACCAAAATGTACCATGACTTGAGATGTCGGTATTGGTGGCCGGGTATGAAAATAGAGGTGGCTGGTTTTGTTACGAGATGTTCCACCTATCAGCAAGTGAAGGTGGAGCATTAGAGGCCATCTAAACTATTACAACAGTTACCAATTCCGTAGTGGAAATGGGGTGATGTCGTGATGGACTTCGTGATCGGGTTGTCGAGGTCACCTTGAGGCAGTGATGTCGTGTGGGTTATTGTGGACAGACTTACGAAGGTAGCTCACTTTTTGATGATCAAGGAGACCTTTGGTGTGGACGATCTTGGGAAGTTGTATATCTTAGAGGTAGTACGCCTTCATGGGGTCCCTCTTTCTATTGTTTCAGATAGGGATGCCCATTTTACATCTCGTTTCTGGAAGAGCTTTCAGAGGAAACTGGGTACACAGGTGCTTCTGAGCACAGCTTACCACCCTCAGACTAATGGTTAGTCAGAGCGTATGATACAGGTGCTTGAGGACATGTTGCATGCATGCGTCCTGGACTTTGGGGGCTCTTGGGAGAATCACATACCCCTGGTCGAGTTTGGCTACAATAATAGTTTTCAGGCAACTATTAAGGTGGAACCTTATGAGTCTTTATATGGTAAGCCATGCCGATCACCCTTGTGTTGGTTGGAGGTAGGTGGGGTAGCTTTACTGGGACAACATCTCATACAGGAGACTTCAGAGCAGGTCCATTTGATTCAGAAGCGAATGGATAATGCACAGTCTCATCAGAAATCTTATGCTGATCGTCGTAGATGACCCTTAGAGTCCCTGGTCGGGGATCTGGTTTTCTTACGTGTTTCACCGAGGTTGGGACACAGGCGAATCAGGAGATAGGGTAAACTTTTATCGAGGTATGTGGGACCGTTTGAGATTCTGGAGAGAGTCGGTCCGGTTGCCTATCGGTTGTAGTTACCACAGAGGTACCAGGACATGCACGGCGTCTTCCATGTATCTCAGCTACACCATTATCACTCAGACCCGTCTCACGTTTTTCATCCCGAGGAGGTTGAGCTTCAGGCAGATGCATCCTTTGAGGATAATCAAATTTGTATTTTTGATAGGAGCACGAAGGTTCTCTGAGGCCATTCATTTCCTCTCATACGGGTGATATGGAAGAATGGACGAGTGCAGGACAAAACCTGGGAGCGGGAGACTGATGTATGTGCTCAATGGCCAGAGTTGTTCTCAGCTTTATCTTCACCACCCATGGAAGGGCAATTCGGAGATGAATTGCTTTAAGGGGGGAAGTTTGTAAGAACCTGGTTCTTATTCTGGAGGTATGGTTTTATTCTTTTCCTTTTTCCTTAAGTGTTTTTAAGAAAATAATGAAAATAAAAAAAAAATCCCAAAATTTGTGGGTACACACCATGTACTTTTCCACTTGTCGTGTACTTTGGTCATGTGGGATGAGTACATAGGGTTTCTAGGCATGTCGGCAATGAAGGGTGTAAAAACTGACTACATGTTGTGTACTTAGTATATACATGTCGTGTAATCAGTCGGCAGGTGAACAATAAGGCAGTGGGAGTAGCCGCCAGCAAAGCGACAGTACATGCTGTGTAGTTAGAACTACACGTCGTGTACTCATGTCGACAGATGAATAGTGTGGCGGTGAAAAGTAGTCGCCAGAGGAACAGTTAAAAATTGAAAAGTACATGCCGTTTACTTGAGAGTACACTCCGTGTAGTTTTTTTTCACTTAAAATGGGCATTAGCCTCCTCATTCGGCAGAGGAGGCAGTGGACGCATTTGGAGCACTGGGAGAGAAGGCCAGAGCTTGGAGGATCTCCCGACCGCACACCGAGAATCAGATTCTTCCACCGTCGATCACATTTGAACCGTACGTGTGAGTTCTTCCCTCTCCATGAGTCTTTCCTTCAAATTCTTTCTTGAGGGGAAGTTATTTGAGTTTTAATGTGTAGTTGTTTATCCCAGATCTATGCCATTCTCGGTTGTTTCGGGAGGCGTCGTTCACGTATATCGATCAGTGGAGATCGAGGTAGGTGGTCTGGTGTTTAATTCCAACTGTTGAGTGTTTTTGTGTACCGTTGTGATACGCTCCCATGTTTGGGGTGTCGTACGGCTAAGTACTTAACTGATTAAATACCTATAATTGCATAGGTAATCTTTTGATTACGTATAAACTTCTATTTGGGATCGTTTCTTGGATCCAAGGCCACCCCATGGATGTGTTTCCCTTGTTTAGCTATTTGGATAGGATACCCGTGGGTATGCCATGATTTAGAATTCTTTGAATTGCCTTGAGAGGAATTGTATATAAATTGCTTGCTTATGTGTTGAGATTAGCCCGGTTACTTTCTTAGCCTGAGGGCAGTGTTTCGTTTAGCCTGCAAGAAACGTTTCTCATGCTTATGGGTAGTACTTTATGTGCCTGTAGGTGACACCTCGTACGCCTACGGGCAATATTCGTTATGTCTGTGGGCAGTCACCTACGGGTATCGATTCTGATTACCTGAGGGTAAGGATTTTCATGTTTGCGGACAACGTTTACTTTGTATATTCACTGTGGTGATTTATTATGTTGTACCTGCCAAGCTAAAGCACAAGCTTGGGATTGATAAATAATTAATAAAATTTCAATGTAATTGGTAGAGATAGTTACTTTTGAGTAATTCCTAGTTTACTGCATTTTATTACTACACACTGTCGTTGCACATTTTCACTGACTGTTGGGCATGGGCCTTTGGTGGTTTCCTGCTGGGATTTATTTATCACACCCTATTTGGGTCATGTCTTGGTCCCAAACAGATTATATTACTACAGGTATTAATAAGGGAAAGAGTCCCTATACAGGTACATGATTGTTTTCAAGTAGTGGGAGAGCATGGGACCGAGATTAGGCTCACAATGTGGCTGAGTTCCTGCCGCACTGTTTTGTTTTCCTTTGTTGTACTTGTAATTTGTATTGGATTATTCTAGATTGCAGTGTATCCTGTTTTGGATACTTTACTAGACTTAGAGACATAATTCATCATCAAATATATATGATTGTTGTTATATTTTACTTTTGTACTATTATCAATTTTAGTTGGGTATTGTTTACAGCTTCTGCTTTTGTATGCTTATATTTTGTTCCACTGCGCTACACTTTGACAAATGAGGGCATAGTTTCCCCACTATCAGACCCAGGACCTCGCTGCTAGTCGGTAGCCTCTGGCATTTTGGGAAATGCGCTTGAGGTCATGTGACCATCTGGGTTCGGGGCACCCGTTGAGTGGCACCCGAATCTGGGATATTACACATCCTCCCTCATAGGGACTTCCTTCTATGATCAATGATCTGGACTAGATACTCCTCAAAAAAAGCATCAAGCTCCAACTCAACTTCCTCATATAATTGAATGCATAATACATGTTGGAGTAATAATGGTCGATATAATAACCATTAAAGACATCATACATTTTTCTTATACCACTGAGGATGAGATATCCTATATGATACGATCATAACTCCCTCCAAAATCTCAAAATTCCCAATGAATCATAATGAAAACATTTCTTTTCTCTAAATCTAGTAATGATCCAATCAAGGAGAGACTCAAAAGAATACATATTCCCCTAACAAAATCTCTAGAGTACCATGATAGTGATTGGGATATTAAATCTACCTAGACTGAGTAGTAATCTTCCATTTCCAATCTAACTGTTTCTTCTATGATTTCTCTTGAAGGAGACACAGTCCAAGTGGTGCTGCCTCTCCTACCTCTAACCAACCCAATGGCGAATGAGAAATCCTACAATAGAGGACCTCATAAATAACCATATGAATAATTATTTAAAAGATATTATTATATGTAAAATCACCAATAGGCATGTTTTTTTCTCGAATAGCCCCTAAAATTAAGGACATGTTCACAGACCATGTCCTTTAGTAACTATATAGTGGGATCAAACTAATCTTCAGTTTGGGGGTGGTATGTGGTACTCAAAAATAATTATAAGCCAAGAGTGATTTAAAACCCTTTCTTAAACCTAGGAGTAAACTTAGTGTACCTATTTTGATACAATGGTATAATTAATTGTTTTAATATATAAAATATCTTGTACATATATCATTCAAAGATTGTCCACTGAGAAGGTCTCCCATATAGGAAATAAGTGGGAAACCATCATATTCTAGTCTATGATTACCCACACAATGTCAATTCCTAAAGATAAATTTGGTACCCCCATAAAGAAAATAATGATTATGTCATCCCATATCAATTTCAGTATAGTTAGTTTCTTTAAAATTCAACTAGGTTGTTGATGTTCTTCCTTCACCTCCTGATATGGGGAGTGTCAAGTAAATACGTATGCAACCTTCATTTTAATATTAGGACAAAAATACTGGATGAATATATCATGATACATATTTTTGATCCCAGGATACACTATCCATTTAGAAGACTAATATTCTAGTATTATTTTCACTATCATACTCTTTGGAATTCATACAATCCCAAGGATATTACAGATATCATCCTTATAAACAATTCTAAAAGGAGGTGGGTCTTCAACAGAATTACATTCCCTCTGGACCAAGCCTTCATGATATAAACATTGTCTCATCTTTACCCAATTAATAAGTTATGAAGTCACCAGTACAACTAGTATAAATGGATTCTTGTGACACTCATGAACATATAAATTCATATCAGAAAGAATATCAATAAACTTCCATTCATTGTTAGATTCCTAAATGTATTAAGTCTAGTTCGTTAGGATCAGAGTTTTTGAAAATAAATTTCCATTTATTGTTATATTATCAAGGTCAAATTTGAAATACTATAAGTATTAAATCCATCTCCACTACTGTAGATTAATTTCTCACAAATAAAATATGTATTTGATTGTCTTATGGTTTGTGTATACCACAAACTATTTGCACAATAGGTAATGTCTATGGAAACGAACATCGTATACTAAAACTTATAACATGAGATCATGTGTTTGGTAATTATACTCATGAGGCATCAAATAATGAGTCCCATACACTAGGGATCATTCCCCTTGCATCAAAACAGATCCCTTTCTAACAACTGATGCATAAAAATAAACTCTATAACATGTTCCAAGCATAAGGAAAATCAAGATCAGTGTGGAGGTCAACCATACATTCAACATATGACAGGACTATTGAAATATTTTTATCATGTGAACTTCACACCATTATTTTTCAATATCTAAAGAGATTCTTTAAAGAGTGAAATTTTATGGATCAATCACCTTCATTAACCATCTAGTCCTAAGAATCTTCAAATATCAAAAAAATATCTTGGACTATTCCCAAGAAATAGTCTCTCTCAAATTCTATAGATCCATAGATACAAATGATTATGATTAATTGTGACATAGTAAGTGAACATTATTGATCCAAAAGTGGAACTTTATGAGTGTATAATGAAATCAATAATAAATTAGTGTACTCAATATGATGTCAAGGTGTTTGGAATATTTTTTTCAAGTTTGAGAGTATAATAAAACATTATCCAGGAAAAATTGACAATGGAATTCTAGTATGGGTGGTAAACTCAATTCATCATGGACATAAAAATATTTGGTGTTTTTATGAAAAACGACTTTAATAAATATTTATATATGACTTATGATCTTTGGAAATCTATATGTTCTATATTTTAGGGCTTGACACGCACTGGATGATAGCTCGATCTTAAATCAATCTTCTTGAAGTCCCTAGATAATTGGAGGTCATTAAAGAGATCATCTATATGAGGATGTGGGTACCAATTTGTAACATTAAGATAATTTAACCATCTATAATCTAAACATATCCGTAGGATACCATTCGTATTCTTTGCAAAAACGACATGTGAACCCCAAGGAGAAGTAATGGGTCATATAAAACCATTGTCTTCTAGGTCCACTGTCAACATCTTAAGTTTCTAAAACATAATAAAATCCATTATATATGGAGGAATAGACCCTGTATCAACTTCAGGAACATGCTTTAATGTGAAATATACCCCTCTCACAGAATGTATACTAGAACTTCTTTTAGGAAATTCATATCTGAATTGGTCCACCACTGGAGGAAAGAAAGTCTAGTGTACTTTCAACTCATCAAGATAAAGAACTAAAATTTTCACTAACACTCCACCCAACCCATGATAACAAGGTGTATCTTGAGTTTCCTGGACATCCCATTCACCCTTATAAATATAATTATTGACCTCAGGTTAGAAAAAAGACACCCTATGAAAACAAAAATTAAAATATTATTACAATGGAACTAGAAAGTATATTGTGAAAATAATTTTGAATCCTATTATATTGAGGATAAAAATATTACAAATGAAATGTTTTCTATCTATATTGAGATGAAAATACATGCATGAGAAAACACTCTATGACTACACAATAAAGAGTGTGTCAAGAGATATCACCCCACAAAATTATTAATTATCAAGACTAAGGCTTCATATTAATTATGAATATATATATATAAGTGTGAGGAACCTCTTCCAAATAATTTAGATTAAAATTTTAGGATACTAAAACCATACCTTATACTTTAGATAGCCATAAATTCTCCATAGTTGTTGGATGTACTTCAAATAACATGTAGACCCATGATCTTAATCTATAACTAGACCTCCCTAAGTGGGTTTTCTCTACTGGTGTTGCACAAACTGAAATTGACTACCTTGAACTTGACCACTTCATCATCTTGAATGATTTTTGGTACTCCAGATTCATTCCTAGTGTGTTTCCAAAGACCCCATTCTCTAATTTAGAGTTGGGTCATATATTCTCTCACATTGAACTAGTGGAAATGTCCTGTAAAATCATTGTATATTTCCCATTATATCGAAGTCCCATCACTATTAGGGGACTCTACTACATTAGGGATTTGTGTGATTTGGCCTAAAATACTAATGAAATATCATATAACTACTAGTTCACATACACCAACATCCACTACTCTCACGAGAAGTCTCAAAGAGATGCTACATATCACTGGAGAAACCAATTCCATATCTAGGTTCCAACCAACCATAACCCATAACTTTATATTAAACTTATAAATAAGGGAATGTTTTACCATTTTAGAGATGAATGTTAATAAAAATACACTCACCAGACATCATATGGTGTACCTGAGCCAATATTCGAAAAATTATCCATGTACATATCATTTCCTATAAATGAAGGGAAAAGTGATGTAGCTCTATGAAATGAGGTATGTAATACATTTGGTATAGATTTCCATGTTCTATATGCATTAACTCCCTTACTAAAAAGAATATCATGGTTGCTTGAAAAAAGTAATCATATAAATTGTCCTGGAAGTACCACTTGACAAAGTATCAATGCTCTTCTATCTATTTAAATATTTCCCACCATCACTTAGAATATACATGATGTATAAAATACACAACCTTCACCATTATCTGTAGGTGTCTTCATATTATAAAAGATCCTAAGAATAGTCTATAACCATGATTCTGCAGCTTGAGGAATAACTTCCCCAAAATAGGTGGAGGGTGATGCTACTATAATTTCCTATAAAACTTAGATATAGTCGGTTAAGGTCATGTACATCCCTCTATATATTGATCTAGACATAGAAAGCCTTCTCAGAGAAGAGCATTATAACCTAGAGCAAGAACAACAAGTGCTACTATAGGAGCTTCCATAGGTTGAACTACTGGTGGTTTAGGTCCTACTACTCTAGGATCATTTTCATTTACACCATCCTAGTGTTCGACCTGAGGTATTCTTGGAGGCATAAATCTAATCATCCCTATACATTAAACAAAACAAAAGAGAAGATGTCATAAGTTATAGATAAAAAAATAATACAGGTATAATGACTTACTATAAGAGACACACTAACCCACAACCCGCTTCTATAATGAGGTATGAATGTAAGTATTGAGATTTTAGAATAAAGAACATGTTAAATGGGGTGATAATTATATGTTATATAGGATAACACTCTTTTAGTTTCAATTGGAATCCCCATTTAACAATAACCATTTCTTTCAACATTTTTTTTTGGAAAGTTTGAATAAAATGGTTCTGTTATATTAATTTTTCATTCCCAAGTTATAAATACATAAATTTAGAATTTAGAATTTTAATTCCATTAAACTAAAATGATCATTTTATATACATACTCATGATGTACCATTTCTACATATAATGACTCGGGTACAATGATTTCTATTCCCAATTTATACAAGGATAACCGCAAGATGTTCAATCGACAATCAATTTAACTATAAAAAACTAAAAAATTATTCTATGTAACAATGTTTGAAAAGGTTAAACAATATAAAAATTGGTTATGTAAGGTTACATATTCACGATATGAGGGATAACACCATTTAGGATGATGAAAACACATTACATATCTATGTTCTCCCTCTTACAAGAAACTTTGGAATGTAGTAACATAGTAATCAATGAAGATAATGTAAGAAACATACAATAAATCCATAAATATGTGCATGTAATTGTAAATGAATTTCTTATAAATCCTTATGCACAAATTATGAAGTATGAACTAATGCTTTATTGCAATACTAGTTAGATAGAGAAAACCCATAAAACACGACATTGTGAAGCATGAGCCTCACCCAGTGCTGATATTCGTAAAACTCTAATAGGTAAAATATAGAGCCACATGTCCCATCCATAGAAGCTTGTATTTTCCCCCAAACATGGGTTAGATACTCCAAATAATAGATAATTACAATGTTATAACATTTCAAAAGTTATCTATCTACAAACACTAAACTGTAAGCCTGAGGAATATAAACCTCTAATAAAACTTTGTTATTTCCCTAACCCAATTCATTAATAAGAAACCGAGCCCTGTGGAAACATGGCCTCATGAATTCCTCCACATATGCTAGAGTCTACTTATTAATGGAGATGGTGTATGGTTGTACTGTTTAGAGACCATACACTCTCTATTAGAGTGAAGAAAATATATAAATAAAGTTAGTAGAAACAGTATATAAACATAATAGAAATAATGAGTCAGAAGAAATAAACCATCCTGATAATAATATACAATATGAAATGAAAGGGTAAATAGTTTCATAAAAGGATGATGTAAATTATATAGAAAATATGGAAGATGAAAACATGGTAGCAATAATACATTAGTACAACATATACAAAAGAAAACGAAAATATAAAAAACAATTGTCTAAAAGGGAATCCTGGGAACTTGATTAGTAATCTTATTCCAAGATCCTATTGTAAAATGAAATTAAGAATCAATATTTGGGTGTTTTGATTTTTCCTCACCATCATCCATGAATTCTATCTGGGTACCAAATTTAATCTCAAACATGGTGTGAGTAAAACTAAATAGGCCACCACCAAAGGTGTCTAGGGGAAATTTATTATATGAAATTAAAATGTACATTTAACAAATATAACAAATATATGTAGTAAAGTAAACATATCCCATGTCCAGATTGTAATTATATTGTGATACCTATCTAACCCTACCTTCTTTTTCCAATCATAGATGACTCTATTTGTATAACCATTACTAATCCAAGGACCCAAGGAACATAGAAAAGTCATCTTGTTATAATAATCTCAAGGTATCCACATGAAACTAACATTATAAAGTTGAGCCACTCATAGTTATCAACAGATACATTAGGCTAAGGGGTATGTGTGTAATTCAAGGGATAAACCCTCATCTTTCTACACTAAATGTTTTTCCTCATGCCTGAGGACAAGTCCAAGGTAATATCATGATATAGTTTATTATAGCTTAAGGATATCATCCAAGGTATTCTATGTCTAATGAAATAAATCCAAATAATTGGATCTCATTCCAAGACATTAATTTCATGAGAGTTTTCAATTGAATCATAGGTTTCAATTGAGATGTTCAAATATCTAATAAATTAACTAAATCAATTTGTTGTTGTTTCTAATGCTTTCATCAGAGCACACACATCCGTCTGTGAGGACGCACAGTTGTTTCCCCACATTCCCGCATTCCAAAGGTGGGCGGCATCCATTCCTTATTCAGGGACGTTCGCTCCTTTATCGAAATGGGGTGATGGGATGTCGGTTCTTCCTTCTGTGGATTCATCCTCAGAACTTGTCACCTAGTCTGGGTCTCCCTTATAGATTAAGTTGTGGTTCGTGAATCTCATTCTCGGTTTCATATCTTCATGGACGCCGGTTAATTACACTACTTCCGTCAGGATATTCCATGGGGTCTTGACATGGTAGCAACCTTTGGTTGGGGTAGATGACAACATCAGGCATATCGGGGCATCTATGGGTGCATGGACATAAGAGAACCTGTATTCTTCCTTATAAGAGGGAATCTCGAGAGTGTAGAACCTGAGGCATCCCACATTAGTCGTGGGGTATCTTATGCCGGAGGCATGTCTCTGAGGTTTTCCTCAGCTTCCTGTGTTTAACACGGGGTACGCCGTGAGTTTAACGTCCAACAGAGATGGTTAATCCCAAGGTGTGTCTTCCAAGGTTTTCCTCAAGCATCTCATGTTTATCACGAGGTAAGCCGTGAGTTTAACATCTTGCAGAGATGGATCGGGCTGATCAAAACACTGACTAGAGTGGATCATATGGGTGTAACCCTTGGAGGGAGCACCGATGTTGGGGCCAATTCTTGGTTGACTTCCCAGTTGCTGTTAAATGGAATGTGGAATGGGGTGGCATGATCCCACTAGGATGTGGCAGCCTAGGTAAGATTCAGGATGGATGATGGAAGGTTCTGTGAAGTGGATGGTGAATGGGATGGAACCGTCATGAGGATGACGATGGTTTTGGGCTTGAGACTTGAAGAGGCTTCCTACGTATCCCCGTGGTAAGGAATCAAAGTCCACGTAGTTCATCTAACGATGGCTTGCTTCCGGATTGGATCACAACAGCTTACCACTGGATGGGGTCACAATGGCTTACCATTGGATAGTGGTGGGCTTGAACCTCATGGAGGCTTCCTACATAACTTTTCATGGTAATTATCAAAGACCTCATAGTTTGGAGTATAGGGGCATTCTGGGATTACTCTTTAATGCGGTCCAAGGTGTTGGTGAACTGACGTGAATGGGGGTCGGAGCGACCAATGGGTTGTGGGCTTGAACCTCATGGAGGCTTCCTACGTACCTTTCCTTGTAAAGAATCAAAGACCTCGTAGTTCAGGTATGGGGAATGGTGATTACACTCTAGGCTGCCCAAAGTGTTGGTGAACCGATGTGAAGATGGTTGGAACAACCGGGTGTTGGGCTTGAACCTCAGGGAGGCTTCCTACGTACCTTTCCTTAGAAAGGATCAAATACCTCGTAGTTCACGTAGTTGGGTGTGGGGCTTACACTCTGGGCTTCCCAAAGTGTTGGTGAACCGACGTGAAGGTGGACCTGGGGTTCGATGGGTGGTGGGATTGAACCTCGTGGAGGCTTCCTACGTACCCTTCCTTGGCAAGGATCAAAGACCACATAGTTCAGGTGGGTGGGAACCGCCGTGAAGGTGGGCCTGGGGTCCGATGGGTGGTGGTCTTGAACCTCGTGGAGGCTTCCTATGTACCCTTCCTTGGAAAGGATCAAAGACCACGTAGTTCATATAGTGTGGGTCTTATACTCTAGGTTGTTCAGGGTGTTGCTATGGAGAGGAAATCCGGGATGGGGCTTACGCAAGGAAGCTTCCCGGGGGCTGCTATGGAGCGGAAATGGTGGGTGGGGATTATGCGAGGAAGCTGTCCGGGCGCCACCATGGAGCCACAATGGTGAATGGGGATTATGCGAGGAAGCTTCTCGGGTGCCGCTATGGAGCGGCATTGGTGTATGGGGCTTACTCAAGGAAGCTGTCCGGGTGCCGCTACAGAGAAGCAATGGTGGATGGGGATTATGCAAGGAAGTTGCCCGGGTGCCGCTACGGAGCGTCAATGGTGGACGGGGCTTACGCGAGGAAGCTGCCTGGGTGCCGCTACGAAGCGGTAATGGTGGACAGGGCATACGCGAGGAAGCTTCCCGGGCGCCGCTACGGAGCGGCAATGGTGGACGGGGCTTACGTGAGGATGTTGCTCGGGTGCCGCTATGGAGCGGCATTGGTGGGCGGGGCTTACGCAAGGAAGCTATCTGGGTGCCGCTATGGAGCGTCATTGGTGGACGGGGCTTACGTGAGGAAGCTGCCTAGGTGTAGTTATGAAGTGGAATTAGTGGATGAGGCTTACATGAAGAAGTTGTCCAGGTGCCGCTATGGAGTGGCATTGGTGTACGGGGCTTATGCAAGGAAGTTGCCCGGGTGCCGCTGCAGAGTAGCATTGGTGAATGGGGCTTATGCAAGGAAGATGTTCGTGTGTCTTCCTCATGTCTGGCCATGAGGGAATCCCAACTCACTGGTGGGTTGAGGTATTCACCTATGCACTAGCTCACAAGAGAGATAATTCCAAGGACGTTGGAATCAGTCCAAACAAAGGGAGATGAAAAGTGTGAATCACATGCCCAACATTCAGAACGCAATGAGGGTGGCGTGGTGATAGAGTACAACTGTTGACCGTGTTGGAAACACAGCATCCATATTGCATTTTCCTGAAATGGGGACAAACAAATGAGGGTCGACTACTGACCGTGTTTGAAACACCGGACCTGACTCGAAGTGTTGTCCAAAGTCTTACGGGGCATTGGCCCAGGATGATAGGTGATCCGAGGAGACATGGGACCAGGCCGTTAGGGGGTCCCTTCGGACATGGAAGTGGATGAAGATCCGAATGAATAACACGCAAAGCGTGAGGTGGAGTGATGTAATGTTTGAAAAGATTCCAACGCTCTTGAAATTATACCACTGTAATCATGACATTAGGCATCTTATGCTTTTTTCATAAGGCATATCTTATTTGGAACAAGAGGCATCCTATTATTGAATGATAGGGATTACTACAGTTTATAGTCATGTAGAGAGGACTGTTGGAATCTTATGCTTGGATCATAAGACATATCTCATTTAGAGCAAGAGGCATCCTATGTTTGGAACATAAGGATTACTATATTTTAAAGTCATGTAGATAGGACTGGTGGCATCTCATGCTTGGCGCATAAGGCATCTCTTGTTAGAAGCAAGAGGCATCCTATGTTTGGAACATAGGGATTACTACAGTTTAAAGTCATATAGATAGGACTGTTGGAATCTCATGCTTGACGCATAAGGCATCTCTTGTTAGAAGCAAGAGGCTTCCTATGTTTAGAACATAGGGATTACTACAGTTTAAAGCCATGTAGATAGGATTTTTGGCATCTCATACTTGGAGCATAAGGCCTATCTTGTTAGAAGCAAGAGGCATCCTATTTTTGGAACATAAGAATTACTACAATTTAAAGTCATGTAGATAGGATTGTTATCATCTCATGCTTGGAGTATAAGGCATCCCTTGTTAGAAGCAAGAGGCATCCCGTGTTTGGAACATAAGGATTACTACAGTTTAAAGTCTTGTAGATTGGACTGTTGGCATCTCATGCTTGGAGCATAAGGAATCTCTTGTTAGAAGCAAGAGGCATCCTATGTTTGGAACATAGGGATTACTATAGTTTAAAGTCATGTAGATTGGACTTTTGGCATCTCATGCTTGGAGAATAAGGCATCTCTTGTTAGAAGAAAGAGGCATCCTGTAACATCCCAGGTAAATAAAGAATAAAACATTTTAATACTTATTAATATTTTCGAATTAAATATTAATTTTACTTTAAAGGGGTTTCTATGTTTGATAGCGTACCCGATACGCAACAAAGAGTTTATTTGAAATCTTACGTTGCACACTAGTAATAAAACAATATTATTTTAAATGGTAGTTAACACGTAGTCGTTGTATTGGTGGGAATGAATATAAATAACTAAAATATGATTATATATGTTTGTTAAATGTTTTTACATTTATCCAATAAAGGATAAAGTCTTAAAATATGAAAAGAATTCAATTTTAGGCATATATACTCTAATTTCTACTAAAGGTCCACTTATCGGCTTTTGATGGAGAAACGTCATTAAATATAGTTTTGTACACTCTTATACATTCTATTAGACCAAATAAAATTCTTCTTTAGAATCGGGACATCAAAATTTACTTTGTGTAAATTTTTGGTATTTTTCCGATAAAGATCATTTTTTAATGAATAGTGAAAAATGTTGTATTTTAATTCAAAACCTCTTTTTAATCTAATTTATTTATATGATTAGATTATATTTTGAATTGGTTTTAAAGTGAAATTAGAATATATTTTTACCATTTAATCCAATAGTGGTTGTTGGAATTAATTTCACTTTGAAATTGGACTTAAAACAGTGTCAATCTTTTGATATTTATTGTTTCATAAAAACACGCTATTTGCTCTGACAGCGAGAATTAATTATTGAATTAATTAATGAAACTTATATTTTTTGAATTTTTTAAAATAGACATCATTTTTGAATTTGTAATATCAAATATATCTTAGGGTGAATTTTTGGTATTTTTCTAGAAAACTTCAATTTTTGATGAATTGTGAAACCACTAAATGGTACTTAAAAAACTGATTTTTCGTTTAAATGAAATTTTACCACCTTTGTGTTTTGAATTTCAAGAATATGACATACATGGTTTTCATTAGGAAGTAAAATGTGGTTCAATGGGATTAAAATAATTTTTTGGTGAATGGTAACTTTTATGTTTATTAATCGCGATTAGAGGTAATTAGTGTAGTTTAAGGTAAAAATAATGTTTTAATAATATGAAATGACCTATACACATGTAATAACCTTATTTTATGTGTCATGGACGACCAATACAATCCATGGGTAAACTTGGGGACCCCATGAATCCACTTTGGTATGAAAATGACATTAATAACTTTTTATTTAATGTTAAAATAAAAATGTCACAAACCTGAAATTTTTTACTAAAACAATTTTTAAATGGGGTTACACATGTCATAATTTTGACTATAAATATTCATTAGAAATATAAAACGATTTCCTACATCATGATATTTTTTTATAATTTTTAAACATTAAATAAATTAAATTATTTATGACACCATGATGATGCAGCGATTACCTCATTATTTAACGATTTAAATAAAATGAGACGATAATGTAAAATATAAGACCTACACTTGTAAAAAACCAATTAGATGTGTGGATTTAGAACTATTATCACCTTATCCTCGAAATACATCAATTTGGGACCTTTAAAAAACCGAAACTCATTTTACAATAAAGTAACCTTTTATAACTTTCCAAGAGTGCCCCTCCTCTCCTCTTATAAAAGGCCCCCACCTCTACCGCCTTACCCACACCTCTAAAGCCTTTGGCTCGGCCAAACCCTTACCATTTTGTCTCTAAACATACCTCTATTACTCCTATAAGCCTCACTTTGGGCAGAAGTCTTCCCAAGGAAGCCTTTGAGCTCAAATCAAAAAGAGTTACCCATTTTAAAGGTAGTGTCTTCTCTTGTGTTCTTATGTTTTATTTTGCTTCTCCAACCCCCTAAACTCTTTTTATTCCTTTATTTTGTAACAAAAAAAGTATATTCAATATACTAGGATGTTTTTATGTGAAGTATTCGATCTAAACTTACACACACCTTCATCTAATGGTTAAAGAGCATACTGTTTCCGTGGATGGCGAATTTCTGCCTCACGAAACGATGATTGATCAATATTCTTCTAACACCTTAAAAGGTGGACATTAAGATGTCACTCTATTTATATATTATATATATTATGTTTATTTTTTCCTTATGCTTCTTTATTTTTCATTTGTGGCATACCTTTATGGGTTCCATTGTGGGTAAACATGATAATTTTATTTTAGGAAGTGCGGACTACCACCCCCTCAAAGTGATTTGATTCATTAATTTCATACGTGGGATGTATAAAGGATGGATTTAATGATATTATATATGATATTATACTGGAATTATAATATAACTTTAAGTCATTATGATTCCATTCCATAAAATATGAAATAGAAATGAAAGTAGCGTTCATGTGTACGTACGGCTTACCGTCTCCATGAACGGTGCATTTCATTTCTTATACCCAAATGTAATGTACTATTATAAGTACATATATAAAATGGATATATATGATGTATGTTACATCTAAGTGATGAATATAATTATGGAATAAAAATATACATACCTCTCATTTAGTTTTAATTCCATTAATATGACATGGAAATGAAAGTAGTGTTCATGCATACGTACGGCTTACCGTCTCCATGAACGGTGCATTTCATTTATTACCTATAAATGATTATGTAATATTATAAATGCATGTATATACTGGATATATATGATATATATGATATCTACATCATGAATATAATTCTTGATATAATGGATATTTTACCACATGAACAACTTGTAATTATAAAGAGTTTATTTTTGACTCAAGTACCAAGGATCGACAAAACGAACATTATTAACTTAAATAATTACATAGTGTTCATAACATGGTAATAAGTGATATAAAAGGAATAATGAACTTGAAAAATGTTCTTAAGTAATTAGAAATTAACTAAAGTTTATTATTCAGGACATTAAAGAATGATCGAGTCAAGTCGGACCCAAGGTAAGGGACTTCGTCTCAATCTCCTTTCATTGAGGCATATTCTATTTTATACACAACTTTCTTTTATACGGTGTATAAACCCCTTTGAATTTTACTTTTATACAAAAGGAATCTTTTTCTACAAAGCGTTTTACAAAACGACAAAAAGGAATGTTTCTTTTAATGTACGCAGTGACAACGAACTTTTCCGCCGCCGTGAGTATTATTTGGTCTTTGGCTTCCTCAACAAGCCCTAATGTTTTTTAAAATGAAATAAATACCATATAATCTTTTATGTATTTTGGTATCAAAAATGGTTTTTATAATGGATTTTTTATGTCAATATATTTAAGTGATATATTGTGATCAAAGTGTGGAAATGTTTTCTTTCCATTATATTTGTTTTATGTCTTATGATTTTATAATGGTACTTGGACATTTGATGGGTGGTTACATGATAAACCATATGACGGGTGGTTTCGTGAATACCAGGATGGGTGGTTACGTTATAACCTCCAATTCATTGGGTATGTAAGTCAGCCGTATGGCTATTCCATTAATTGATATGTGTGGAAGTCGACCGTATGGTTATTCCACTTAAGTATGTTTATGTACCAAGATACCTTTATATGTTATGTGATCTTTATATGGGTTTTATGGTAACCTTTTGGTTACAAAAGGGTAAGTAATGATCTTTTATTCAGTGAAGAGTTTTTACTACTTTATAAAGGTGAAAAGTATTACTTTGACAAAGTATACATGGTTTACTTGTTGTTTTGAAAAACTAACAGTTTTTATTCATTGTGTATCCCTTACTGGGCTTTTTATGCTCACCCCAAGTTTTTTTGAAATGTTTCTCACAGGACTAAATGTGGAATAGGGTCAAGGATGGGTTCAAGGGAAAGTCATGCTATCTAAAACATGGAACTAGACATGTTTCTTTTTAAGAGTTTTTATTTTATGGAAACTTAGTAGAAGTGTCTACTTTGTAATCTTTTGAGATGTAATAGTTATGTCCTAATTCTCTAAAACTCTAAACCTGAAAAGATCCTCAATGTGAATTATTCATTTAATTCAATATTAAGTAAGGTTTAAGGTCGGGGACTTATAGTTAGTATCAGAGGTCGGTTTAGACAACTTTAGGAGTTAGAAAATTGTTAAATTATAAATTAATTTATGGTATGATTTAAATGATATAGAATTTAAAGGTTACCATGTTGCTTCGCCTAAGATATTTCTGTTTTCAGAATGGTTTTCCACAGAGGAAACAAAGCAGCTATGTTGGGACGACATCAGGAGGAAGACAACCTTCCAAATCAGCAACCCGAGATGGTCGGAATTGGAACTGAACAGTTTGTTGCAGTGATGGAACAGTTGACTCAGGCTATAAATGGTGGTGGTATCCATGCACGAGATCAGCCAGATCAACCACAGAGGAACATGTCAGTGGTGGAACATTTCATGAGGCAACACCCCCCATCATTCAGAGGATCATCTGATCCTGTGCTAGCTGAAGGGTGGATTAAAGCGCTGGAGAAGATTTTTGATGTCATGGGGTGTTCAGAACATCAAAAGGTTAGTCTTGTTGTTTACCATTTTGAAGGTGAAGCTGATCAGTGGTGGTCGATGGTAAAAAATACCAGGGATAGTGATGAGATTGATGATCTTCACTGGGACTAATTCAAAGGTATGTTTCTTGAGAAATATTTTCCTAAGGTCGTTCGTCTTAGGATGGAAAAACAATTCCTAGAATTGAGGCAGGAGGATGACTCAGCGGCTGCTTATGAAGAAAAGTTCACTCGACTGGCAAGGTATGATCCAAACTTCATACGAGATCTTGATAGTAAAATCAACCATTTTTACTCAGGGTTAAAGCCAAAGTATCAAAGGGATTTAGCTTCTCTTGAGTTCAAAAGTTATGAAAAACTTGTTTGATGTGCGGAGAAGGTGGAAATTGAGTTTGCCGATGATCAGGTGTTCTTTGACAAACAACAGAATAAGAGGTCCAGTTGGCAGGAAAAGGGGGAGAATTCATCAAAGAAACAAGGAGGTAAGAAAACAAAATATCCATCCTATGAGAAGTGTGGTAAAATGCATCCTGGAGAATGTTTATCCAAGTCTGGAAAGTGCTTTCGGCGTGGTAAGTCTGGTCATATTGCTCGTAACTGTAAGGAAGATGATCAAGCAGGCAATGAAAAATCAGCGGTAAGATTTTTCAAGTGTAATGAAATGGGTCATTATGCAAATAAGTGTCTAACGAAGAACTCAACTAGGGGAAAGCAGCCAGACTATAAGCAGAAAGGGGTGGTGAAATCCTTTGCAACTACTTCAGCAGATGTTGGGCCATTGAATGAAGTAGTATCAGGTACACTATTTGTTTGTTCGGATTATGCCAATGTGTTGTTTGATTCAGGGTCTACATATTCTTTCATTTCTAAGAAGTTTTCTAGTAAATTGGAAATTCCATCTCAAGATATGAATCCTGAACTTATGGTAAAAACACCTGGAGGGAATGTTGAGACAAAAAGAAATTATAAGAACCTTCTTATCCTTGTGTGTAGAAAGAATATACCAGAAAACCTTATTGTTTTTCCTCTAGTAGAGTTTGATGTTATTTTGGGCATGGATTGGTTTTATGTTTATCATGCTAAGATTGACTGCAGAGCTAAAATGGTTTCTTTTCAGAAATATTTTCAGTTTGTGTACAAGAATGAACCCTTGATTTTGATAACATATCAGGAAGTTGAGAAACTAGTAAAAGATGGAAATGAATGTTACCTTGCACATATTGTTGAAAATAAAGGAACTGTTCAGATTAATGATGTGCCAGTGGTAAATGAGTATCTTGATGTTTTTCCTGATGAGTTTTCTGGTATTATTCCTGATCGGGAGGTTGAATTTACTATTGACTTAGTTCCTGATTTTAAGCCAATTTCAAACCCCCCTTATCGAATGTCTCAAGTTGAACTTTTAGAGTTAAAGAGGCAATTGCAGGAGTTATTAGATAAAGGTTTCATTCGACCTAGCACATCACCATGGGGTGCTCCTATCTTGTTTGTTAAAAAGAAAGATGGCTCAATGAGACTTTGCATTGACTATATAGCCTTAAATAACATTACTGTTAAGAACAAGTATCCTTTTCCTCATATCTATGATTTGTTTGATCAGCTCTAGGGAGCTCAGTATTTTTCAAAGATTGACTTGAGGTCAGGGTACCATCAGTTGAAATTAAAAGAAGCAGACGTTCCGAAGACTGCGTTCCGTACTAGATATGGCCATTATGAATTTGTAGTTATGCCTTTTGGGTTAACCAATGCACCTGTTGTATTCATGGACCTTATGAATATAATTTTCCATGATTTTTTGGATAAGTTTGTGGTTGTTTTCATCGATGATATTTTGGTGTTTTATAAAAGTAAAGAGGAGCATGAAAGTCATTTAAGGGTTATCTTGCAAACTTTAAAAGAAAAGAAACTGTATGGAAAATTTATCAAGTGTGAGTTTTGGTTACAACAAATTTCTTTCCTTGGTCACATTGTTTCAAAATATGGCATAACTGTTGATCCTGCTAAAACAAAAGTTTTTGAAGAATGGCCAAGACCCACAAATGTAACAGAGATCCGTAGTTTCCTTGGTTTGGCAGGTTACTACCAAAGTTTTGTTGAAAATTTTTCACGGTTATCTAGTCCAATGACTAATCTAACTCGGAAGGGTGTTAAGTATATCTGGAAAAAAGAATGTGATGATTGTTTTCAGGAGTTGAAAAGAAGATTGGTGAATGATCCAGTTTTGGCACTTCCTTCCAGGAATTGTGAGTTTGTTATCTACAGTGATGCTTCATTGAAAGGACTTGGTTGTGTCCTAATACATAATGATCAGGTAATTGCTTATGCTTCACGACAATTGAAAACTCATGAGGTAAATTACCCTACACATGATTTGGAATTAGCTGCTGTTGTTTTCGCTTTAAAAATTTGGAGGCATCATTTGTATAGAGTAAAGTGTGAAATATATACCGATCACAAAAGTTTAAAGTATATATTCACTCAGAAAGAATTGAACATGAGATAGAGGAGATGGCTAGAATTAATCAAGGATTATGATTTTACAATTCATTATCATCTGGGAAAAGAAAATAAAGTGTCTGATGCTTTGAGTCGAAAAAGTAATGCTTCATTAACAATGTTGCATTTGGAACGTGATCCTTTGGTTAAGGATTTGATGAACTTTGGCATAGAAGTTGTTGGTGTAGGATGTCCTTCTGTTTTGTTTCAGGTATCATTGAAATATTCTCTATCAGATAGAATCAAGCAAGCACAAGAGCAAGATAGTGAGTTGCAGAAAAAGGTAGAGCTGGTTCAGAAGGGTAAGTTGCCTAAATTCAACATTGATAATGATTGTGTTTTGAGATTTGGGAAGATATTTTGTGTGCCTTGTGATTCACGGTTGAAGAGAGATTTGTTATGTGAAGCTCATAGTTCTCCGTTTTCAGTTCATCCTGGCATTACTAAGATGTACATAGATCTACGGGAGTATTACTGGTGGGAAGGAATGAAAAGAGATATTGCTGATTTTACAGTGAAGTGTTTGACTTGTCAACAGGTTAAAGTAGAGTGGTAGTTACCGAAAGGGATGCTTCAGCCTTTACCAATGCTAGAGTGGAAATGGGAAAATATATCCATGGACTTCGTTGTGGGATTGCCAAAGACACCCCGAGGTAATGATGCAATCTGGGTAATTGTTGATCGCTTGACTAAATCTTCTCATTTCCTTGTTATATGAGATACTTTTTCCCTAGATCAACTTTCCTGTTTGTATCTTAAAGAGATAGTCAGGTTACATGGAGTTCCTCTCTCCATTGTATCTGACCATGATCCCAGGTTCACTTCTAACTTTTGGAAAGGCCTTCAGAAGTCATTGGGTACTGAATTAAATTTTAGTACAGCTTTTCATCCTCAATCAGATGGACAGTCAGAATGAACAATTCAGACTTTGGAGGATATGCTACGTGCTTGTTTGATGGATTATCATGGAAGTTGGGACCAACATCTTTCTTTGTTTGAGTTTTCATATAATAACAGTTTTCATTTCAGTATACAGATGGCTCCATTTGATGCATTATATGGTAAACAGTGTCGAACTCCAGCTTTTTGGGATGAAGTGGGTGAAAGGAAGTTGATGGGACCGGAATTGGTAGAAGAGATGGCAGAAAAAATTCAGTTGATTCAGAAACACATGAGAACAGCTCAGAGTAGACAGAAAAGTTATGCAGACAACAGGAGGAAGGATCTATCTTTTGAGGTAGGTGATCATGTTTTTCTCAAAGTTTCACCGTGGAAAAGTGTGATGTGATTTGGTAAGAAAGGAAAGCTGAGTCCAAGGTTCATTGGACCATATGAAATTTTGGAGAGAGTTGGATCAGTTTCTTACCGAGTGGCTTTACCTCCGAGTTTATCTCAGGTACACAATGTTTTTCATGTTTTGGTGTTGAGAAAGTATATTCCAGATCCATCTCATGTTTTGAGTCCAGAGGTAGTTCAGTTGGAGGAGAATCTCTCTTATGAAGAACAACCAGTCCAGATTCTTGACCAAAGGGAGAAAGTGTTACGGAATAAGGTGATTAATCAAGTAAAGGTTTTGTGGAAAAATCATATGGTTGAAGAGCCAACTTGGGAATCTAAAAATGTTATGAGGGATAAATACCCCCACTTATTTTGATAAGTGAATAAAATTGCGAGGACGCAATTCCCAAAAGGGGGGAAGGATGTAACATCCCAAGTAAATAAAGAATAAAACATTTTAATATTTATTAATATTTTAGAATTAAATATTAATTTTACTTTAAAGGGGTTTCTATGTTCGATAGCGTACCCAATACGCAACAAAGAGTTTCTTTGAAATCTTACATTGCACACTAGTAATAAAACAGTATTATTTTAAATGGTAGTTAACACGTAGCTGTTGTATTGGCGGGAATGAATAGAAATAACTAAAATATGATTATATATGTTTTTTAAATGTTTTTACATTTATCCAATAAAGGATAAAGGCTTAAAATACGAAAAGAATTCAATTTTAGGCATATATACTCTAATTTCCACTAAAGGTCCACTTATCGCTTTTTCATGGAAAACCGTCATTAAATATAGTTTTGGACACTCTTATACATTCTATTGGACCAAATAAAAATTTTCTTTAGAATCGGGACATCAAAATTTACTTTGTGTAAATTTTTGGTATTTTTCTGATAAAGATCATTTTTTAATGAATAGTGAAAAATGTTGTATTTTAATTCAAAACCTCTTTTTAATATAATATATTTATATAATTATATTATCTTTTGAATTGGTTTTAAAGTGCAATTATAATATATTTTTACCATTTAATCCAATAGTGGTCGTTGGAATTAATTTCACTTTGAAATTGGACTTAAACTAGTGTCAATCTTTTGATACTTATTGTTTCATAAAAACACGCTATTTGCTCTGAAAGCGGGAATTAATTATTGAATTAATTAATGAAACTTATATGTTTTGAATTTTTTAAAATATACATCATTTTTGAATTCGGAATATCAAATATATCTTAGGGTGAATTTTTGGTATTTTTCTAGAAAACTTCAGTTTTTGATGAATTGTGAAACCACTAAGTGATACTTAAAAAACTGATTTTTTGTTTAAATGAAATTTTACCACCTTTGTGTTTTGAATTTCAAAAATCCGACATAAATGGTTGTCATTAGGAAGTAAAATGTGGTTCAATGGGATTAAAATAATTTTTTGGTGAATAGTAACTTTTAAGTTTATTAATCACGATTAGAGGTAATTAGTGTAGTTTAAGGTAAAAATAATGTTTTAATAATATGAAATAACCTAGACACATGTACTAACCTTATTGTATGTGTCATGGCCGACCAAGACAATCCATGGGTAAACTTGGGGACCCCATGGAGCCACTTTGGTAGGAAAATGATATTAATAACTTTTTATTTAATGTTAAAATAAAAATGTCACAAACATGAGATGTTTTACTAAAACAATTTTTAAATGGGGTTATACAAGTCATAATTTTGACTATAAATATTCATTAGAAAGCTAAAAATATTTCCTACATCATGATAGTTTTTTTATATTTTTTAGACATTAAATAAATTAAATTATTTATGACACCATGATGATGCAGCGATTACCTCATTATTTAACGATTTAAATAAAATGAGACGATAATGTAAAATAAAAGACCTACACTTGTCAAAAACCTATTGGATGGGTGTATTTCGAACTCTTATCACCTTATACTCTAAATAAATCAATGTGGGACCTTTAAAAAACCTAAACTAATTTTATAATAAAGTAACCTTTTATAACTTTCCAAGAATGCCCCTCCTCTCCTCTTATAAAAGGCCCCCACCTCTACCACCTTACCCACACCTCTCAAGCCTTTGGATCGGCCAAAAACTGACCATTTTGTCTCTCCAAATCCCTCTATTACTCCTAGAAGCCTCACTTTGGGAAGAAATCTTTCCAAGGAAGCCTTTGAGCTCAAATCAAAAAGAGTTACCCGTTTTAAAGGTAGTGTCTTCTCTTGTGTTCTTATGTTTTATTTTGCTTCTCCAACCCCATAAACTCTTTTTATTCCTTTCTTTTTTAACAAAACCAGTATATTAAATATACTAGGATGTTTTTATGTGAAGTATTAGAGCTAAACTTACACACACCTTCATCTAATGGTTAAAGAGCATACTGTTTCCGTGGATGGCGAATTTCTGCCTCACGAAACGATGATTGTTCAATATTCTTCTAACACCTTCAAAGGTGGACATTAAGATGTCACTATATTAATATATGATATATATTATGTTTATGTTTTCTTTATGCTTCTGTATTTTTCATTTGTGTCATACCTTTATGGTTTCCATTGTGGGTAAACACGATAATTTCATTTTAGGAAGTGTGGACTACCGCCCCCTCAAAGTGATTTGATTCGTTAATGCCATACGTGGGACGTATAAAGGATGGATTTAATGATATTATATATGATATTATACTAGAATTATAATATACCTTTAAGTAATTATGATTCCATTCCATAAAATATGAAATTTAAATGAAAGTAGCGTTCATGCGTACGTACGGCTTACCGTCTCCATGAACGGTGCATTTCATTTCTTATACCCAAATGTAATGTACTATTATAAGTACATATATAAAATGGATATATATGATGTATGTTACATCTAAGTGATGAATATAATTCTGGAATTAAAATATACATACCTATCATTTAGTTTTAATTCCATTAATATGACATGGAAATGAAAGTAGCGTTCATGCGTACGTACGGCTTACCGTCTCCATGAACGGTGCATTTCATTTCTTACCTCTAAATGATTATGTAATATTATAAATGCATGTATATAATGGATATATATGATATATATTATATCTACATCATGAATATAATTCTTGATATAATGGATATTTTACCACATGAACAACTTGTAATTATAAAGAGTTTATTTTTGACTCAAGTACCAAGGATCGACAAAACGACCATTATTAACTTAAATAATTAAATAGTGTTCATAACATGGTAATAAGTGATATAAAAGGAATAATGAACTTGAAAAAGGTTCTTAAATAATTACAAATTAACTCAAGTTTATTATTCAGGACGTTAAAGAACGATCGAGTCAAGTCGGACCCAAGGTAAGGGACTCCGTCTCAATCTCCTTTCATTGAGGCATATTTCATTTTATACACAACTTTCTTTTATACGGTGTATAAAACCCTTTGAATTTTACTTTTATACAAAAGTAATCTTTTTCTATGAAGCGTTTTACAAAACGACAAAAAGGAATGTTTCTTTTAACGTACGCGGTGACAACGACCTTTTCCACCGCCGCGAGTATTATTTGGTCTTTGGCTTCCTCAACAAGTCTTAATGTTTTTTAAATGAAATAAATACCATATAATCTTTTATGTATTTTGGTATTGAAAATGGTTTTTATAATGGATTTGTTATGTCAATATATTTAAGTGATATATTGTGATCAAAGTGTGGAAATGTTTTCTTTCCATTATATTTGTTTTATGTCTTATGATTTTATAATGGTACTTGGACATTTGATGGGTGGTTACGTGATAAACCATATGACGGGTGGTGTCGTGAATACCAGGATGGGTGGTTACGTTATAACCTCCAATGCATTGGTTATGGAAGTCGGCCGTATGGCTATTCCATTAAGTGATATGTGTGAAAGTCGACTGTATGGTTATTCCACTTAAGTATGTTTATGTCTCAAGTTACCTTTATATGTTATGTGATCTTTATATGGGTTTTATGGTAACCTTTTGGTTACAAAAGGGTAAGTAATGATCTTTTATTCAGTGAAGAGTTTTTACTACTTCATAAAGTTGAAAAGTATTACTTTGATAAAGTATACATGGTTTACTTGTTGTTTTTAAAAAATAACAGTTTTCATTCATTGTGTATCCCTTACTGAGATTTTTATGCTCACCCCAAGTTTTTTTGAAATGTTTTTCACAGGACTAAATGTGGAATAGGGTCAAGTATGGGTTCAAGGGAAATTCATGCTATCTAAAACATGGAACTAGACATGTTTCTTTTTAAGAGTTTTTATTTTATGGAAACTTAGTAGAAGTGTCTACTTTGTAATCTTTTGAGATGTAATAGTTATGTCCTAATTCTCTAAAACTATAAACCTGAAAAGATCCTCAATGTGAATTATTCATTTAATTCAATATTAAGTAAGGTTTAAGGCCGGGGCCTTATACATCCTATGTTTGGAAAATAAGGATTACTACAGTTTAAATTCATATAGATAGGACTGTTGGCATCTCATGCTTGGAGCATAAGGCATCTCTTGTTAGAAGCAAGAGGCATCCTATGTTTGGAACATAAGGATTACTACTATTTAAATTCATGTAGATAGGATTGTTCGCATCTCATGCTTGGAGCATAAGGCATCCCTTGTTAGAATCAAGAGGCATCCTATGTTTGGAACATAAGGATTACTACAGTTTAAAGTCATATAGATTGGATTGTTGGCATCTCATGCTTGGATCATAAGGCATCTCTTGTTAGAAGCAAGAGGCATCCTATGGTTGGAACATAGGGATTACTATAGTTTAAAGTCATGTAGATTGGAATTTTGGCATCTCATGCTTGGAGCATAAGGCATCTCTTGTTAGAATCAAGAGGCATCCTATGTTTGGAACATAGGTATTGCTACAGTTTAAAGTCATGTAGATAGGACTGCTGGCATCTCATGCTTGGAGCATAAGGCATATCTTATATTGAGTAAGAGGCATCATATGTTTGTCATATAGGGATCACTACAGTTTAAAGTCATGTAGATAGGACTGTTGGCATCTCATGCTTGGAGCATAAGGTATCTCTTGTTAGAAGTAAGAGGCATCCTATGTTTGGAACATGGGGATTACTATAGTTTAAAGTCATGTAGATAGGACTGTGGGCATAAGGTGCCAAACAATTAATGGTGTTGGGACTTACGCAAGGGCGTCCCTTTCTGGTTCGACCTGGCATAGGAGCCAAGTGATAGGGTTTGGAGGAGTTTCCTGAGGAATGGTTCGACTTGAGATACTCAGGGAATTTATGATGATAATCTCAAATCACAATATGGGAAACGAATAAAGAGGAATATTTCAACTCAAGGTGTTTCATGGTGTGCGGAGGAGTATCTCAAATCATGGTATTCAATAGGTGGAAGGTTGTTGCGCATAAGGGAACAATGGAAAATCCCAATGTCCCGGCCCAAAAAGTTCATAGTGCGACTCTTAATTTTTCAAGGGGGTTAGTGACGGTAGCGAAGGGACCGGCCCGGAGGGCCGAGACCGCAGCCCGACAGTAAACCCGAGTGGGGGAGCGGGGGCACAGCCCCCGCGGTATGGACTAGTGGGTGCAGGCCTGGATACGGTTGCATGCAAATAGGGCAGGCGTGCACGCAATTGAGGTTGTTGCGCGGAAAACACTAGGTCGGGGCGAAATAGGGGAGCTGGGCACGCAAAATGGGAGACGAGCGCACAATAGGCGACGCGGGTGCACAATAGGGGAGCGGTGCGCGCAAAAGGGGAGGCGGGCGGGAAATACGGGAGTCAGGTGCGCAATATGGGATGCGGGCGCGCAATAGGGGTGTTGGGCGCGCAATACTGGACGCAGGCGCGCAATAGGGTAGCGGTGCGTGCAAAATGGAAAATGGGCGTGCAATAGGAGGTCGTGCGCGCAATGGGGAAGAAATTGCACGCAATCGGGATGTTTTGCACGCAAAAGGAAGTGTTGTGCGCAATAGGAATAGTACAACACTGGTGTGCGAAAAATTGGGCCAAATGGCGCTGTTTCACGCAAAAATTATGTTTTGCACGAAAAAACTGAGTAGGTTAGACCTTTTACGCGCAAAAATAATGTTTTGTGTGCCAGAGGGGGGATTTTACGTGTGGGCATGGAAAATTTAGACTTATGCACATTAGAGTAGTGGCTGACCTCTGAGGTCCTCCTGGACGAAGGGGGTGCACTTGTATTTATAGGCGGAAACTCGGGAGTCGATGCGTGTAAAATTCCACATGCGCAAAGGGTTTTCCGCGCGCAGGGCGGTGTGCGTAAAATTCCGCGCACGCAAAGATGGGCACGTAATATTCCGTGCGCGCAAGGATGGGCACGTAATATGCTGCATGCGCAAGGCAGAGTGCGTAATATCATGCTCGTGCAAATGATTTTCCTCATGAGACTCCCTTTTAACGCGCAAATCCATACTGCCCCAAAACCATCCTGGATGGCCATTTCCAACAGGCCGACTTCGAACAACCATAACTTCTGATCCGTAACTTCATTTGGGCTCCACGACCAGTAAAATCGAAGCTTATGGATCGAGCTACGCTCCAAGATCATTTATTGGAGCATTTGGAAAATTTTGGGGATGCGTTTTTTGGGGTCAACAGTTGTAGATAATCTTGGTAGATGTATAAATGAATCAAGTTTCATCTTATTGTTTCACTTAAGGCATTCCAGTATAGGAATCCAAGTATTACTCAAGGAAGGACATTCCATTATAGTTTTCCAGGTCCATAACAACAATTAAGCATAATATAGTATCTGATCAAGAGATAAGTGAAGTTTCCTTATGTTTTATCAACTCAATTTATCAATTTAAATATTACATGTATAAGTATCAAACCAAAGAAAACTTAGGAATGTTACGGTTACAAACAAGTAATGGTTGTGAAGGGAATTTAATCGGACACACATGAAGGGTTAGTTCGAGTTGAGTTCATCGACCCTTAATATTGTCAACGGGTATCATGGAATTTTAAATTTTATGTCTAAGTGATTAATTTATGAAATTAAAAAATGTAATAGAAAAACATGGAAATTATGGAGTGATGCATGATGATTCAAGTTATAAAGAAAAATACCTTTTAGGAAAAGTAATAGACATCTTACCTTATCCCTGTATAAGACTCCTCATCAAGTATCAAACTCATATTTGTGTTGTAATGAGAGAAAATGGAAAACATGAGAAAATCCTGAAAAACAGGGTATATTTTCTTACAAGGATATAACACCCTAGATGATGATAAAAAATAATAATAAAGGTGATGGATTATTAGTCATACCAAGGGTGATTAAACACATATGATAGTGATTGAAATGGAGTCTGGATGAGGGAGATACACTAACACCTTAAAGAGGATAAGGGGTCCCTACATGTGGTAATGTGAAAAATGAGAGCATAGATGATGATAATTAAACTTATGCATACAAGGAAAAAATTGTAACTTTCATATTGTTAAGGGGGTTCATGTTTTGGTATCATAGGTTTCTAATATGTGCACCAACCATGTGTTGTTATGGTATAATAGCATTATACCTCACATGGTTGAGGCACATAGTTAGGAAGAGCATGAAAAAATCTTATCATATGGTTCTGTAATATAATACGGGTTATCATTTTTTAGATACCCCTTTAACATGATTTACAAAACCATTCACTTCCACTATGGGGATACATATTTGAGGTCCATAGTATTCCAAACAATACACTAATCTTGTTCCTCATTATACCTCATTAAAAACCATGAACCCTATACCCAAATCCCTTTTGAACACTACTAAAACCCAGATTATCCCCTTGCATAGATTCATTTCGTTGATAAAATGGGTTTGGATGGAAAATTAAAGTATCTATACCTTGATGTAAAACAATGATCTTACCATATCTCTTTAATCATTTCACACTATAGAATGTCATAACATATTCCCTTCTTTGGTATAGAAGTTAACCCTTGGATTACGGAATTGGATTAGATAATTACTAAGTTTCCAATATATAAAAAAATTAATTCTATATAAATTCAAAGCTCTAAGACCATTATTTATATAGAGAAACATATCCCCTTCCCTTAAGTCATTATTTTTTCTTATCTTTCCCACATTCCAAACATGAATAAAATTGAAATTTCATTCTTCCATGGTTATTACCACATAAAATTTCCTAAAATACAATCTTCCTCTTATTTGAAATATTTAAAAACTAACTCATGTTGAAATTTTTAGTCATATATCAGGATATATAATTAGTCAAAATCACGACGTTTTTCCTTCAATCATCTATTTCATTTAGTTACTCATGAGTAAAATCATTCCATTTTTATCTGTTGGGAAAAAATCACTCAAGGTAACATTGCATTATTTTTGGGTTGATTATGTTTGTTGATAAAGCAGGTTTCCATGGTGAATTTTCAAGTTCCAGAGATATTGTTGACAATCAATGTTGACAAAGAACCATGACAAAGGAATGGATGATATGTAGGCGGTACAAAAGAGCAGTACAAGGTGGCGCCATTTTCTAGTGTTTTCCAAATTTTTGGGGTACAAAATTTGGAGGTTGGTAAGCATTGTAAAAAGTGGATATCCTTGAAGATATTATTTTAATATGGAAAAAACATGAGTTTCGTGAAGATAGGCTTCATGGATTGAATTTCGCGAAGAAAAGAAGAATGTTGACGGTGTTCTTCGCGATTACGTCAAGCTTCGCGAACGACAGAGGTTGAAGCGCATCGCAGCGGTGAAGGTATTTGCGAGGAAGCTTCATGGCAAAGGCGTGAAGGTATTGAAGGTGATGCTCCGTGATTACGTCAAGCTCCATAATCAGAAAATTCCTGTGGTGCTTCACGAGATTGAAAGAATTTCGACAGAAACTTCGGAGCTTCGCGATTTTTGATGACGTGGTGTTGACTTCGCGCGGAAGGATCGAGGGTCGGTGGAATCGCCTATAAATAGAGGTCGCCCCCCTCGAGAGAAGTAGAGAGTTTTAGAAGAAAATATTTTTTCTCTCGGTTTGTGAAGGTGGTTCGCAAAGGTAGTGTTCTTCACAAAAGAGAGGTGCTTTGCGGCAGCTAATCTAGCTTCATGAAAGAAGTGTGATTCGTGAGGCCATGTGATCTAAGGAGTGTGCTTTGCGAAGAGGCAGGGGATTCATGATGGCCTAATATTTTCAAAGGCTTGAGCTTTGCGAAAAGGCAGGAGCTTCACAAAGGCTTGACTGAGCTTCGCAAAATTGGGAGCCTCGCGAAGTAGGGTGCTTTGCGGAAGTATTTATAAAGGAATTGCTCAGTGTTCAGAGGTAAAGGGGTATTCATTAGTGGATAAACTTTGAACTTCAATAGAGCATCTATCAACAGTTGAGGATGCATTATTTTCTGAGAATGAAGAGACCTACAGTTCTATAAACTATGAGTGGATCTTCTGGAGAAGTAGTGAGCTCACTTCAGTTGAGAGAGCAGTGAGTTCTCAAATTGTGAGTGGTTGTAAACTCGGAGGAACAGTGAGTTCGCTTCAAAATTGTAGACAGTGGTGCACTTATAGTGAAATTGGTACATCAGCACACTGTCGGTGTATGCTCCTTGGACGTAGCCCAGTGAGGGTGAACCAAGTAAAAATCGTTGTGTCATGTGCATGCTTTAAGGTTTGTTCATACTCTACATAGGGAAGGAGAGAGAAGAGGGTTTTGTCTAAAAGAAAAACAAGATCAAAAGGGGCAGTCGTTTTAATCTTTCATACCCTGATTCACCCCCCTCTCAGGTTATCTAGCCTAGTCCACATTCAGTATTCATATGAAACCTACAAGCCTGAGACTTTATCTAAATCAAATATCCTTTTTGTGAGAAACAATAATAATTTTTGGAATCCACATAATCATCATAATTCATTTATAGGATGTCTAAATCATGACACCTTCTTTTCAATCTATTAAAACACAGTTTTAACATAGATCATTCATGTCAATCATCTTTTTGGAAAGGTTTTAATGGTTCATAATTAAAATGTGAATTAACCTAATCATATCCTCATAGAGTGTGAAAATAGGTGTTTAGTAAATACACACTCAATATGCACCAAAATTATTGTTGAGATATACCCAACTAACACTTTTTGGGGTTGTTACCCTAAGATGCATCAATACCAAAACGACTTCTGCTTATTGTATACTGGATTTGTTTATTGGAAAACCAAAATTCAATCATTACCAAAAAATAAGATGTTCTATAATAAATTAGATTATCGTAAGGGTTATCATTTACATTTTCTCATCATTTATTCTAAATGTAACTAAAATTTTCTCTGGTACCAATTATGTCCTCCCATACATTTCATACATAAATATTACATTTTCTTATATGAATATTTGATAAATAACATTTTGACCAATTCCATAATTTTATAGGTTTAGTGTATTTGGAAACATGGATATATAAACAACATGTTCATGAGAGATCTACATCATCTCCAACTATATTCTTATAAACTAGAACCCTTTTTAGAAATATCATACCTAAAATGTTTCTTCATGGCATGTGGAAGGAAAAAATTGGAATGGGTGATTTCAAATTCTTTTTAAGGGTAATAAAGGGGGATATTAATGATTACTAAAATTGAACATGAGCATAAGGGTATAAGAACATGAAATTATCATTTGAAAAAACATACGATATATTTTAAATAAAGTAATCTTGGGTCATAGAAAAAATCAAGGTTGTTTATAAGATATGAATCATTAGATTATCAAAGAACATGATCTAAGATAGTATAACATTGGTTTAAGACATATGTTTGTGGTATACACACAATCATAGAAAATCCTTTCCTTAGTCAAGGTTGAGTGAAAATATTCTCATAGTGTACTGGGTTCACTCCCCATGAAATCATATACATAGTCAAGGATCAATCCCAAGACTATAAATGTGGACAATGTACCTTAATGAATAGGTTTCACATCCAATTATAGTACTCATTATCTTATAAGCATTCCATATTTACCCAATGCATTTGAGAGGAATATAAATATGGGCCTACATTTCACATAATCAAAATATTATATATTCTTTCCATAAGACCACAAAACATTCATCATCTCATAATATAATAACACATGGAATAGAATCATGTTTAATAAACATTTCCACATTCATTGTAGCATAACCCATAGAAAACAAATTGGTTTCAGGAAGGGTTCATAATAACTTAATTCATTAGTTGGAATGAATTTTTTTATTTAATCTTACTCAAATACTAACTATTATAATCCTTCCAAAGAATTAAATAGAATAGTATAATTATATCATATCCTAAGTAGAGAACAAGTAACATACAAGGATGTCATCATAGATGAAAAATTCATTTAACTGATCTCTCGAACATTTTTTAGTAAAATACCTTTTTTATTTTGAAATAACCAGTTTAAAATATAAATAATTCCCAAACACTAAGAAAATTATTTTATTTGAAAATAAATTTGGGAAATTGTAATGAAAACATCAAATAATTGAAAGGTCGTGGATTTGGAAAATTATGTTCCTATCATGTTTATAAAAATATAGATTTCTTTCACAATTTCATTAAAAATAAAAAGGTTCCTCATTTGGAAAATGAAAAAAAAAATATTCTACTTAAACATTTTATTAAAAGTAAATCATGGTTAAAAATGACTTTGAAATCAATAGGATAATATTAATAAATTTTATTGAAACAGTGTTTTAAGACATGGATAGGGAATACAAAGGACTTTCTAGCATGACCAAGAGCTGGTATCATGGATGGCTATCGCCGTAGAGGCATCCTGAAAGTTATCAAGTATCACATTCAGATGAGAATATATATATATATATATATATGTATGTATGTATGTATGTATGTATCAATAACAATAATGGGAAGATGAAACAAGAAGGATAGTCAAAGACAATGATATATGAGTCATGTACCATTGATCACTGAAAAAATGACATTCTATGATGAGTCGACAAGCAGGTAGTCAAGGTCCTAGTGAATTGATACATTGCATTCCTGTATAATAACTAGACTCTCTGGCCCAAGATCCACACTCAAGAAACATTGAAATTGTTTCCCTAAATGAAACCAAAAAAAATTTTAGGGAAAATTCCAAACAATGTCCCAAGGGCCGAACCACCTATGAAACTGATTTATCATGACCCGTCGCAAGCTGGGGATCGAGTTGCAACTACCCTAACCTTGCCTCCATTGGACAGTAGGTGGAAACAAGCTCCATAGGTACAAATATACTTAGGGTAGCCTTTTCCTAAGTACTTATACACATAAACATAACCAACATAATGAAAAATTGCAGAGGTAAGGAATATTAAGATGCAACACAACTATGAAAAAATAAAATATGCATGAACCTCTAAACAATAAGAAGTATGGTAGTGAAAAATGAAAAGAAAATGTAAAAAATACAAACCCATCCAGAATTGTCTCCCAACCTGACATAAAACTGGATAAATAAAATGGTTAAGAGAGCTAAGCTCTTGAATCCCAATCCAGGACCACTGTAGGCGATCTAAGCACCACATATCCATAAGATCATCTAATGTCACGAACAACATGTCCATTGTCTAAAAAAGACATGACATGTGTTGGGAGAAGCCCATGAATAGGTGACTATATACATACCCTTTAGAACACCCTAAAAAAGGGTGAAGGGGGGTAATTAAGAGATACAACATAAGAAGAATGTATTAGATGTAACAAGGTACAGTAAAGAGTAGAGCTCAACCCAACAAGAGACCCGACCTAAGCTAGGGCTAGAGTGACAACTACGTTATGCCCCCTCCATAGGCTAGGGGTGGATACAAGCATTGAAGACACCACTAAACTCAGGGAGGAATTTTCCTAAGTACTTGTATGCACACACACATCCCACTCAATGAAAAAGTGCATAAGGAAAGAAAGTAAAGATGCAACATTGCTATGAATAAACGAAATATGTGTGGACCTCTAAATTGTATGAATTATGGTAGTGAAAAATAAAAAATAAAGGGGAAAAATACACACCGAACCAGAAGTGTGTCCCAACCTAACAGAAAAATGGAAAAGTAACACTTATCAGTGATCCCAGCTCCTTAATCCCAAGCTATGACCACTATATACGGTCCAAGCACCCCATATCCCTAAGCTCATCTAAAGTTGTGGTAAACCTATCTGTCACCTGCAAAAGACACGCCACCTATTGGGATAATCCCATGAAGGGGTGGGTATATACATACCCAGTAGAACAGCCCAAAAAAGGGTAAATGGGGAGTAGTAAGAGATATAACTGAAGAGTAAAGTAGCATATGGAATAAGGTAAAGTAAAGAGTACAGCTGAACCTAATAAGGGAGGAAAGTAAACTCACCCAAAAATAAAGAGCATGAAATTGTGGTAATGTGAACTTATCATTGAGTCTTTTCTACCTATAGAAGGAGACAATAATTATCCAACCACAAGAAGATAGACACGAAAAGCATGTGGCATACCCTGTGCATCTTTAACTCTCTTAGAAGGAGAGTAAACAAAAACCAAGGAGTGGGTATCGAAGAAGGATATATATATGCTCAGTCAAAGAAACCAAAATGAGATAGTAAGGGAATCTCTATCTCACAACTGCTCCATAGAATAAGACACTATAAAATAATTGGATTTTTCCAACATGGGTATATCTATTAGTAAAAGTGTATTTTCTGTTGGTAAAATGTTTTACCAAAAAAATTGTCCAGTCACTAATATATTGGTAAAAACTCTATTGTTAAATGTTATTGTGACAGATAAAATAGTTCTGTTATAATTATAATAATACCAATAGATAATATATATGTTGTTAAAAGTGTTTAGAAATATATTTATATGAAAAATATATTGGTTGGTAATAATGTTACCAACATATAATATCTATTTATAAATTGCATTTAAATAAAAATAATTAATTTTAATTGAGAGTAAAATTTAAAATTATATATATTAATTTATCATATATAATACACCTATTTTAATTATCAAAAATAATATGACTTTCACACGTTCAAATGTAGAAAAAAAATTATATTAATAATGAAATTTAATAAAAAAATGAATCAATACATAGTTGATGTTGATTGATACCCAAATACCATAAAAAAACAAAAACCCAAGATCCATCTATGCACCCACCATGGATTCACACCCCCCCAACCCCCAAATGAAAAAATGCATGTTGTCTATTGAATGCAATCCTCCGGCACCCATCATGGTAGAAAAATAGTAACTTCCACCAATGTTCTTTCATCACCCCCAAATAGGCCATTCGAAGAAACAATCCAAGTGAACTCTAGAACCAGTGAGAAACCTCTTGTCATTATTATGTCACACCCTTTAGCTCCAAGGTCTACACTACACACAATGTGCATACCCATAAATAAGTGCAATATATCTGCATGAATTGAAAAAAAAATGATCTATATAGAATGAAAATTTTTCATTCATCATCTCTGTTGAGATCTTAACTAATCAAGTCACCTCAAGTGCTAGTGAGGAACCTCTAGTCACTGCTATGTCACAACCTTCCGCTCTAAGATCTAAAGAAAAAAATCGAAGAGCATATCCAAAAATCAGTGAAAAATATCTACATGAATTGAAACTAAGGTAGAAATAAATGAAACTCTAAAAAATTGATCTCCATAGATTACATCTCAACAAATCAAGTTACCCCCAGTACCAGTGAGAAATCTCAAGTTGATGTTATGTTGTACCTTTTAGCTCCAAGATCCACACCACACAATGAAAGATCATACCCAAAAATCGGTAAAAAAACATATACATGAATTGAAACTATATAAATAAATGAAATTAGTGAGAGTGAACAATATAATAAGCAATAAAACATTATAGAATGTTTATAGTTACCTAATTGAAAGTGTTTTTAATAGCGTATAATATGTGGCTTGGAGGCTGTGAACTTTATTATTGTTTCCCCGACTCATCTTATCTTAATGGGTCACGGGAAGTGGGATGATTCTTTTAATATAATTTATCTGCGTATTATTTATCAAGAATGTTGCATGGCTATTGAGAATGAAGGATTGCAGTTTCTTTCATTGGGAGAAGTTGATGCAGACAAGTTGGAAGATGAGACGGTAACAAGATTGTCCCAGGAGTCCTGGGAGAAAGTAAATGTTAGCTTCCACCATAGAAGACAAAGGTTTTGCCCTCATAGCCTCATATAGGTGAAAGATTACACCTTTCACTCAGAAGGTGCAGATGTAATACAACAAATGATTGATCCCTTTCATGTATAGAAGCTATGAATTGGGTGCTGAATACTGAAAGTGTTTTTAAAAGCTACTAGATACACATTATGGGAATGAAAATGTAATTTTATAATAAATCTAGTTAGTCTTTTCAATCATCATTGTATTCATGATGCAATCTATACTAAGTTGATTTAGTTTTCCTTTGCATCTCGAGTTTTTAGATGAGAAAGCTATTACAATAGTATCATTTTCTAGAAATGGTTCATTAGACTCATATAAAATCTATGTGAAATAAATATATAGTTTTATATTGTGAATATAGTAAATAATGGGTTTTTTAATCTACGGATACAACAAAGTATGAATATGAATAATTGAATTTCAAAAAAACCATCATTTCTCATAATGTATGATGGGTTTTGAAGAAAATATTTAATTCTAAAAAGCCTGAATGCCCTTTAGAAATCAATTCATTTACTAAAAATGAAACATTAATAGCTAAAAAATTTATATTACACTCCATTTATAATATAAACAATAACATAATAGTAGTATGACACTTAAGGGGAATAACAATTTGATCTCACCTCAAAACTTAGTATGTTTTTCATGTCCTTGTAGTGATTCTTACAAAAATTCATATCTTTATAAACTTCTTTCTCATTAAAAATTTATTCCACAATTTGAATCATCCTATGTGAATCTATTTATCTTGACAATGAATAAATGTATGCAGAGTCTAACATGCCAAATTCATTATCCAAACATTCTAACAAAACAAGAACATTGAATTGGGAATGAACCATGAGCACAACTCAAATACAACGATAAACATGAAATATGTAACATTCCACTTGCAACAGAGGTGGGAGGATAACCAATATTATTCAAGGAATGATAATTTTTGAAGTTCAAAAAATCTAGAAGAGTATGCATAACCATCAAAATAAAAAAGAAAACAATACATGTAAAGATGAAAGTAGACAATACTAATCATGATAAGTTCTAATCATGATAATGATATGAATTTACTTCCATTGAATAAAATTAATCAATCGTGAAGATGGAAGTAGATAGTACTTAAAATTGTACATGTCAAAAGCTATTGAATCTCACTTTCAGTTAAATTTTTTCAATGCATATTATAAAGAAGTACGTAGTAATGCATAGTAAAACTTTATAGTTATATGTAATAATATTGAAACTATACGTTAAAAAGGATAATAAATGCATAACATATCGTAGTAGTTAGACTGAAAGTACATACTGAAACTGGATATTACAGTGTTATTGAAATTTCATAGTGGTACTGGAAACTGTACACGACAAAGACTCATGAATCCAACTTATAGCAACATTTTTTAATGCATGGTATACAGAATCATGCAGATTGAATGGATGTTGAAAGTACATATAAATTCAAGGTGATATAATCTATATTTTTTCTGAAACTACATAATTATATGGATATTTTTTATTATATACACTTAATCTGGAATGATATCTACAATAAATTTCTCTGCAAAAAATATAAAAACCAATTAGTTCGAAATAATGAATGTAGTGAGGTAGAGAAAATAATATATCAGTGAACATCAATAAATAACCTCAATATGCATTGAAAAATAAAGTTAATAAAGTTAGTGAAATGTGGAGAATCTATGTGATGCTTAGAATGTTCAGCATTAATATGAAAAGAACAACTGAGTTCCAGACATTGATATGTAAATTTTCCTTCATAAATAAATGATAATTTCTATAGTTTATGTAATAGAAATAATTATTAGAATCCAAATATATGTTACATATAAAGATAGAACTACCTGATCATCCAAGGTATATTGAATATAGTTATAATCTACCATAAAAGATTATAATTTTGTAGTGATTTTAATTTTTTATACATTGCATAGAGAAAATCCATCCTTTAATTGTGTTTCATATTTATTCTCAAAGAATCCTAAACAGTCAAGTCTAGCATGTAGGAAATAATTTAAATAAATAATAACAAAAAACATCAATACATTATACAATATCAACACCTAGTTCCGAACCAATTACAAACCTGATCAGTGCCAAGAATTGCCTCAAAAGAACACTCCCTTAGTGAAGTTATCAACTGCTGCCTCCAATCCAGAGAAGAAAAATCCAACCCAGAATCACTTATATATTCATTTTTCAGTGTCTTCTTTGATTCAAAATCTTGAAAATCGTATTCCAACAATGGCTGCATTGGGTATTCCAACAAAGAAAAAGAAATTCCACTTTAACATTTGTAAATGATCACGTCAGGTAAGTTTGAAACCAGGTGCTGAAGGGTTAAAGAATTTGTAGGTGACCAACTAAGAGACAAAGATTATTAATAAAATTTGGAACTAACATGTAAGCAAGGAACCATGTCAGTCCTTTTGTCATCAAGGATACCTGGACAAATGCGTGAAGCCCCACAACTCAACATTCTCCAACTTGAACTCTGATTTAAAAGCTAGACCCGTATTACTAAATGTTTCACATGGTTCACTACTTCCACCCAACAGATCCTCATTTAGACAAAAAGTGAAGTTTATACCCCCACCAAGTGTCGAGATATCATTCAAGCACAAGTAGAAGTATCGGTTCACACCAGTCAGTATAAATAGCCTCGGTTCACCAAAAAAAGTTGTAAATACAAATGTTTGATTTATACCTTGATATTTTAACTTTGCAGTAGGCTTCAAGGGACATTCCAGCAGCCCTCCAAAAACACCCCCTCTATATCTCTTGTGATCAGCAAACAATAGCCAGAAATATCTTCAGTCTTACGAATCAATGTATGAAGTGATATTCCGTGTTTCTGATTTAGTAGGGCTAAGAACATCCTCAAACATATCAGAACCACCAGTACTCTATCTGGAGTAATGTTCTTATTCTTCACTGATTCTTGGTATACTCTCATATGTAATTCCTACACAGCTTTCCCTAGGTTTGTCTTGAAAATCAAAATCCTTGTTTTTCCATTTCACAGGAGTTGAACGCACCAGCCAAATAGTTTTTTTGTTACGAAACCATCAAACCTAATATGAGAGAAAAAATATGAAATTGATTTCCTATATGATTGTGCCTTAGGTTTAGGATCTGAAATGATGGAGGTGGGAGGTGACCCAGAGGAAGGTGAATGGTGGGCGACGAAGAATCTAGGATGAGATGGGGTGGGGATGCTAGGTGAAGTAGAGTTGGGAAAGGGAGACTGTGGGAGGCGGGTTGTGGTGGGGTTGCGTAGGGATACTGGGTATGGGGGGGTGCAGGGACGCCGGGGATGGAGTGGTCGCGGGGGTATGTTGGTCATGAACAAGCAAGGGGTCACGTGGGGATGTTGGAAGGGAATGCAAGGGACGATGAAGGAGGAGGTGAAGATGCAGGTAACATTGTTGAGGGAAACGGCAGGGGATGGGGGGGGAAGCGGTGGGGTGATGGGAGGTAAGGTCGGAGTAGGGTAGGGCGGGATGTGAGGCAGGAGAGCAGGAAGAGCGGTAGGGCAGCGGGAGATGAGGCCGAGCACATGACATGGGGTGGCGATGGCCAAGAAGAAGTGTCACCAATTACGGCTTTACTAGTGTTATTTTTTTTATAAAAAATATTTAAATGTTTATAAATAAATAATATTGAATTGTATAAAAATAGTTAATATTTTGAGAAAATTGAATAAGCAATATTGAAAAATATAAAAACATAAAATATTTTGAGGAAATTGAAAATTAAAATCAATTATGAGATGTTTTTAACAAAACTCCTCGAAATAAAAACTTTCTTTGGTCATAAAAATAATATATATATATATATACTATGTTTCTCTTGATTGGATATTGATAAGATCATTTTTTTGTTATTGAATGGTTTATTGTGACAATTTTTATTGACGGAAAAAGATTTGTTGGTAACGACGTTATTACTAATAGATTCATGTGTCAGTAAAAAAATGTTGGTATTCGTATGATAAAGCAATAGATTCAACTTTTGGTAAATGAAATGTTGGTATTGAATGATCAATATCAACAGATATATATGTTGGTAAAAAGAAGTGCTGGTGTTAAAAATTAATACCAATAAAACACAATATCTGTTGGAATTGCTCATTTTTACCAACACATATATTATCAATCAATAAATTTCTGTTGGTATAAGCCATTTTTTTGTAGTGAGAGTAGCTAATATTTATAAGAGAATCTATCAATGATTCCCAACATGCCACACGTCAGCCCTGAACACACACGTCAAAGGGACTCAATCACCACACCATGATACTATCCACTTTGGGTGACACTAACTCACCTGCACAGTTTTATGTTGTGTCCCAAGAATGTGTATCGGTGAAGAAAGTTTCCCTCTTCCTTGTAAGTCCAAAGCTATGTCAAACTGTGTCTCTTCATTGTGTCACACATTTGAGTGGGAACAAATTCAATGAAGAGGACTTGAACCCTAGTATGTCGAGGGGGGGGGTCCACTCCAGTAGTAGTCGAAGAGGACCCACACCCATGGTGATGGGGGGTTCCACTCTAGTTTCACAGGGACCCACACCTCGGTACAACAGGGGGTTTCACCCTGAAAATTGAGGACCTGCACCCTAGTGCATCAGGGGGGGAGGGGGGTTCTACTCTGATGTCGTCAAGGACCCACTCCCTGGTGTGTTAGGGGGTTCCACTTTGATGTCGTTGAGGACTCACACTCTGATGCGTCAGGGCGGTTCCACTTTGATGTCGTTGAGGAACCATGCCCTTGTGATTCTAGGTGGTTCCACTATGATGTCATCGAGGACTCATTCCCTGGTGTGTCAGGGGGGTTCCACTCTAATGTCTTTGAGGAACTGTGCCTTGGTGCGTTAGGAGGTTCCACTCCGATCTCATCTAACACAGCTTGAATATGTTTTATGCTAAAAACACCTCAAATCATATCTCAAAAGTAGAATAGGAGGGACCCATTGTGTCCTACATGTAAAAGCACTTAGGATAGGCTACGTGCAGGCCAAAATCCAAGTCAAAAAGAAAGAAATATGCGAGGTAGAAGATTCATAATGAGGTACAGGTTGCCTATAGGGCCCACATGACGTGTGTCCCCACCTTGTCTTCTGGTTGTGTACCTATCCATACTCGTGTGATAAACTGTATACAAGTGCACTTAGGTGTGATAGTGTACTCCCAGAGTACATGTCATATCTGGCAAAAAACGATGATGAGCGCACGATGCTCATCATTGGTCCAAATTTGAAAAACTTAATTTCACATACATGACTCTTCAAATGTATTTGACTAACCAAATGGATCAGACCATTGTGATCCTGGCGAAAAAATGCACGGAATAGACTATTCATTTGTCTCAATCGGACACACAATGAAAACGTTATATTTTTCTGCATTATGCTAGAATTGGGATTCATGGGGCCTATGCGTCAATCTTGATTTAAACACCTTAATTTGATCTTCAAATTTCCACCATCAATTCATGGTCGCGATGTCACTGGCGACGCATCAATTGGACGTCCTATGGTGGAGTTATGACCGGTCAATGTTTTAATAATAATAATATATTATTATTATTTGAGTGTTCTATGGATTCGATCCACAAACCTGAAAAGGGAATCCTTCCTCGGTATGAAAATGACTACCTAAAAAACTGAGTAGTGTTTCTACATACGAAATGTCAAAGAGACACTATGTTGAGTAACATTGGAATTTGAAAATAATAATATTATTATTATTTTAGGGAATTTTATAGACCTAATCCATGAGTTGTATCCACGTTACGGGATGAGATGGATCTAGCTCTCATTGGGTTCCCTTGTCCCGCGGCTCTCTATGCGGATCCTCCTCCTAAATGTGGCCCATCGCGTCGGATGGGTCCTCCACTAGAAGGTGGCTCTCCATCATTCTGTGCGGTAGGTGTGCCGTTGGAAGTGTGTCTCCGTCTCCTGCTTCAGCTCCGCTCTCGGGCATTCCTCCGATCCATGATTTGAAGATAAGGTTTATGGTTTTCCTGTGGTGGACCTCTCTGAGAATGAGATTCAGGATGTGTTTTCCAATCACAAGCTTTTTCTAGTGGCATGTTTTAGTCGTAGCCAGCCATCCCTCAGCTTCTTCAGTTCTTTCATCGATTCCTGGGGTCTTCGTCAATCGACGATAGTTTCTGAGCTCTCCTGTTTTGTTTTCTGTATCCATTTTTCAACTAGGAGGACTTCGTTTTGGCCTGGGCAAGAGAGGTTCGTCATTGTGGTTCGTGGTGCTTCTCGCATTCCCGCTGGACCTAGGATTATTACTATAGAAAGGAATCTTGTTTGGTGGCGGTATGGATCAAGTTACCCAGTCTCCCGCTACCCTTCTAGAACCGGGCGATTCTGAGGTCAGTGGGTGATTTCTTGGGTTCCATTCTTTGTTCCAATGAATGTACAGATCGTCTTCAAGCGGCAACGAGCCCCTGTATATGTGTGGAAATGGATCTTTTTATAAATTTTCCTTCTCTCATGCTAATTAATTCGGGATATGGTTTCAAGTGGTGGTAGCGTCTCTTCTATCAAGCTCCTTCGAGTTATTGTGTTGTTTGTGGTCTCCTAGGTCATTCTATGCTGATTTGTCGAAGGAGAAATCTGAAGCCTTATGTTTCTGATTCGGTGGCTCCGGGGGCTCGGGATGCTGGACCGTCCTCCTCGGAGGTGGAGCGGGTGGAGGTGTCTGTTGGTAAGGTGTTATTTTCAAATTCAAAATTTGTTCCTCGTGCACCTTTTGCTACTTCTAACATGTTCTGCACTGGCGTCTCTCCTTTGTCGGGTTCATCATCGTACTAGGAGGATCTGATAGGGCTGCCTCCTATCGTTAACATGCTTGATCGGATTATTCATGTTGTTGTCTCCTTGATCGGATCGACCGTTTTCAAGTGGCATGCAGGACTTCCAAAACTACTTATCCTTGAATGGTATAGTGGATATGGGTTTTTTTGGCAATAATTTCACCTGGTGCAATAACCACAAAGGGTGAAACTGCATTTGGATCCGCCTTGAGAAATTCCTTATGAACCTGCAAGGCTTGGATTCTTATTCGCGTGCAATAGTAAAACATTTGACTTGATCCTTATCCGATCATGCTCCACTGCTTGTAGAGATTAAAAGAGAAATCTATGGCAGTATTCCCCTTTTTATACTCAACTAGATAGCACCGGGCAGAAGGCTTCATGGAGATGATGAGATCCTTGTGGGAATGTCAGAAATATGGGAGATATTGGGGTGGACTTTCCAACCAGCTAATGGGATTGAAGAAGGATATGCAAAATGGTTGGTGAACATACCTAAAGAAGGCATTGGTGTTGAATGATTGCAGGTTGACATTAAAAAACTGGAAGATAATCCTTAACTTGTATAAGATGAGAACTCCTTCACCATGCTCTGTGATAAATTAATCTTTTTGTCTAAGAATTTGCGGGAGATGGAAAGGGCCTATAAGAAATGATCTAGAATGCGATGGTTAAAGGAGGGTGTCCAAAATGGTGGATTCTTCCAGGATTGTCTAATGGAGAAGAAATGTTTGATAATAAATATTGTCCTAGGAAATGGGGCGTTTACCTCAGATGTGAATACTGTAGGTATGTTAGCACTTGAGCACTTTTAGGGGTTGGTGGTGGGGGCGACTTCTCTTAGGGACCCTGACTATCGTTCGGATGATGGAGACGAGGTCTTTATGGGGTTCATTCCATCCTCGATGGAGAGGTCCGATATTAAGCATTTTGTGGCTATACCTAACGAGGAGGAGATCGAGGACACTATTTCTAGGATTTCACATGATAGCACCCCAATGCCGGATGGTTTTTCGGGGGATTTCTATGTGAAAAAATGGGACATTTTTCGGATACCATGTGGTTGAAGCCATTCATGACTTCTTTCATGATGAAACACTCTGTAGGACTGTTTGTGCTTGTAGAGTGGTCCATATTCCCAAAATAAAGGACCCTTCAACCCTCAATCATTTTAGGCCCATCTGCCTACGTAATTTTTCCTATGAAATTCTTGCAAGCCTTATTGGCGGAAGATTGAATGGTGTCATCCCAAGGCTGGTTTCAATAGAGGAACAAAGGTTTGTTAAAGGTCAGTGCATCCAAGGGGCGGTTGGCATTGAAAATGCATTTTTGGATAATACTAAAAAAATAAAAATTGGCTCCAATGTAATTATTCAAGTTGATACGAACAAAGCATATGATCAAATTGAATGGAGTTTCATTATTCGTGTTATGAGGAGATTTGGTTTTCAAGAATGATTTTTGCGATATTTGCTTCAAGTGTTTTTCCTCCACATGGATCTCAATTTCCATAATGGAGAAGGAATTTGGGTTCTTCAAATACGTGTGTGTGGCATCCTCCAAGGAGATCCTTTATCACACACTCTATTCATTTTAGATCAAGACGCTCTTTCCCAGAATTTTTATTTATGCATGTAGGATGGACAGACTCTTCTGTATCATAACCAAACCTGAAGTGGTATCATTTCTCATATGTTTTTTGCTGATGATGTTTTTATGTTCATTAATGTAAGGAGAAGATCTCTTCAGAGTTTCATGGAGGTCCTGTCTATATATGTAAGTTTAATTGGGAAATATATCAATACAAGGAAAACTCGGGTGTTTACCTCTAACAAGTGTTCATGTTGGGGATGCAGGGATATCCTTAACATTCTGGGTAACCAAAGAGGGAAGTTACCTATATGATTTATCTCAAGATTCCTTCATCCTTCCGCCACATTAAGATATCCTTATATTATGACATAATTAATATACTAATGGGGAGAATCTTTAATTTAAAGAATAAATTTTTATCCATTGGTGGGAGAGTCGCATTGATAAACAGTGTGTTAACTTCCATCCCGATGCACATTTTTCCATTAATTAAACATCGCAAAGGAACAATTGAAAGGATGGAGAATATTATGATGGATTTTCAATGGGATTCTAATCAAATTGGATGCTTCCATTGGTCCTCATTCAATCGTTTGGCGAATCCAATTGAAGAGGGCATTGTTGGCTTACGAGATATTATAGAAGCCATGCCTGGAATGCAAGTGTGGCCTGCTTGAAATATTATTGAAGGGGATTATCTTTGGGGTTTCTATTTTAGATCTAGATATGGTAACCAATGGGAGGGGTTGTATATCTCGTCTCTCTCGCCTGGCGAAGTGTATGCTACCACTCTTGGAAGATATCCATGTTTCATCTCGATGGATTGTGGGGAAAGGTGACCTTAACTTTTGGAATTCAATCTGGGCTGGGGAGAGGCTGTTCTTCCAAGGATCTCCTTCTCCCACTAGTTCCTTTAGGGAGCGAAGAGGTCATTGTATTTTGATGTAGTCGATATCCAACCAGGAATAGCTGGAGGTGTTCAAGAGTATTTCTTGTAATGATGAAGCTGGTAAGTGTTGTTTCACTAGTTTGTGTCAGGTGTTTTCTATGCTTGGGATTTCAGAAGGTTACATCATGCAGTGGATGAGCAGGATCAATGGGCTACCCTGCTATGGTGCAACAAGGTTCCCAAAAAAATGATTTTTTTTATTTGGTGCCTCTAAAACCAGGTGATCCCAATAGATGAAAACATCCAAAGGAAGGGAATCTCCATGGCTTCTCGATGCTTTTTCTATGCATCCCTAAAATTTGAATGAACTACTCATATCTTCTTCCAGAGTGAATGGGAAGCATTCCACTGGCCCTTTTAAAGTCTTCACCAATGTTTCTTTGAGGATCATTTTTCCATGTAGGATTTCATCTCAACATGGTTACAGGGTGCGGGGGATAAGGGAATGGAATTCAAGGTGTGGAGCGTTATCCTGATTTATATTTGCTGGACTCTATGGGAGGCTCAGAACCATGCTAGAATGGGTTCCCATTGTTGGCTATACAAGCCGAGAAATATGAGAAGAAAAAATTGAAGAGGAAGAAAAATTGGCACACAACACAAAGAAGCTTTCAAACTTTTCACAATTTCACACAACTTCACAATTTTTCACAATTGAAATTTCAGACTACAATTACATCAATTTATAGACCCACAACATTAAATGCCTAGCATTTATGTTGGTACAAAGAAAGACCAAAACATTAAATACAGAGAATCTATAACGGTACAAGGAAAGACCAAAATATTAGATGCTGAGCATTTATGACGGTACATAGATTTACCAAATCTTTAAATGCAGAGCATTTAAATTCATTCAAAGAAAATAAATGGAGGTGGACCCATGGAAGAAAAAAATGTGCAAGTAATAAATGACGCCGCAGACAGCTTTGACTCATATTTTTGGTTTGCAATTCAAACACTCCCCTTCAAACCAAAACCGGCTTCATTCCGAGCATCGTTCTGAGTCTTTTGAATGCATCTGACGGTAATGCCTTTGTGAAAATATCAGCCACCTGCTTCGTAGTATGACAATATTCCAATTTTATCGTTTTCTTCTTCACATGATCTCGCAAAAAATGGAATCGGGTATCAATATGTTTGCTTCTTCCATGCTGCACCGGATTTTTGGCAAGTTCAATTGCCGACTTGTTATCCACATATATCACTGTGGATCCATCCTGCGGATGCTGCAACTCCTTCAGCAGATTTCTCAACCAGATTCCTTCACAAACAGTGGTTGATGCCACAACGTACTCTGCTTCACATGTAGACAAGGCGACCACACTTTGCTTCCTTGAATTCCACGTAAAAGCAGTCGATCCAAGAAAAAATACATACCCAGTGGTGCTTTTTCTTTCATCTTGGTCGCCTCCCCAGTCACTGTCTGAGTATCCATGCAGATTTGCTTCTTCATTGTATGGATAAAAAAGACCAAAATCCATTGTTCCTTTAATGTACCTGAGGATACGTTTTGCCGCTAACCAGTGTGACTCTTTTGGTGCTTTCATGTACCTGCTTAGAAGCCCAACACTAGGGACAATATCAGGCCTTGTGATTGTGAGATACCTCAAGCTTCCAATTAGACTCTTGAACAAAGTCGAGTCAACACTTCTTCCTTCTCCATATTTTGTCAGTTTTAAGCTCATTGCCACAGGTGTGTTTACAGCATTGCAATTAGCCATCTTGAATTTTTCAAGAAACTCCTTAGCATACCTCTTCTGAGAAATATAGATGCCTCCATGTTGTTGCTTTACTTCTATGCCCAGAAAGAAGGACATGAGACCTTCGTCGGTCATCTCGAACTCCTTGAACATAGCCTTCTTGAAATCATCGATCATATGTCGACTATTCCCTGTAAACAGGAAATCATCAACATACAAGCATGCAATGATTATATCTCTACGATCATTCTTCTTGATGTAAACTGCATGCTCATATGGACATTTGGTGAAGTCGTTCTCTTGAAGATAGTTTTCAATGCGTGCATTCCAAGCACGATGAGCCTGCTTCAACCCATAAAGAGCTTTCTTCAGTCGATACACTTTTTCTTCCTCCCCTTGCATAACAAAGCCTTAAGGCTGGTCTACATAGACCTCTTCCTCTATAATTCCATTCAGGAATGCAGACTTCACATCCAATTGGTAGATCATCTAACTGTGATGAACAGCAAGAGAGATAATCATTCTCACTGTGTCAAGGCGAGCAACAGGAGTGAATACTTCTTCATAGTCCACCCCATACTTCTGTTTGTACCCCTTTTCTATGAGCCTTGCCTTGTAGAGATCGATTTCACCATCAACATTTCTCTTGATCTTGTACACTCATTTGACACCAATGGATTTCTGGCTATTAGGAATTGCGGTCAGCTCCCATGTGTCATTTTTCTCTATGGCGCGAATTTCTTCTCCCATAGCCATTCTCCAACATTCTTCCCTTGTGGCTTCCTGAAATGTCAGAGGCTCATGATCTGCATACAGGAAAAAAAGATTTACCTCTTCGGTTTGTTCATAAATGTTGCTTAAGCTTTTCATTTTTATGGGTGCCATGGGTGAGGATGAGCTCGCCAAATTTTGACTTGGTGGAGTCCTTTCAGGAGTGATGGAATGTCCTCCTGGACTCCTGTGTACTGATGATGTGCCCGGGGAAAGTGTTGCTGGCGTTTTCTCCTGATGATCACGCCTTTCTTCAGGATCTTCTGTTTCGACTGGAATCTCTTTGTTTGGTTCTTCATCATTCCACTTCCAAGATTCTTCCTCACTAAAGACCACATCTCTACTCACCACTAATTTATTGGTTAGTGGATTGTAGAGCTTATAGGCTTTAGACTCTTCACTGTAGCCGATGAAGATGCACTTTTCACCACGATCATCAAGCTTCCTTCTTCTCGCTTCTGGAACTTGAGCGTAGGCAACACACCCGAAGATTCTTAGGTGTGCTACGCTCGGTTTGTAGCCACTCCATGCCTCTTGTGGTGTCATGTTTCTGACGCTCTTCGTTGGGCACCGATTGAGAAGATAGGCAGTACATGCCACTGCTTCTGCCCAGAAGTTCTTTGGAAAGCCTTTCTCCTTCAGCATGGTCCTCTTCATGTTGAGGATGGTGCGGTTCTTCCTTTCTGCGATGCCATTCTGCTATGGCGTGTAGGCTGCAGTGTATTGTTGTTTGATGCCACGTTCCCTACAGAAATATTGAAATTCATTTGAGGTGTATTATCCACCTCTGTCAGATCTGAGTACTTTGATTCTGTGGCCACTTTCAGTTTCAACATGAGCTTTAAAAGTTTTAAAGACAGTGAAAGCGGAAGATTTTTCTTTGATGCAATACACCCACAACTTTCTGCTGAAATCATCAATAAGGGTAATAACATATCTATTACCTCCAAGTGACAGTGTTTCAAGTGATCCGCAGATATCAGTGTGAACCAACTGAAGTGGTTCTGTTGCTCTTCTAGACACTCCACTTAGAAATGAGTTCCTTTGTTGTTTGTCGAGTGTACATGCCTCACACACATGATTTGGAACTTCAATTGCTGGCAATCCGCGCACCATTCTGATGAGGATAGAAGTTTAAGCCCGCTAAAATGCAGATGTCCAAATAGCAGATGCCATCTCCATGAGTCATTATCCATGAGTCCCAAGAGACACTCCTCGGCCTTTGTGTTGATATGTAGCGGAAACATGCGATTATTCGCCATTTGGACTTGAGCGACAAGTCTCCTGTGAGCATCTCTTATAGACAAAAGAAAATTTTCCAAGTGACATACCCCTTCTCAAGAAGTTGGCCGAGACTGATGATATTATTTTTCATACTTGGTACGTAATATACATTAGAAATGTAATTCGAATCTCCATTCTTCGGATAGATTTTGATTTTACCTTTGCCTCTCACGGGTACCTTGGATGAGTCGCCAAAACTCACGTCGGCACGAACTTCTTCGGTGAGTTCCTCGAACAGTTGTTTGTTACCACTCATGTGGTTGCTTGCACCAGTGTCGAGATACCAAACATCGGGGCGTTCACATGCCTTTTCTTGTGCGAGGAGGAGTGTGGTACCTTCTTCTTCATGATGAGATGTTTCAGCATAGTTGGATCGTTCATCGTGATCCACTTTGCTCCAACAATCAGAAGCATAATGCCCAAATTTCTTACAGTTGTGGCATTGAATGTTCTTTGCGTTTCCATGACCACGCGTGAATCGTCCTCCACCATTCCCTCTTCCACGAAAGCTGGTTGGATTTTGTTGCTTTTGTTGATGGCTTGGATAATATCCACGCCCTCTTCCTCTTCCACGATGACCGCCTCATTGCGTGTGGCCATTCTTTTGTTCTTGTAGAGTCAACTTGGACTCCAAGGCATGCTCTATTGTTGAACCAGTATTCTTTTGCATTCGTTTCTCGTGCACTTGCAACGACCCCATCAGTTCTTCAATGGACAGTTTCTCCAAATCCTTTGATTCTTCGATTGCCAAAACCACATGCTCAAACTTGGTTGTGAGAGATCAAAGTGATTTTTCGATAACTCGAATGTCCTCCACTTTTTCACCATTCCTTTTCAAATTGTTAAAAATAACAATTAATCTTGAGAAATAATCAGAGATGCTCTCACCTTCTTTCATGTGTGCCGCTTCAAATTCTTCTCTTAATGTTTGAAGACATACCCGCTTCACTCGATCAACACCTTTGAAGGTGGTGGCAAGGGTATCCCAAGATTGCTTGCTTGATGTTGCTTCAGCAATCTTTTCGAACGTTGATTCATCCAACCCTTGATAGAGGAGGAATAACGCCTTGTTGTCTTTCTTTCTTTGATTTTTGAGGGCTGTCTTTTCTTCATTCGTGAAGGAAGCTTCTTCCGCCGTAGTGGGTACAACATACCTGTCGGTAACGATCTCCCATAATTCTTGTGACCCGAATAACGCCTTCATTTGGATGCACCACCTTTCGTAGTTGTCCTTAGATAGCTTCGGAACTTGCGGCTGGATTGCGGCCATCTTAAAAAAAATTGGAGGATCTTGGTAACTTTCCTCTGATACCAGTTTGTTGGTTATACAAGCTGAGAAATATGAGAAGAAAAAATTGAAGAGGAAGAAAAATTGGCACACAACACAAAGAAGCTTTCAAGCTTTTCACAATTTCACACAAATTCACAATTTTTCACAATTGAAATTTTAGACTACAATTACATCAATTTATAGACCCACAACATTAAATGCCTAGCATTTATGTTGGTACAAAGAAAGACCAAAACATTAAATACAGAGAATCTATGACGTTACAAGGAAAGACCAAAATATTAGATGCTGAGCATTTATGACGGTACATAGATTTACCAAATCTTTAAATGCAGAGCATTTAAATTCATTCAAAGAAAATAAATGGAGGTGGACCCATGGAAGAAAAAAATGTGCAAGTAATAAATGACGCCGCAGGCAGCTTTGACTCATATTTTTGGTTTGCAATTCCAACACCCATCACAAGAATCTTTACCTACAGATGAGGATGAGGGTGTTGATCAGTGAGCTGGGGTCTCTGCTGAAAGGTGGGAAGAACCTCACTCACCCTATGTAACAATCTAAACAGGGCCGTGCAAATGAAAGATCAAATGGGTGGTGGATCAAGTGGTCTCCTCCATCTAATTGTTTGAAACTCAATGTGGACGGATCCTACATGAATGGAAAGATGATAGGCAGAGGGATTCTTAGAGACTCAAAGGATTCAGTCCATATTGGCTTAGGTTCTTTTTATGGTTTGGGCATCTCCTTGGGCGTGGAGGTGAGGGCGCTCCATATTGGCGTCATGCTATGAAAGAGACTCGTCCTTCAGGTGACGGAGTTTTAGTCGGACTCTAAGGTGATGGTGATAACTCTTTAGGGGAAATGTAATCCATAATGGGATTTGATCTACCTTACCAGAAGTTTCTCAACAAAGACCAGCTATGGTTAGATTTTTCATCACATTTGGAGAGAAGATAACATCTTAGTGGATGTGCTTGTTCATGTTGGGAGGCTGGACGAGACACATTCTATATACGATAGCTTGGTGTCTCTTCCAACGGAATGTATGTTTTTCATCCCAGGGTATGCTCTTGGTCATCATTACATTATGACTCATGGAGTTCTCTATCTGTTTCCCATAGTGAGTGTTTTCACATTTTTAATAAAAAATAAACTTTTAGTCCCTGAGTTAGAGAAAGGTATCCAAAATTGGTCTTAAAAATATTTCGTCGAAGAAAGAGTCACATCGACAATGATTGTGTGTCAATCAGACACCGTACAAGGGGAGTTAAGGGGGATAATCCATTTTAATAATAATAATATTATTATTATTATTAATATTAATTTCTCCTAACCCCCCCCCCCCCTTTATTTCACATGGTGCCACCCTGGATGCACACCATCTTCCACCTTCGCTCGGGCTGCCATGCCCTGTCTCTACTAGGAGCTGCGCCCCGTTGGCTTGCTGTGGTGCCAACCAACACCTAGCCACCATCCCGACCACCCTATTGTGCATCAAATCCATGCTGTCAAACATCCTTGTTGCTGATGACTCATGGGACCACACCCCAGCCTACTTTCACCTTACATGGAACCACATGACCATGCCCTACTGAACCTGCCTACTCACCTCACCTTCATGGGATGATGACGATCTATCAGATAACTTCGCACACACCACACGAAACCTATGCCTCTTTCGCACATTACTGCACCTCCATTCCATGACCAAAATAAGAACCGATTGCAAATATGCAATCCTTGGACCCCAATCTACACTGATCTAGTCTCCACTAATCAAAAAAATCTTGTTTCTTCAGTCTTCCCCAAATCCAGGTGCCCTGATTGAGCACGGGTCATCCGGGAACTGTCTATCTAGGAACTGAAGTGTTCTAATGAAAGAGTGTGAAGAATGAGAGTTGGAAAGCATACAAAAGGTTTTACTATCATTGTCTGAGCGTTCTTAAACACTAATCAAGAACATGCTTCCATGGTTAGATAAACCAAAGAAAAACAATATAATTCTTCTTTCTTGGGTGTATCTAAGATTTACCATGGGTGTAGATTCAAGGAAAGGAAATATACTGCCCAAAAAATTTAATTAAAATGGAGGAAACACCAATTGATGAGTCTTACATTGAGATTTGATCATTCGTCATTAAATAACGTGTCCATTGATGATTGAAGGAAGTCATTGCATTCACTGCATTTTGATCTGTCCTGATTTGCAATATTGCCATGACCCGCTAACTGAAGGAGGAGAAGAGCTTTAGGAAACGATCTTAGGGTTATGCGGATAACCCTGGTGATTTTACATAACTGCCTATTTATAAAATGAGAATTTGGTTAAATAGGAATTAGTTAATTAATTAATTAATTAATCCACTTAACCATATCGCCAATGACTGTCTCATCCGAATGTACAACGCTGACCAACTTTAGGTCACACCTAGGGGAAATACCAAATTACGAACTCAACAGGGATATGAGATTTCCAATCAAATTTCCCAGTCATGATTTTTTTAGATTAGAATTAAAAATAAAATAATTTTATTTACGGTTACGTCGTCAGTCTCTTTCTACAGATGACCCACACTGATAAAAGTTATGGCCCGCATAGTGTAAACGCCATGTTTTGGACTCAATTATGCCCTCATTTTTCAGATATGTACTTTCATTTACTAGATATTTCATTATTTATGAAAAAAAACACAAGGGCATTAAAAATATATTTAATATTATTATAAAATTAACTTGAGACACATCGGGCTCTAGAATCGAGCGTAGTCTTAGGGCCTCGATCTGAAAATCTTTCTATGAATATTCCAAAGTCTAAACTAGAGTTTATAAATTATTTATTTATTTAAATATTTTCATCCATGAAAATCGCTACTGAGTAAAAAGTGGATATAATGACTGCACAGATGGATTTCCCATACATCTTCCTCACACTACGATGTACGACCAAAGGAGATGTGTGAAACGTTCTCATCACCTCTTCTCGTAACATGATAGGAATCACTATTCTTCTATGAATGTCATGATTCCCTTATTCATAAAAATAAAATGGGTGAAACTCCTAAGGATATATGGTCATGCAAGATCTCATAGTTTATATCTCCTAGACAAGACCCTCTCACACACTGGAGAAGCGAAGGAGTCAACACCATCGATTGAAGAAAAATTGTACCCTTCTGATCTGCTAGGGTCTGCTACAAGGAAGCTAACTCCTCTGAAGCTTCCTACACTAAGTGATTCTAGTACTTCATACTAAGGGAATCTACTACAATGTGCCCCTTCCTTGGAGTATAAACTATCACGAAGACACAATCCTGTAGGAATTTCAACCAATTATGTTGTCTTAGGTTCATGTCTCTTTCTGTGAAAATGTACCTGAGACTCTAGTGGTCTAAGTAAACCAAAATTCTCTCTCCCAGAAGGTAGTGTCTCCAAATTCTCAGGGTGTAGACTACAACTATTAGCTCTAGGTAGGGATTCACATAGTTATGTTAATGGGGTCTCAAATACCTCAATCTATATTTGATAACTGTCTGTCACTGTATCAAGGACGACATAGAGCACACAAGGGTACCAATGAACAAGGCAGGTAAGTATATTCATAAATCCATGAGAATATATACACTAAAATCATGGGGAATACCCCTCGTGTATTATTCTATCTTATAAGAAGAGTATCCCAACCCATAAAATCTTCCACACCCACTAGTGGCATCCCAAGAAAAAAGTTTCAAGTATCAAACTCCACCGATAATGCCAGGATCTACTATGATACTCCATCATACAACCTCACCCTGAACGCTCAAGTAATAGTGACTCATTCAACACACCTCAATACTATCCTCATTGGGCGCCACTTACTCTCCCTCATGATTTTTCTAATGCATTCAAATGTATGCCAAATAATACTAACACATGGTTAAAATGCCGCTTTGCGTTACCCCGACTGAACCTCGATCATGGAGAATAATGAAAAGATTACCTAATGATAGTGTGTAAAAATTTCTACTAAGTAAGGTAGAAAAGACAGAGATAATACCTCTTATAATCTCATTTTCTATAGGGTAATAAGCCTCCAAGTCCTAAGACTGTTCGCAGCCCTGACCGCCAGCTAGCTGCTGTCCCGGACACCCTACTGCACGTTGACCCAACTCCACTGGACCTCTATGCTGCCGCAAACTACTCCCAAGCCACCTCCTCACTCACCCATATCTGCTTGGTCCAGATGCCTCACCACTGTCATCTACATCACCTATAACCACACAGTTTCACCCCATCAGACCCGCTTTCTCGCCTCACCGCCATGGGTGGTCGTCAGCTGGACCTTTCGTCCGTCATACCATTAAGCATGCATCACACAGAACCATTGACTCTTCCCCGTTCTACTACACCTCCATTCCAATCCCAAAACAAGAACCAATCGAAGAACTACGATCCTTGGTCCCTGATCTACACTGATCAAATCTCCATTCATCAAACTATTCGTATTTCATCATCCCTCCCAAAATCTGGGTGCCCGATGGAGCTCTGGTTAATCAGAAACTACTGATATGGGAACCATGGGGTTCCAACGATGAATAAAACAAATAAATAGGGAAGGAAATCATAGAAAAGGGGGTTTTACGATCTTTAGAAGGGTGTTCTTGGAAAATGAACTGGAACATGCTCAAAGGGCTAGATAAACCGAAGAAAAACAATATAATTCTTCATTATTGGGTGCATGTAATATTTCTCAAGGGCACAGATTCATGGAATCGAAAGAAAATTCTCAAACATTTTATCATATGGGAAGAAATGAAAATTGGTGAGTCATACCTTGATATTTGATAGTTTTTTTATCAAAGAACTTCCCACCAATGATCAATGGAAGTCGTTGCATTTTCTGCTTCTTGATCTGTCCTAATTTGCAATCAAATTGTGATCCACCAATAGAAGTAGGAGAAGATATCTGGCCAACGATCCCAAGGTTATGTGGCTAACCTTGGAGATTTTCCATAGAATCCTATTTATAACCTGAGAATTTTGTTAAAGAGGAATTAATTAATTAATTAATTAATCAACTTAATTGTACCACTAATGATTGTCTCTTCAGAACATCCTGTGCCGACCAACATTAGGTTGCGCCTTGGGAAAATACTGCATTATGAACTCAATGGTAATATCAAATTTCCAATCAGAGTCCACGTTCAAGATTTATTTATATTAATGATAAAAATACAATAATTTTATTTAATTATTTTATTTAGGGTTACGTCCTTAGTGGATTTTTATATAGATGACCCGCACCGAAGAATGTAATGTCATTCCTAGGGTAAACGCCACGTTTTGGACTCAACTTTTCCATCAGATTTCTGATATAAAATTCTATTTATGGGATATTTGATTATTTCTCAAAACCCCCACACACACATTAAAAATATATTTAATATTTTTATAAAACTAATTTGGGGCATACCTGGTCTCATAATCGCACACTATCTTAGCACCAGACACCGAAAATATTCCTAGGAATATTCCAAATCCTTACACTACACAATCAAAGTCTATAATTTTTGAAAAAAGAATGAAATAAAGTCGGTTTTCCTTAAAAAAATTATCTATTGGGCTCTTAAATTGAGGAAAATGCAATCAAAACATATAATCTCTAGAAATAACCACATGATATGAAAAACCATGTTCTTATTTATAGATATGTCATAAAATTTCATCATAAAAATCATAATTAGAATCAATCACCGTAAATAATAAAATTGTAACATAAGACCATTACTACATTGATAACTATTCAATCATTTTCCCCATGAAAGAATAAATAAAAATGGAAAATTAAATATATTGAAAAAATGGAGAATTATGACATAACATTTAAAAGGGTAAGTATATACATCTAATAGACTAAAATATGTTTATATTTTCAAACATGTTTCAGCAAAACAAGATTGACATGAAGAACCTATAAAACTTTGGTGATGTAAGAATAAAAAAACATAAGAAAGAGAGTACCATATATGGATTTGTAAATCACTATAATTTTTATGAAAATAATTATAAAATATTTTCCTAGAAGTATATGAACCACATAAAAGAAATGAGTAGAGAATATAGAATATTTCCTAGAGAAATGAAAGTGATATGGGAAATCTTTACCTCAAGTATGAATTTCTTAGAAAGTGATATAAACTCATGTAAAAAAATTAAATTTATTATACCAATATAATAGATCAAATTACACACTTATAATATTATATATGATCTAATTATAACATTGAAATAATAATTTAGTAATAATTATTTATTAAACTTATCGCTTCTGGGTGTTAACTGATTTGTTTTTCATAAGGATTTCTTTTAAGTTTTTCTGGTACTTGTAAATTTATCATGGTTACATTATCTACATAATGTTGATAATTACATAAATATCATATATATTAAATATATATATATATATTCACTCATAAAAGTTAGAGATATAATAATGTGTGACACCATTTATGGAGACGATAAGTCGCACGTACGCATGAACGATGCTTTGACATTTCAAAGGATCAAAAAATAAAGTTTTTAAATAATTAAAAAAATAAAAATTATTATAATAACATATTTATCATATATAGTTATTGAATCAGTCATCATTACCATTCATTAAAAGAAAAAAAATGAATCACACCGCTTCGTGGAGGCAGTACTCCACACACATGCATGGCTGAAAATGTCATATTTCAATGGATTAGATGGTAAAAGGGGTTGATATGATATTATCATTAAATAAGCATAATTATGTCTTAAATGTCACTTATAAACATTTTACCCATTATAATAACTAACCGTGGAATATGGTGATGGAAAATGAATTGCATCGCTATGTGGAGGCAGTAGTCCACAGGTATGCACAAACGATACTTTACATGAAATTTGACAGAGTAGAGGGTGTATATTGATGATACGATAAGCATAATAACATTTAAATGTATTAAATATATTGATAATGTTATTTTATTATGAATAATACATAATTATTGGAGGTGGAATAAGGAATAAATTGAAAGAGGTTTGGAAAGACGATAACCCCTTCTTCGGTAGGCCTCCTATTGATCCTTTATAAAGGGCCCTTAGAATACTATTTTAAGAATAAAAAATAATAATTAATATATAGGGACCCTGATATGATGATTTATTAGGTTTTGATAAATCTAGATGACTCCAAGTTGTGTAAATAAGAGAAAGGAGGGGTTTCCTTTTATTAGCGTGGGAGAGGGGAAACTTGAAATTTCATAAAAGATTAAAATATAACAAACACATACCCATGAAAAACGATTCCAAATGAAGAGATATTATTTTATGGGATATTATAAGGTATAAATATTTACATAAAGTAGTACTTGGACAATTTTAATTGAAAAGGTTACTCTTATATCTTGATTTAACCCCTGGTAAACCAATTTTTATGTTAAATGAGTTAACAAAGTTTTACTATTTTACTATTCATTAAAACAAAAAATTAAGATTAAATTATTAATTATTATTAATTATTATTATTAAAAACATTTAATCCATTTCAATAAATTTAATTCACTTATTTTTAAGAATTTAATTTAAAAATATTCCCACAAAACGCAATGAAAACACTTTTCCACATGAAGATATATTTTGTATAAATTTTTTTATATCAAAATTCAACATAAATATGATTTTAATATACTTTACTAAAAAGTATGTTCTTATTTCAAAACAATTAATCAGTAAATTTATATTGAGTAGGGTTATTAAACATATATTTCACAGTCATTTCTCATATTTACACTCGCTAATTTGATAACATGGTTATAATAGTATAATATATTATAGTTTAATGAGACTTGGGGTTGCATGCATTACAAGTTTTCATGGAAATTAAATTTATTTGAAAGGAAATATATCATTAAATATCATGGTGTTACATGGTATATGGTAAATAGTATGTGTGTATCGTGTTTCTCATGATGACATGAAATTAATTTTATATTCATATTTTTATATTATTATTAGACACTCCCCCATTTTACATACATAATGGGAACTAATGTAACATATAATAACATTAGAGAGCACATATTACACTTTTATTGGATCAAGCTCTGGTTAGTGGCCCATGGTATTGACTTTTCTCGCCATTGAATGTTTCACCTCGGTTAAGCTAGGTGTGGTGCGAATGGATTTTAGGGCTATTGGATTACATCATGCACACCGATATGATGGATTAAACTTTATTTATAATGTTATTTACATTCCACTAAACTCCTAGGTAATCCCATGATTTATGAATATTAATTATTGTATGCTGGTTGTTATTTCTTATCATTATACTTATAGATGATATATTGATTCCCATTTCTCTTATTTATTTATTCATTCTATCATTAATATTATTGTTATTATTTTCATTGTTATTTAATCATATTATCTTTGATATTTTCTTCCCATAAAATGAAAAACCATTGATTCAAATGAATTTTGAAACTAATCTGAATGTTATCATTTTCCTCTATATTTAAAACTTTTCTAAAAAGAATGTTTTAAAATATACCAACCTTTATCATAAAATTTTAAGAAAACTTTTTTACATGCCTATACCACATGTTTTATGTAATGATTGACTAAAAAGAAAAAAGGGTAGTATACCATGATTTCCTTTCAAACTAATTATAAAATTAAAACCAATTTTAATAACCTATATTTGCATCCTTGCTGGAAATGGGTATTTCCTTTAAAAGTTATACTTGGGTAGTGGTTTACTTTGGAAAGCCTATTGAGCTTCAATTTATTATGTATATTTTTAATATTTATAGGTTTAGGTTCCTGGTGGTCATGATCTCCATGGAGAAATATTGGGCTTTTTAGTTGGAGAGTGACCCACATGTTCACATAAATATCTATTCGATTATTTATATTTTTTTGGTTTAAGTATAGTTGTTTCTATACCAAAAATATTATCATTAAATTCAATGTTATATGAAATCCTTTTTAGTCCTTTTTATTGATGATGTGATGTATGTATATTTCTTCTGCACTCAGTTTACTTTTGTTTTTGTTTTAAAGATACTTATTTATTTAGAATTGGGAACATGCATTTGGGAATGTGAATATGGAATTCATGATAGATATCTGCAACGTGTTTAATTATGTTTTATTGGGATAAATAATTCCCATGAGTCTCTTCTAGTGTCTTGATGATTTTTTAACCTATGGTATCTCGGGAAAGTTCCTTGGGGATGTTTTGTACTGGTTTAGGAGACTAGTTCCGGGGCTAGCCCAGGTTGGTCCGTGAAAATTTTTATTAGATCCTAGGTTCTATAAAAGGTCGTTGTTCAATAGCTACATTTTTTATTGAAGATTTAGTGGAAGATCAGAGTATGATAAATAGAACTTGGGGAGTAGGTATTAATAAGTGCTTTTAAAACATTTTCAGTATCGAACCATGAATTACCATGGGAAGTCATGTTTTGAGTTATGGATTTTTGAATTTTTTTAATTCATTATGGTATTTTTTAACTTTAGCTGATTGTTTTTTTATTTTTATGTCGGCATGTACGTTTTTTATATTAATTTTTTTTTGTGGTGAAAATTAGGTTTATCCAATGGGAAACTGTGAGTTTACAATGACTATAAATTCATAGGAAGCCCAATTCCATGGATCATTATATCCCATACTGAATGTTTTTTTGGTGGCACGTAGTCTACAATGCTATGTGGCTAGGATACAAACTGACACTTACCACCATCCTAATTTTATTATTGGATTCCAAGTATTTGTAATTAAATTTTAATTATAATTTTTTTATAATTTTATAGTAAAAATGGTTTTAATTTTCATAAAAATGTATTTAAAATGGAATAATTTAATAAATGGGTCATTTAAAATGAACACATGTGATGTATTATAATTATTAAATATTTTTTCATGTTATTCTGAGAACTAGTTTGAATGTAATTAAGTAGAAGGGTGATTTTTTTTATGAAATATATGTTTTGAATTACTTTTGAAATAAATAAAATAGTATCAATCATGGAATTTGGGAAATCACAAATTTAAATTTTAAAATGTGATCAAACAGGTAATTGTAAGGTTTTCATGTTGTGGTTGGAGGATTGGTTTTTTGAATGTATTTTTATGTTATGGTGTTTTGTATGATGATATGTTAATATTGAGTTGGTATTTATTGAGTTAATAGGTATTATTTATTTAGAGTATTCTCCCACCAATATTTGATGGATTTTCAAGGGGTAGTGATGAGTGACATGCAATTAGGGAACTATTTAGTTGATCACCCTAGAGATTTACTTTTAAAGGTTTGTATGCTAAATTCATACCTCTTTCATGGTCAATCGGATCCTCGTGAAGAAAATGAATGATTAAAGAGCATCAAGAGAGTCATTTTCCTCCTTGAGTTTCCTGAGTCTCTAAAGATAAATCTTGTTACCATTATGCTCGAAAGATTGAGTTAAAAGTCAAGGAAGTATATTATTTACATTAAGCCTCAAGAAGAAATTCCATATGAATATATCAAAGCATCATTAATCCATATGTATTTCTCCATGTTCGTGAAGGTGATGAAGGAAATAGATTTTTATTGACTTCAACGAGATGATCAATCTGTATTGGTGCATGTCCAATTTTTTTTCAATCTAATCCCCTAACTTCCAAAGTTGGATATGGAATATTCCATAATGTATAAATATTTTGAGTAAGGAATTCATCCTAATTATTATTTTAGGGTCCAAAAACATGGTTTATCCACCTATGCTGATGTGGTGAGGAATATGGTTTTTGTTTAGTCCATGTTGGTAGGAGTGATTGGGTTGAACTAGAACCGGGGAAGGAAGTTTCAATCAAGGAATGGGGAAAATTATATGTTTGAGTATGTGGTTTTTAGTATCATGAGGAATTCTAATTTTTCTTGTCTAGTTTCTTCTAGGTGTTAGACACTTATATTCCATCATTATGGAAAAAAGGTTACAAGAAACTTTCATATCAAAATGCACTAAAGTCATTCCATGATTATGGATGTTGGATTCATCTTAAAATCATTTCAAATTGTGTCTCTTAGAAATGTTTTGGATCTAGATCTACTCTTTTGAATATTTCCCTAGTTCATCTTATAGAAATTATTTCTGATACATCCCCTATTTGAGTTATTCCATTTCCCCCCATTTTTTATTTCCTTTTTATTATATGTTAACCTACTATTATATAATATATTAGTTAATATGATGGATTTTGTTCTTGGTAGAAATTCTAGATTGGGTGTGCGTGCCTTATTAGAATCTGAAAATGGTGGGGAGACCACCTTTTTCATCCCCTTATGTAAAGTTTTCTTTATTTACCCATTTAGATCCCTCACCAATTTTTATCTTTCAATAAACCTTGTTGGATGGCCAAACCCTATTTTCAAGAGTCATTGTATTTCAAATCATCCATTAACTCTCAATAAAGTTGGTCTCTTTGAAAAGTCTCAATGGATTTATTTGTGCCAAGGTTCTTGAATTATAGTTATTATAATGCCTTGACCCAAACCACCTGGTCATACCATACACTAGAGGCTATCAATTGGCAGTGACAGTCTATGTCCACTTGTGTGAGACTATACCCTTGGTATTATGTCATAACCCAAATAACAATATAAAAGAACATAATATAATAAAATATAATATAATAATTAGTGCACACATGTAGAAACAATATAGATAGAATACTAATCATAAAATAAGTAAACATGGCTTCTAATGTGGCCATCCAAACCCAAGTATAAGTGAATATAGGTAAACAATAATGAAAATGTAGTATCCTCCAGAGTATATATTTTTACCACTATTATAAGCATGTTTCTCATCTCAACCATCTTCCATGAGGCCCCTGTCAATGCCTCAATCCATATACATTAAGTTTACATGCGCATCGAAATAATCATAAAGGATGTAAGAAATAAAACCCTTTAGGACACCACCAATGCATCCCTAGAATTTTTTAACAAGTATAACATGTGTATTCTATAATATTAATAAATGATAATAAAATCATAAAAATCATAAAATCATATATTGATAAGTTGTGCTCTAACTAGGCCTCCACCAGCCCTCGACTGTGGATAATTTATCATTATGATGGAAATATGATCAAAGTTAATAAAATATATATATAATGATCCAAAAGTCTAAGGGAATGTTACTAAACCCTTATATGGTATTTATTACAAATAATACCCAGTATCTACTTGGCAGCAGGTTTCAACAAGTCCCTCGGTATCCTAAAGGCACCATGTTCTATTCGTGGAACAAGGATATCATTCTCCTACCCCATGTAGGGTCCCAATATCATTGTCATCACATATCATACAAACACCCTAAAAAGGGTTATCATACTATGATGGTGACATATCATGATGTATAAAGAACAAACTCAAATGGAATGGTATTACTCATAATAAATCTGAGCATAATTAGTCAGGCATAACTTCACATACCGAGAAATATTGTAGCATCATAAACAAATAGGCGAATAAAAATAAAATATATTAATAATATTCTCTAACAATTCTCATATAAATAAGGATCATATATGATTATCAAAAGAACACATAAAACCACAAGTAGTTATCGTCAATAAAGAACATAAACCATTCCAACACATGCATCATACCGTGGAAACAGGTGTATATGATAGTCACAAATGGAAAGGAACTTCCTACATGAAGGTTTTTAATGAAGAAATAAAAAGTTCATTAAGGATACGATGAACAAATATATGAGAAAACCATATAAAATGACTCACATTACATGGATGTCTAGCTATGATTATCTTATATCAAGGAATATGTTTAGAATAAATACTCAAGGGAATTCCATATCAAGAAGGTTGTTCTATAAACCAATACCATAAAGTGTCTATTAATGGGATATATTTAGAGGTATGTCAAGGATGTAATGCTAAAATCATCAAATAAATTACCAATAAAAGAACTTATATTTAATTCATTTTCTATTCTATAAGGGGGCCTTGGTTTCATCCAAATATACCTGATCCATCACCAATCATTCAATATAAAATAGATTCAAGATGAGAATCAACAAGAATAAGATCTCATGATGATCATTCTAAATAATCTTACCTGCAAACATCACCATTATTTAAGAATTAGGCTTTTTCCAAGAGAGGCCATCATTTTCATGTTAATTTAACCCCAAATATATCATGAAACTATCAGGTAATCAAAGTTTCATCAATAATACATCGTCAATAAGTTGTATAGTATGATGATTCAATAACACTAAAATGTCTGATTCTCATTGTTGGAGGTAGATGTAATTTTTATTAGGAAACAATGTCAACTACCAAAATACTCCAACAATCCTTGATGAAAGGAGTAATTTATCAACATATGATCAAGGAAAAAATAGATTCAAACAAACAGCATGCACATATGTAAAGGAAGAATAAGGATTTGGCATGGATCTAAAGCAAAAAACTCACTTTTCGTACTTATTAAATTGGTCAAAGGCTTGAAAGACGAGGGATAAGTATTGGAGGATCTAATGACCAAGGGTGAGTTTTGAAATTTAAAATTGCTTCATGGGGTTTTTATTTTAGAGTTAATGAATGGAAACAAAGTGTTCCATTAAAATAAAATGGGGTGTATTAATTGAACCCCCGATCAGGGTGAAATGATCCTCTAGTGGTCTAGTCACTGACCACTGGTTGGATAATTTTCATGGTAGAATGTTGGAAACTCTTCAATTTCCACAGGCTATATGGTGGTGTCTCTTATAGCCAACCTCCCTCCTAGAACCCCACTAGTCAAATGGTGTATTGCATTAGTAATTCGGTGGATGTTTTTTAGTCTCACTAAGTCAATCCCTTCCCGAAAAATCCATCCACCTATTCCTGGAAATTTATCCTCCAAAATCCTTCCTCTATATTTTCCATATCAAATAATAAATAAGGGAGATTAATTCTTACTATATAATAATATCTAATATATCAAAATAAAAATGAGGATATTACGATTATCATCCTCCAAAGACTTATCATCCCCAAGAAGTACTTTCAAAGGTTCTACTCAAATAACTCAAGACACTAATCCTGAACATTATATTACCTCACCTAGGCCTATTATTATACCCTTCCATGATTATATACATTTTAACATAGTGGTTCCATATTAATTATATGTATTTTCTCACTCTGGTCTAAGATCTACACTGGGAACTCCATGTATGATGCACCAAGATCCATCTCGACATCCAAGAAACTGATAACATGTATGGGATCAACAAAGTACTTATGGAGCTATGAGACATGGATAAAATTGTACATACCTTGATAGTGAGAAGGGAGATGAAAATGATATTCCACTATCACAATATCTTCAGTGATCTTGAAGGGTCCAACATACTATGACACTAGTTTCCCTAGATTCCTCAAACTTCAGTGGCCTAGTTGAGGAGTCACTATAAAAAACATATCCACCCAAATTAATATCCAAAGGTCGCCTATTATGGTTAGAATATTACTTTTATTGGATCTAATATGTGACCAATAACTTTTGAATCAACTACACAGTCTCTTAGGTTTCCTATACCGACCTAGGTCCCATAGCTACTATTTAACCAACATCATGAAAATAGAGAATTTAACAACATGGACTCCCATATAACGCATCATAAGGTTCCATATAAATTAAATCCAGATAGTTGTTATTTTATGAGAACTAAAACATGTATAGGTGATCATCCCATTCTTCTCAAAATTCTGTGTAACAATCTCAAAGCATATCCATTAGTATGTGATTCATCCACTCATACTATCATTCAGTCTAGGGATATTATGATGTTTCCAATATCAGCTAACTACCTAAGGCCTTCTACAACCCATTACAAAGCATGTCTATAAAAATTATATCTTTTTTAGATAATATGATCATGGGAATCCCATGTAATCATATGATATTATAGACATATTACTCTCTCAATACATCTACTAAGTGTGTATCCCTGATTGGTATGAAGTGAGGAACCTTCATCAACCAATCAATGATCTCCTATACATTATCATAGTTCATCAAGGACCTGGGTATCCCTATAAAAAATTCAATTGTGATGACCTCCCACTTCAATAAGAGTATTAAAAGTGGATGATGAAAACCACCAAGATGTTGGTAATTGACATTTATCGGCATGGAATTCAAAATCAAAACATGTAATGGCTCTCTTCATCCATATCTAGTAGTACTACTACTAAAAGTCATGGTATATCATTTTTAAACCAAGATATTGCTCCCAAATTGAGGTATAAAAGTATACTAGTGTGAAAATAAGTATATGTGAAATTAGGTTGAAAATAAAGAAACAATTTTTTTATTTTATGTCTCAGTACCACTCCATCGTCCATGCCACTTGGCTCAACCATATTCCTCATGCCACTTTCCCTTTCTGGAATCCCTATACTTGAATCTTATATTCTCATTGTAATTCCCATAGAGGATGTGTATAATAAAACCATATGATACACCACAAATGTGTCTTTATAAAGTGTTCACATTTATGATATGAGAATTGCATAATAATAATAATACATTTAAAATGTATCATAACAAACATACATACAATCACATATCAAGAGGGATTTCACTAACCAAGTCACCGCAAACCCCGACTGTTTCTGCTTCCTCTTCATATTGAATATATGATCAAGGATCATTTGAAAAGATAAGGAATTTCCCACATGTCTGGATCCATGTCACATGGAATCCATAATAAACCAAGGGGACAATATACTATGTATTTTCAAGGAATTGAGTAATAGCATGTCCTTTGATATCATCAAGGAATTGAATTTCATCTGGGCTATAGGGCTATCATGTTTCTACCCAATGTAGGGGTCCACCACCATCATTGTCATACGTCAATAACACTCCTTATCTAATTTTTAGTAATACCACAATGGTAATATGTTGGGATATACAAGAAAAAACCCACCACATAATAGTAATACACATTAAAAGGAATAGAAAATACATCTAGCATTGCATGACATCATGGGAAATATAATAGTATCATATAAAAACATGTAAATCCCCATCAAGAATACTAGAAAGAAACTATTTAAATCCGTATAGAAACAAGGTTTATGTATGGGTATCATAGTAATGCATAAACCCACAAGAAATTACCATCATTTCATAACACAAACCATGCCAAAACATGAATCATACTATAGAAACAAGTGTATACGAGAGCCCCAAATTTAATGGAACTTCTTACCTCATGGTTCTTAATGAAGAACTCAGTTGGTTCTCCCTTTTCTATATAGGGTCTAATATTTTTGAATGGTAAATACCCCAAATACATGTAGGAGAAAATTTCATTAAAGATATAAAAAAAGCCCCTAAAATCCCATGGAGTGCAATCAAATGGGAATTTAACGTTGCAATTTCATGTCTAGAAATACTAGGAAATATTACCTTATAGTTCCCACATTTATAAAAAATTTGTTTGAATTCCAAAATTCAACCAGGGTATTATATTTTTCTATATGTAAGACCCATGGTCTCTTCAATTTCATATCCTAGAATATAAACAACTAAATATTTTCTAACACAACTCCATCACCAAGGCCTCCAAAACACTTATGTAGTTTACTAAGATTTAAAATATGAAAAAACTAGGATAATGGATGGTTAATTGAGTTCCTAAAGTCAAAAAAGACTAAGAACCTTTGTAAGGTGTCATTTCTACCCTAATATAAAAACATTAGGAAAAATTACCATTATCTACCTAAAAACATGCACATCGCTCTTTAATAAGTTTCCATAGAGACCATTCATCTGCAGGGTGAAGCTTCAAAAAAAAATTATCGTGTTTTCCATGTTTTTACTAAGGTCTACCTGGGAAATCAGTTTTCAATTTCCCAATTTCTACATGGGAGAAACCTCTTCTCTCGCCTAAATCCCACTTAGGAGAATCCCCTATATCTCTCCCCAAATTCACTTTAACAAACACCTTCCAACATTCATAATGTTTACATGAGCAACCCCACCCTCCTTTATCTGATTTTCCCATTTGATCACTACATAGCTATGGCCTCCCATAAGAAAAATATATCTATATGGTTGGGGCACAGACACACCATCTTGGAATCTCAATCATTAATTCCCTTATTAAATGAACTCCCTAAATTTAGATTCCCTAATATTTAGGGTCTCCAAGATGTTCAAAACCATAAATTCCATTAGTAATGTGGATCTGAAACTTGCGGGAAGTGGTGGGAAACTTCTCAGTTCTATGAGGGATACACAGTTCCCACATTATTCCTGAAACATGAAGAGAATTGGGAGGTATGTCTGTATTATTTTCCTTATATAAGAATACATAAGTCCATGATTTTAGTTTAGAAGTAGGAAAGAGGATGATAATAGGAAAGACCCATATTTTATTGGAGTTCTTCCCAATTGTCTTTCCCTCATCCACCATTAGATGATGTGAAAATGAATCCCATGGGAATCCCTCTTAGAGTAATCCCCTATCCTTTTATATAGGATGTCACACTTATCCTTCCATCAATATCCCCACCCTATCCCACCAATTGATGAGGAAGAAAGTTCCAGATTGGGTTTCTTATTAAGGTGTAAGTCCCATCTTAGATTTTATTTTGCAACATGATGATCTTCTACTATCTCTTGTTTCTTAGGCCAAGTGTAAAACTTCTGTGATTAGAGATCAGTAGTGATCATGTCATTATCATAGTGGAAATATGATATTAGGCCTTCACATTAGGTGTATGTCCCATCCATTCAAAATATGTTGGATTTTATTCCCTTCCTAACATGAGATTTTAGAAGCCTCCCTGAGGTTCAAAACAAACCAATTTAATATGCCATCACCATTATTGGTCCATATTTCCAACAAGACCATAACCCATTCTGAGGGCCACATTCCTTATGTGGCATATAATATCATCCTCATCATCCTTTATTCTTGGTGAGAGATATATTTATAGGGATATATTCCATTTAAGATAAAATTGATCTATTTAGGACATATTTTCTATTCGATCAACGAAAAATGGGACTATCTTGCATAAATCCCCCAAAACATTTTTGAGGAACCTTTTTTCTTGATTTACCCATCGCATGGAGTTAAACTATATGGTATAGTTATTTTTACAGGACCTTAAAATCTATGATGTTCTCTATTATGTGGACCTAAACTACATGGGATCAGATTCCATTAATGAGGACACATTGGAAAACCTTCTCATGGACCTGATCCTAAAATAAAAATAAGACCCCTCTCATTGGATTATTACAAAATCCAAAGTACCCAACTTCATGGAATAAAACAACCACCATAGAATAATAAAATAAATGAAATAGAGAACCTATGATATATACATATTGTGAAATTGATAGAGAACCTATGATACATACATATGGTACCATTGAGGGTGAAACTTTTATATATACATTTAAAAAAAATACATTACATTAATTGATTGTTAACATAAGGGAGACCAGTCCCCCACTTGGAATTTTAGAAGGATTCATAAACATATATTAAATCTATAAGTGTCTCAAGGTAAGAAATAAATCCCCACAAAATGGAGCGATGATCCTGACCTTAAATCCACTTGACTAATGTGAGTTCCAATTTATCAATAGTAGAATTTCCAATGATCAATTTCCATTAAAAATATGTTATATGATACTTCATCGATATTGGAACAATTTTTTAGTTTCAGTTCGATGAATAAACTTAGTTGGAAACTGACCAAATGGGCTTGAATCAATAATGGTGAATCTAAATTGAATCTTTCATTGTCCAAAATGACTGCATCACCCACATGCCTTTCCATTTTTTTATTTTATAGTTTTATGAACTGAATGTGGACACAATTTTGTCCTCTACAATAATTAGTTTCGTATGTGTGTTTATTTGTGTTTCTAATTTGACTGGTTTTCTTGTTTTTTTTATATATATCATCATGAAGATCAATCATAACTCCCTTCATTATAAGAATGAAATCTTACCCCCCAAAACAATTGTATTTGTTTGTGGTCATATGAGACAAATCCTTATCCATCCAATGGATCCCATCACCCAACCATATTCTCTAGTGACAGGTGTAAAATGTGACAATCAGGGAGTACCATCTCAATGTTACCATCTTGAACTTGGAGGATGAACGTAAATCCCTTTATGAGAAGATCTATATCCAAATTTCTTCCTAGCGATGAGTAGTTATTAAGTATCAAGAAACACCTATTTCTATTTCAAATCATTTCAGTAGAATTTCCCTTTTAATAAATAGTATATTCCACCCTTAACTTAAAGATTCTGATCAAGAGGATGATAGTTGGAATATGTTAAGAACATATAAGTCACAATGAGGGGATCCTTCCTAATATCACCACCACCAATTTCTTGCAGTTTCAAACCCTCAGCCTATAGAGGATGTTGCCCAGTAAGCCTAAGCTTAGGTCACCCATTCCAAATAACATAGGACATTCCAACAAGGATTGAATATAACCAACAATTAGTAGTGGGAATATGTCCTTGGTTCCTCTCAAGAATCCCACAAAGATATTATGACAACAATACAAAAAATCCATAATTTAATATCCTCTCCCATCAAGTTTTCTAATATAGTTTGGTGGCACCAAAATAAATTTATCAGTATAAAACATAAATAAATAAGTGACTGGCCTATATGTACACCCAGATCATGATGTTTGTTGGTGTGTCATAGTAGGAATTAGAGGATATAATCATGCATATATACCTGTTCCATGTAAGGAATGGGAATATATCATTGATCCATTTTCATAATTCAACCATCATATTCTAAAAACAATTTAAGGTTACAAATCTATCCCTACCCACATTATAAAAACCTATAAACATATATTAATAGCATCAAAAAATATTAGTCATTAGTCACAAAACCATATTCCCACAATTAGATTATCCTGATAGAAAAAATTTAAGGCTAATCAGGAGAAAGCACATATTATAGATCCCATCTCGGAGGGTCCTTGATATTCTCATATGATAAATAGAAAATTAGGAAAACATTCCTTTTCCAATTGTATATTTTTATCCCATTTTGACGGGAACACTAGGGAAAGAAAAAATCCCTTCCAAACTTCTAGAAACATGTTAGTATATTCCAGATGTAATATGTGAATCGTTCAATCCTATGTATTAATTTCAATGTACATAACATGAAACTTTGACTACCTGAATACGTACACCTATTAAATAAATACCCCCATGGGCGGTCTGAAATTCAGTGCTAGGCCCATGATCCTAATTTTCTCAACAATATATTTCATGAGGCCCCAAAAAATATATTAATGCTGATCCATGATCATAATGACTCATTACTAGATCAAAGAATCAGTGGTTGTAGATTTGAATTTCCTCCCCATAACATTTCTACCATATATCGACCTTGATTTTTCTTACATAACAATTACATCATTCTAATGATAAACAATATAATAGTGTTACAAAAATAGGATCCAAAGGTATAGTGAATTGGAAAAATTAATACCATACATAAGCCTTACATAATAAAATAGAAACATTATTTAATTCCTTCTTCTATATCTTCTTATTGTCCCTTGTATTCTATTTAGTACATGTAGTCAAATGAGGGTATAAATCAAAGAAAGGGGTGAGATAGAATTCGAATAAGAGGATATATAAGAACATGAAACAATATAACATGGGTGTGGATAATCCTCATCATTTTAACATAAATCACTACTAGAAAAACAGGTATTTGCGACGGGCGATTTGCGACGGGATCCCGTTGCAAATGTCCTTTTGTGACGGGGGCCCGTCGCAAATCGCCCGTTATGGAAAACGTCGTCGCAACAACAACTATTTACGACTGGCCCGTCGCTAAAGATAGTAGTTGCGATGGGGATCCTTCCCGTCGCAAATATTACTCCGTATTTTTTGTAAAAACTTTTAAAATAGTAATTGTGACGGGGCCCGTCGCAACACGTATTTGCGACGGGCCCGTCGCAAATAATATTTTTTAGAGAAAAATAAAAAAACTATTATTAAATTATTTTAATGAATATAATAATAATAATATTTGCGACGGGCATAGTATCCCGTCGCAAATACTATAAAAAAAATAAAAATAATAAATTATTTTAATTAATATAATAATAATCCAATTATAATTCAAAAATAAAAAATAATAAAATATTAATAAATGTGTTTAATTAATATAATAATAGAATTATAATTCACAAATAAAAATAATAAATTATTAATAAATTATTTTAATTAATATAATAATAATAGAATTATAATTCAAAAATAAAAAATAATAGAATATTAATAAATGATTTGATTAATATAATAATATTAGAATTATAATTCATAAATAAAAAAAATATTAATAAGTTATTTTAATTAATATAAAAATAATAGAATTATTTTACATTCAAATATTAAAATAATTCAAATATTACAAAAAAATATAATTAAATTATAATATTATAAAATTTTAATATATATATATAATTTAATATTATAAAATATAAATAATATTATTATTCATATTAATATTGTTATTTCAAAATATAATATTATTAATATTTTATAATGAGACAGAAACTATGAATAGAAAAAAATTCATACTTTGATTTAACAAACTTTATAACATAAAAACAAACTCTAATATGAAGGAGGGGGGAGGGGGGATCTGCAGATGCTGGTGGAGGAAACTTCATCCCTAAAGCATGAGTGAGTCGGCGTATGTACTCCATCTGCTCCTGGTGCTGCTGCTACCACCGACTCATCTGCTCCTCATACAGCTGCTGCTGGCGTCGACGCTCCTCCTCATGCTGTTGCTGCTGCTGACGCATCTGCTCCTGCTCCTGTCGGAGACTCTCTATCAGTGCAGTCTGAGATCACAACTGATCGTCATACTGTGTAGCAGAAGAAGATGCACGAGCTCCTCTCGAGCTGGACGCCGACATCGCAGCACTGCCATAATAATCTCCGGGAGTCAGTCGAGAGCTAATACCAACTACCCGGCCCTTCTCGAAGGCATACTGGGTGGCCTGCATCCATGCCGCCTCATCAAACTGACAACCAGTGGTCTGATCTGATGACTCGGCCTGACTCTCAGGCCGGGTCTGTGACGCTGCGGCCTCATATGACTCATGTAGTTGCAATTTAAAATTAAAATTGTGAATATATTATATGCAGTTAAGTTTTTAAACTTAAAAACAAATAATACTGACCACGATGTGATGCTGGCGATCACCTCTGAGCTCCCCAGTAGCAGGATCACTATACATCCTCTGATATACGTCGTACTCCGTAATATCGGGGTGCTCGACAGCCTATAAGAATAAAAAATAAACTATTAATATTTATAGTTATATAAAATATTTATAAATAATGTACGTACCAGATGTTGTCTATGAGTACTGAAAGAACGACTCCCAGCTCGATGAGTCACCTCTTGTCTCCCCCGATTCTGCCTCCCCACCGATGATCTCCTCTGAAAGGAACCACTCAACCAGTGCGCACATAATCCATCCCATACATGGGATGAAATGTACTCTAGTCGGTGTGCTCTACATGACTCATCAAAATCTGACACTCCTGCTTTCTTCGTGGCAGCTTTTCTTAAATTGTACAAAAACTGACGAAAGCGATCACGCATGGCCACCTCCCATGCCTTGTGGATGGCGTCACGCATGGTATCCTCGATCAGATACCATAAACCCTACAAATAAATCAAAATATCAAGTTAGAAATGAAATAATTTTCAAAATAAAAATTATTTATTTACATACGTACCAACCAATGGCCGAACATGTCCTACTGCACATCAATGAGATTCTTCTCCCATGTGGTCCACGGCTGAGAGAAATAGTTGCGCAAAATAACGATGCCCTGTCCGACTGCTATATGCGGAAAACTGTAAAAATAATAAACATTTATTATGTGAATAGATTAATGAAATCTTAGTCAAATCCACAGATTATCACACAGGTTATCACACCTCTGTGTGCGTGGATCAAACCCAAGACGTGGACGTCGCTCGGGGACGAGGTCAGGAATCATCAATCGTGCAAGACCGCACCCCCTCCGCGTACTCCCTGGAGCGCCTGCAGGCTGAGGGTCATCTTCCAGCAACTCATCCGCATCGAAAGTCAGGTCAGCATCCGCCAACTCACGAAATGTGTCTCCATCCATCTGAAACAGAAAATGTTAATGTTGTTAGAAAATAATTGATAATTACTATTATATATACATATACATATATATATATTATGATTGTATATAACTACCATGGAATTCTATCAGTTTTCATCTTCATCATCATCTTCATATATGTCAATGTCATCTTCATATTCCTCCTCAACATCATCGATATCCATTCGAGTTCTAGTTGCTTCATCTCTTACCATTTCAAATTCATATGTGACATCATTAACATCATCGTCATCACCGAATCTTAAATGTGGGGTGTCTTCATCGGTACTCATGTCTCTTTGTAAAAAAGATTGATTTTGAGTACTCTCTTGAAAAACATCAATTCTTTGCACATCCGTGAAAGCACATTCACTTTGACTAAACTGATTGTCTCGAATTTTGATTTTTATTACACTCCATCAATCAGTCAAGTCTCTTGATGTAGCACAGTACTTTGCATAATAAACTTGATGTGCCTGTTGAGCCAATAAGAATAGTTCATTTACTACGAGAACACTTTTACATTTAATATCGATGATTCCATGAGTTGGATGAACACGCACGCCTCTCTCTGTATCCAACCACCGACATTTGAACATGGTTATGTAATGTTTTCCAAGATAACAGAGTTCAATGATTTCATCAAGTATGCCATAAAAGTTAACTTCATTTTCTCGATGATGAGATCCTCTCAAGCTAACTCCACTGTTCATTGTTTTTTTCAATTCCCCATATGCATGTGTGTGAAATCGAAATCCATTCACCACATATGCATTATAAGTTTTAACAAGTTTGGAAGGTGGGTTACTCAATATAATATAAAAAATATATTATTTTAATATTAATAATAAAATATACTAATAATGTAATAATGTTATTATTCCTAATTATTGGTAATTATTGGTAATTATTGGTAATTATTCCTAATTATTGGTAATTATATGAATAATTACCAATAATTAGGAATAATTACCAATAATTAGGAATAATAACATTATTACTATATTTTATTATTAATATTAAAATAATATAATTTTTTATATTATATACAATTCTCCTTTCATCTGTGTGTTTTCTGTCTCCACATACAAATATTACATGTGGAGACAGAAAACACACAGATGAAAGGAGAATTGTATATAATATAAAAAATTATATTATTTTAATATTAATATTAACATATACTAATAATTTATTAATGTTATTATTCCTAATTATTGGTAACTATTCCTAATTATTGGTAATTATTCCTAATTATTGGTAATTATTCCTAATTATTGGTAATTATTGGTAATTATTCCTAATTATTGGTAATTATTCATAATTATTGGTAATTATTTGTAATTATCGGTAATTATTGGTAATTATTGGTAATTATTCCTAATTATTGGTAATTATTCCTAATTATTGGTAATTATTACTAATTATTGGTAATTATTACTAATTATTGGTAATTATTACTAATTATTACTAATTATTATAAATTATTGGTAATTATTACTAATTATTACTAATTATTACTAATTATTGGTAATTATTACTAATTATTACTAATTATTGGTAATTATTACTAATTATTACTAATTATTGGTAATTATTATTAATTATTACTAATTATTGGTAATTATTATTAATTATTACTAATTAGTGGTAATTATTGGTAATTATTACTAATTATTATGAATTATTGGTAATTATTCCTAATTATTACTAATTATTACTAATTAGTGGTAATTAGTGGTAATTATTGGTAATTATTGGTAATTATTACTAATTATTACTAATTATTACTAATTATTACTAATTATTACTAATTATTGGTAATTATTCCTAATTATTGGTAATTATTCATAATTATTGGTAATTATTCCTAATTATTGGTAATTATTCCTAATTATTGGTAATTATTGGTAATTATTCCAAATTATTGGTAATTATTCCTAATTATTGGTAATTATTGGTAATTATTCCTAATTATTGGTAATTATTCCTAATTATTGGTAATTATTGGTAATTATCGGTAATTATTGGTAATTATTGGTAATTATTACTAATTATTGGTAATTATTACTAATTATTGGTAATTATTAATAATTATTAGTAATTATTACTAATTATTGGTAATTATTACTAATTATTACTAATTATTGGTAATTATTACTAATTATTGGTAATTATTACTAATTATTACTAATTATTGGTAATTATTACTAATTATTACTAATTATTACTAATTATTACTAATTATTGGTAATTATTACTAATTAATATTAATTATTGGTAATTATTCCTAATTATTACTAATTAGTGGTAATTATTACTAATTATTACTAATTAGTGGTAATTATTGGTAATTATTTCTAATTATTACTAATTATTACTAATTATTACTAATTATTACTAATTAGTGGTAATTATTAGTAATTATTACTAATTATTACTAATTATTACTAATTATTACTAATTATTGATAATTATTACTAATTATTACTAATTATTGGTAATTATTACTAATTATTGGTAATTATTACTAATTATTGGTAATTATTACTAATTATTGGTAATTATTACTAATTATTGGTAATTATTACTAATTATTACTAATTATTTCGAATTATTGGTAATTATTGGTAATTATTCCTAATTATTGGTAATTATATGAATAATTACCAATAATTAGGAATAATTACCAATAATTAAGAATAATAACATTATTAGTATATTTTATTATTAATATTACAATAATATAATTTTCTATATTATATACAATTCTCCTTTCATATGTGTGTTTTCTGTCTCCACATACAAATATTACATGTGGAGACAGAAAACACACAGATGAAAGGAGAATTGTATATAATATAAAAAATTATATTATTTTAATATTAATAATAAAATATACTAATAATGTAATAATGTTATTATTCCTAATTATTGGTAATTATTACTAATTATTACTAATTATTACTAATTATGACTAATTATTACTAATTATGGATAATTATTGGTAATTAGTAAATTATGACTAATTATTCGTAATTATCGGTAATTATTACTAATTATGGATAATTATTGGTAATTAGTAAATTATTACTAATTATTGGTAATTCGTGGTAATTATTGGTAATTATTACTAATTATGGATAATTATTGGTAATTATTACTAATTATGGATAATTATTGGTAATTATTACTAATTATGGATAATTATTTGTAATTATTAATAATTATTGGTAATTATTACTAATTATTGCTAATTATTGTTAATTATTATTAATTATTACTAATTATTGGTAATTATTGTTAATTATTACTAATTATTCCTAATTATTGGTAATTATTACTAATTATTAATATTTAGTACTCAATATTGGTAATTATTGGTAATTGTTGGTAATTATTACTAATTATTGGTAATTATTGGTAATTATTACTAATTATTAGTAATTATTACTAATTATTGTTAATTATTAGTAATTATTACTAATTATTACTAATTATTGGTAATTATTGAAAATTATTACTAATTATTGGAAATTATTGGAAATTATTACTAATTATTGGTAATTATTGGAAATTATTACTAATTATTGGTAATTATTACTAATTATTAGTGATTATTACGAATTATTACCAATTATTGGTAATTATTGGTAATTATTACTAATTATTCCTAATTATTGGTATTTATTACTAATTATTAGCATTTATTCTTAATTATTGGAAATTATTACTAATTATTCCTAATTACCATTAACTATGAACAAAACTAATAATTTAAATTTATTAAGTAACAAAACAATGTAAACATAATTAAATTACAACTAATTAAGAATAATTGAAACTAATAAAAAATTTAAAATAAATATTAAATTAAAATGAACATAAATACCTTTAAAATTGATCTGAGGTTGATCTCTGATCGTTCTTGAAAACTTCAATATCAACTCCGAAAAAAAAATTAAACTTAAGAAACGCTGAACTCTAGAAATAGAATTTTGAGAGAAGGAGAAGATCGAGTTTGAGAATGAATGGAAAAAAACGGATGGGGGTGTTTATAGGTTAGCTTATTTGCAACGGGCCTATTTGCGACGGTACCCGTCACAAATACCTTAGCCATCATTTATTACCGTCAACGGTTGAATAGTTATTTGCGACGGGACCCGTCGCAAATACTACCCTGCCGACATACTATTTGCGACGGGAGTATATTCCCGTCGCAAATAGCTTTTACCGCCGCCCGTTATTTGCGACGGGCGGTAACCACCCGTCGCAAATACGTTTCCCGCGATTTGGCGCGCAAAGCGCGCCCGTCCTTTTGTGACGGGGAAAGCTAACCCGTCGCAAAAAACTACTTATTTGCAACGGGCAAATTCCCCCGTCGCAAATAAGTTTTTAACAAGGCTATTTGTGACGGGATTTATCCCCGTCGCAAATACCCATTTTTCCTGTAGTGAATATAGTATATTCATCATAATCAAGAGGGGAAGCATTAGATAAATGCATGGAATGTGGCAATGATGAAAAATGAAACATCAAGTCTTAGTGGTCAACTACCACACATAGTTGTGAACAAACGAAGCATCATGTTCACAAATATTTCCATTTTTCTAATGAGATACATCACATTGCCCAATTCATTGGATCTATATATAATTTTTGGAACAGAAATCACATTACCACATTTACATTGTTCTATAAAACTCCAAGCACACCCATCACATCATAGCCTTTACATTATCATGCATGCCACAGAGAACATATACCAATATTGGACAGAAAGTAAATCATTAAAATGAATGGGTTTCATTTCATAAAGCATAAATTCCTAAATAAACATTGGGGTTACCAAAATAAAGTGGGTGTAACATAATTTGTATAAGAATCATAAAACTTTAATGAAGAAGAAGCAATCCCACAAGAAGTAAAATTTGTGTTTGTTTGAAAGAAGAGTTCTTTTAGAAAAAATTGTGTTTGTTATAAACTCAAGTAGATAAAATTTATATCCTAGAAAAGGAAAGGGGAGAATAAGTATATTATATTTATGTTTATTTAAATGAATATATACACTGAAATTGTTGTGAAAGAGGAAAAAACCCTTGGAAATGGAGTTCAGTTTGAGAATTCCCCTTACCCTATGTCCGAATGATTTATTCACTTTAATATCCTGTATAATCACATTATATTAATTAATTAAAAAAACAAAGAACAATTTATACATTTATATTATTAATTATATATTTATTAAGTTCATTTCTAGTATTTTTATGAGTTATAGAGTTTAATTTCATCATTCAGTAGTTTTCATTTTATTTAGTTTTAATGATCAGTTGAGTTGTATACATTAATAGAAATTCATGTAAAATGTGGATAAATATCGAAAATTGTTATTATATTTATCAGTGATCTTAAATAATTTTAAATGATCTTATAAAGAATTTGGTTATATGGTATGATGATGAATCATTAGATAAAAGTTAATGATGATCATTATAGATTATTCTTTGCGGTGTTTCGATCACAACGAACTGGTTTTGTTTTATCATTTAGTATTATAGATATAAGGTTGTTCTAAAACATAAAAAGGGTTATAACATACAATTTAAAATATTTTTTTAACCATTATAATGATTTTATTAACATCCCAGAAGGCGTTAATGGAAAATTAAAGTTCATCACCCACGATGTCGGTAAATTGACACATCACATGTGATGATTTCATTATTAAAATAAGAGAGAGAGAGGAAAGATTTTAATGGTGCATATTAAATTAACATGATATAATTATAGTATATTTAATATTTTGGAGTTTACATTCAATTTGGATGAGTGGATATGAGGAGAGAATAAGAAAATAAAAAAACATGAAAACAAATTAAAAGAAAAGAAAGAGGAATTAACCTCTTGAATTTCTCTTCCATGATAACCTCCTTATGGAAAATATTTTGGTATTTTTTTGATACTAAGATAAACTAGATGTGGAGGATGGGAAATGGAAGAGTATTGGGAAGAATTTTTACAAGGCTCAAAGTATGGAATGTGTGAGGAGATGAGGTGGTGTGGGGTTGTATTTATAGTGGAGGACTGGGGTGTTTTCTCATTATTTTAATCATTAGTTTATTATTTTGGTTCCAGACTATAAATAGTTTCATAATTATCACTAAATACAATAAAATATTGAAGTATGGTTCTAAATTTATGTTCTTACATCAGCCTTACATCAACAATTACTCAAATATTCCTATCTTTAGCTTTTATCGAAAATTATCGTATTTTACTATTCATAAAAATTCAAGTATTTTTTGAAAAATACAAAAAAACACCGTAGAAATTTTAATTTGTGTATAATTAAAAAATTAACACCATTTTATGAAAATAATTTTCTAAATATGATAAATTTAATTTGTAATTAAAAGTTCCATTTACTCAAAAAATCAGATTTTAAAATTATTACTGATTTTAAAACAATTTGAAAAATTAATTAAGGTCTCGTAAAATTATCATAAATTCAAAAGACCTCAAAATATTAATTTATGAATATATAATATTAAAATAAATTATATTTTAAATTATTAAATAAATAATAAAATTTTAATTAAATATTTAATACTTTCAAAAATTCAAACATTTAATTAGTAACTTTTAAAACATTTATTTACATAGAATGTGATATAATTATATCATACTTTTATTTATAAGAATATTGAAATTTATTTATAATTTAATGGTGAGGTTAGTGTTCGTTTTAGAAGTTTACTATTCATAAGAGTCATATTACTATTCTTGTGGTCAAGTTATTATTTCATTGGTATAGTTTTCTTAGCATCTAGAAATTATTCTAATATCAGTAATTATTAATATAAAAAGTTTTTATTAATGTATCTAAATTAATTTATCTAATTGATAATATATGAAATTACTACAATAAGGGATAAATTCCATTGATAAAAGTTTGGGTCATGACATTATTTTCCCTATTTAAATTTTAGCCTAGAATTTTTTTACATAAAAAGGTGATGGTACTTTTCCTTCATCACATCCTCTGGTTCCCAGGTTTCTTATTCATACTTATGGTTCCCCCACAACTTTTTGAAAAGGTGATTTGTCTTGTTGCGTAGAATCTTATATCTCCGGTCTAGAATCATTACCAGTTTGTCCTCATGAGAGAGATCACATTCTAGTTGTACCACCTATGAGTTTAGTACCTATGGGGGATCTGGTATGTACTTGCTCAGAAGTGATATGTTGAACACATCATGAAATTAATCCATATTCGGTGGAAGTGTAAGCTGATAGGCCACTATTCCTATGAAATCAATTATCTGAAAGGGGCCAATGTACCTTGGTCATAGCTTCCCTTTATTTCCAAACGGAATGAGTCTCTTCCATGGGGATATTCAAAGGAAGACTTTATCTTCAATGTCCAACTCCAAGCCCCTTTGACGGTTGTTGACATTTATCTTTTTTGGACTTTAATCATCTTTTTTATTTTGTTGGTTGGCTTAAATATTATATTTCATATATTTCAACAAATCAAGACCGAGTAGCTTTCATTCGCCAACTTCATCCCAACGGGTTGGAGTTCTACATCACTTTCTATACAAAGATCAATATGGATCCATCTGAATACTTGATTGGAAGTTGTTATTATATGAGAACTAAACCAATGGAACATGATAATCCCATACACCTTTGAATTTAATTGATTATTCTCTTAGAATTTCCTTGAGTGTCTGAATGGTACTTTCAGATTGGAAATCAGTTTGAGGGTGATAGGCCGTGGTGAAATTCAATTTAGTACTCAAATAATTTTAGAGACACCTCTATAATTTAGATGTGATCCTAGGATCACGAACAGGGAAAATCGAGTTTAGACCCCCATGGAATCTCACCAATTCCTTCACATATATCTTGGATATCTTTTTGATCATGAAATATTACCAAATAGAGATAAAGTGGGGGTGTCTCAGTGAGTCAATTTACTAGAACCCACAAAACATTATTTCTTTTGGATGTCTTCATGAGACTAGTGAAAAAGTACATAGTCACATTCTTTCATTCCAAATGGGTATAGGAAATGTTTTCATCATCCTTTTATACATTTTCACTATTCTTTTACACGATTAAATATCAAGAACCTTGAGATATACTCAACAATATACTTCTTTGTGTTCTCCCATAAGAAGTGTTATTAGATATCATGATATATCTTGGTGCTACCAGGATAAATGGAGAAATGTGATATTTGTTCATTATCAAATAGATCCTTTTTATCTCAGGTGATGAAGGAATACAAAGCCTTCTTCTAAAACTGAATCACACCACCCTCATCGATATGGAACTATTGTATCTTCCATTTCTTTACTAGATTTACCATATTATGTAATAATGGATCTTCCCTTTATGCCACCTTATTCTTATCTCATATAGATAGTTGAGAATCATTTGGGAACGGTAGGAGGTCTTCCCTTCCATTATGAATTCTAAATCCATCCTTTTCATTTCCAAGAATATAGGGTCTTTCTCAATCATCAATATTGGTGGAGTATCATGTTATTTTCTGGTAAGATAAATAACTATGTTATTCACCTTTCCAGGATGATAGTGAATAGAGAATTCATAGTCCTTGATTAGCTCTAACCATATCCTTTGTATCATTTTGATCTCCTTTTGTGTGAATATATAATTTAGGCTCTTATGATCAATATATATGTCACACTTCTCGCAATAGAGGTAGTGCCACAAGATTTTCAAGGAAGAAATCACATTTGATAGCTCTAGATCATGTGTTAGGTAGTTCTGTTCATGTATTTTTATCTTCAATGAGACATTAACTACCACATTATCATTTTTCATGAGTAAAAAACCTAATATTTTCTTTGAATCACTATTGTATATCACAAAACATTATCCACTTTTTGGTAATGTGAGTACAAGTGCAGTGATCAGCCTTCTCTTTATCTCCTTGAAGCTTTAATCGCATTTTTTCTATCTAGACATTCTTTACCCCTTTCCTTGTTAATTTATTTTTAGGCTATAAAATCAGGAGAAATTTCTCACAAAACATTGTTAGTAATTTTCTAATCCATGAAAACTATGGATTTTCACGATAGTAGAGGCTACAGGACATGCATAAATTGAAAAAAAATTTATTGGTCTATATAAATTCTCTCACTTGTGATCATCTGTCCCAAGAATGTGACTTTCTACATCCAAAAGTCACGCATTCTAAACATGGTGTACAAATTGTTCTTCTTCAATGTCACCATCACAATCCTTATATGTTCTTTATATTCCTTATTTCTCTTGGATTAGATGATAAAATATTCAATGAACACTACCAAAATCTATTCAAGGTAATGTATAAAGAATTTATTCATTAAATCCATGAATATTGAAGGGATATTAGTAAGTCTAAAGGGAATCACTAGAAACTCATAGTGACCATACCTTGTTTTTATGATAGTATTCTGAACATATTCATTATTCACATTTAGCTTATGATATTGAGAGCGAAGATCCACCTCTGAGATGTGCTGAGATCCATATAATTGATAAAAAAAATTAATCAATCCTTGGACGATGATACTTTTTTATGGTAATCTTGTTGAGTTCCTCATAATCGATGCACAACTGCATTGGTCCATACATTTTCTTGACAAAGATAATTGTCACACCCTATGGTGATTCACTAGGGCGTATGAACCTTTTTTCCAAGTTCCCTTATAGTCTCTTCTTTAACTCCTCCTGTTTTATAGGATCCATCCTGTAGAGACACATTTATATAGGAGTAGCTCTGGGAATGAGTTATATTGATAAATTTACCTCACGATCCATGGAAAGTATGGGTAACTCATTAGGAAATACATCACTATATTCCCTCATTATGGGGATTTATCCTAGGTTAATACATTCTGTTGACTCAACAATTTGAGAGAGGGATGATTCTTCACATGTCATCAATACCCACACCATTGAAGGATTTTACAAAGGAGATTCATGATCTTAATTTCATTTATATAAGATCATGGGATGGTTTGGAATATGAAAAGATATTTCATTTTCCCAACTGTTGATATGTGCACTATATAATGAGATCCAATTCATTCCCATTATAGCATCGAATTACACCAATATAAGTATCATGATATTTTCTGGAGGAATCTTCCCACATATGCTAATAGAAAAATAGGCCAAAACATGTGTTGGATTTATTGCACCACTAGGTGTTTTTATGGATATATTTGCTTCATGGTTTTTGGGATTTGATTAAATAGTTCTGAAAAATTGTAAGAAAAATTTGAATGTGTAGAACTAGAATCAAATATTACTTTTTACATTCTTGAGTGAATAGGATGTGTATCCTCTATGACTTAATTTTCATGATCAACTTCAATAGTAGATATGGAATAATCCTTACCTTTTTCCATTGGGTTTGTTGGCTTATTACATTGATTACCCTTGAGCACTCAAGGTTTAGTGCACTGGATTGCATATCTCCCTTGTCCCCAATAGTTCTATCATTGGACTAGGGGTGGTTCTCTCTTTTATTCCACCACATTTTCCTACTTCCTCATGTATTTTAAAAAATAATGAGATTGGTGGCCTCCCATCTCGCACGTGAAGCATTTCCCCATCCCTTTGAGTTAGTTCCCACGATGATTCTTTCCACATTTTTGACATGTGGGTGGTTGATTTCTCTTTCCACTATTCTCAATAAATCCTATAGATTAAAATTCCATATTTCATTTATTATCACCATAGCTAAGGGACCATTATCTAAACACCATATACACTTTGATAGAACCTCAAAAAACCTCTTAATAACTCCAAATATCTTGAATTGTAAGATAATTTTAAAGGTGTAGTCTTCAACCAGTAAAGAATCAATCAAATTTTTTACCACTGTTGATTACAAAACCCAAAGTGTACCTTTAAATCCTAGTGAAATTTTATTCATAGTCCATGAAAGATTCTTCTTCCTTTTTCTCTAGATCTATAAATTTTCTCTCTCTCTTTGTATGAATAGTTAGAGGGAAACAATTTTCAATAAACACTATCTTAAATTATTCTCACTCCATATAGTTAATTTCATTTTTTGTATTGGTGTTCTTACTTAACTCCCACAATTTATCAGCCCCTCTATGTAGATGATAAATGACCTGATTCACCTTCTCTATCTCAGATTAGTGTAGAATAGAAAATATATTCTCTATAAAGTTTTCCCACTGTTTTGAAACTAGTGGATATAAAGATCCACTAAATTTTAGTGTTTGTTTCCACATAAAGGACTTGATAGCTAGTTTCTCCCTCTTAGGTGAAGGACGATGTTCCACATTATTCTGGTTTTTGTTCATAGCCTGAGAAAATTGGGTAAGCATCGCCACAAAATTTTTAACATCACAAACCAAACATTGGGAATGAAGTTTATGAAAACTCTATATTTTCCCTTGTAAAGTTTGGTGGCATAGTTTCTTATGGTTCCAAAAATTTTCTAAAATAAAAACAGTTAGATAAAAACATATTTCAACAAGTCATGAATAAATAATTTATTTTCTTGTGTAATTTACTATAAATCCATTTATTTTGGTATCCTTATATTTAGAATTTTATAAAACAAATATTATTGGGTTATTACATATACTTAGTCTCATACTAAGAGTTTTCAATAAGGTTCCCTATTAATAATTCCCAAATTAACTAAACTGTTCTCTGATACCAACTATAGTGACCATGCTTTTTCTTACATTAATATCATGCAATTCTAATCCTAAACAACATAATAGTGTTCAAGACCATGATCAAAAGGTATAATGTCTTTGGAAAATTAGGACCATCCATAAAATTTACATAATAAAACATAAACATTATTACATTCCTTCTTCTCTAGCTTCTTATTATCCCTTGAAGTCTTCTTAGTACAAATAGTCACTTGAGGGTATACATCAATGAAAGGAGTGAGGTGAAAGCCCAGTTAGAGGATAAATAAGAAAATGAAACAATATAACATGTATGAGCCTAATCATCACCATAATAACATAAGAATAGGATATTCATCATAATAAATAGAGGAATCATTAGATAAAGGCATGGAATGTTGCAATGCATAAAAATGAAACATCATGTATTAGTTGTCAACTACCGCACATTGTTCTGAACAAAGATATCATCATGTTCACACATATTCCACTTTTTATCATGTGATACATAAAATTAATCAATTAATTGGGATTATATATAATTTTGGGTGCACCTGTCACATCATAACATTTACATTTTGTTTTATAATTCTAGGCGAACATGTCACATCATATTTTTTACATTATCTTGCATGCCACATAGAACATATATCAATTTTGGACATAAAATAACCAATTAAAAAGAATGGGTTTTATTTAATAAATAAAAATTTCATGAATAATATTTAGGTTTCCCAAATTAAATGGGGAACAACATACTTGGTATAAGAATCATTAATATTGAGTGAAGAAGAAGCAATCTCACAAGAAGTAAATGATGTGTTATTTTGAACGAAGTGTTTTTTAGAAAACATTATATTTGTCATAAACTCAAGTAAAAAAACATATATATATATATATATCTGAAAAGGAATGGGTAATATAAGGTAATTACATTTAATAATCATTAAATAAACACACATACTGAAATTTGTGTGAATGTGGGAAAACCTCAAGGAAATGGGGTTGGGTTCGAGAATTCCCCTTACCTTATGTCTAAATGTATTATTCACTTTAATATCTGATATAATAACATGAGATCCATTAATTATAAAATAAACAACCTATTATACATTAATATTATTCATTATGGGTTTATTAAGTTCATTTATGTGCTTTTTTATTAGTTATAGAGTTTAATTTCATCATTTGGGAGTGCCTGTTTTTATTACTTTTCATGATCGGTTTACTTGTATACATGAATGGAAGTTCATGTAAAGCGAGGATAAATATACAAAATTGTTATTATATGTAATTAATGATCTTCCGTATGTTTAAATGATATTATAAAGAATTTTGTTTTATGTTATGAGAATGAATCATTAGATAAAAGTTAATGAAGATCGTTTTAAGTGAATTTTTGCGGTTTTTCGATCACAACGAACTCGTTTTATTTTATAATTTTATAATATATACATAAGGTAGTTCAAGATAATATAAAGGGTTATAAAATAAACTTTAAAATATTTTTCAACCATTATAATGGTTTTATTAACATCCTTGAAGGCATCTAGGGAAAATTAAAGTGCATCACCCACGATGTCAGTAAATTGACACATCACGAGTGATGATTTATTTTTTTAGAATACGATAGAGAGAGGGAAGATTTTAATGATGGATATTCCATTGAAATGATATAATGAAAACATATTTCTGTTACTAGAGTTATAATTCATTTTTTATGAGGGTATATGAAGAGATAATAAGAAAATAAAATAACATGTAATGAAATTTAAAGAAAAGAAATTGGAATTTACCTCTTCAATTTCTCAACTTTGAAAACCTCCTTAGGGAAAAGGTTTTGGCCTTTTGATAAGAAAAAGAGATCATGGGAATGGGGTAGGGGCTATGGAAGTGTATTGGGAATAATTTTGAAAAGGCCCAAATCTTGGAAGGTGTGAGGAGAAGAGGTGGTGAGGGGTGGTATTTATAGCATAGGAGAAGGGTGTTTTCTCATTATTTTAATCATTAGTTTATTATTTTGGCTAATGAATATGAATATATTTTAGAATTATCACTAAATATATTAAAATAATGAAGGATGATTCGATATTAAGTTGTTTACATCATCATTACATAAAAAATGACTCAAAAATTCATGTATTTAGTATTTATCGAAAATTATCGTATTTTACTATTCACTAAAAATAAAGTATTTTAGAAAAAACCCAAAAATTTACCCTATATATTTTTCAATGTCTATAACTCAAAAATGAACTCCAATTTATGAAAATAATATTATAAATCCAATAAATTTAATTTTTAATTAAAATAACCTTTTACTCTAAAAATACAGATTTTAAAATTATAACTGATTTTATAACAAATTGAAAAATTATTTAAGGTATAATAAAATTATTTAAAATCACAAGACATCAAAATATTAATTTATAAATATATTTTATGAAAGTAAATTTTATTTTAAATTATTAAATTAATCATAAAATTGTAATTAAATATTTATGCCTTATAAAAATATAGACACTTAATTAATAATTTTTTAAACATCTATTTACTTAGACTATGATATAATTATATCATAATTTAATTTATAAGATGACGAAATTTTATTTATACTATCATGGGTGATGTTACTGTTCATTTGACTAGTTTACTACTCGTAAGGTTTATATTACTATACCCAAGGTTAAGTTAATATTTAATCGGTATAGGTTCCTTAGCTTCTAAAAATTCTTCTTATTTCATTAATTTATCATTCATAAAGTTTTCATTATGTTATATAAATTATTTTATGTGATTTATACTATATTAAATTATTATAAGAAAGGAGAAATTCCATTCATAAAAGTTTGGGTCGTTTTATACAAGATGATCCACATTCATCCCTAGTGAATTCACCATGAAGGCCTCCTTCATGGACATAATATGATCAATCATGGGAACCCATCTATTTATGAGTGCTTCATAAACTATCATATTGGTTAGAAGATAAAATATAAATAATTTCCTCCACTTGTTGATGTACACCCTAAAGTTCCCTCCCATGGAATAAAATATAGGATTTTTACCAAAAGAAGGACATTAATCTATGATGCTTGTCCTCACCATGAAGGTATTCACTACAAAGGTCCTCCCCATAATTATATCATACTTCAATAATAAGTTTCTCACATTGTCGAATCAATCATAAAAAATACCTCATATAAAGAGGTACTTGGGAAGATAAGTCTAGTCATTCTTAATTCCTTTCCAATGTAATGAGATGAATTTATTAATTATATGATAGACCAAGGATATGATTATTTTCTAGACTACCCTTGGATCTATACTCTTTCAACATAATAGAGAAGATTTCCATCAATCTCATGTTCTATAGTATGGTGGTTGGGAAATATCCACTATTTTCAGAACAAGTGGTGGAATATCTTGAAGAACATGATGAGAACATAACAATCATGAAGATACAACTACCCAACAACAATATACAGATCATGCTATAACCCATATCCACTTCTCAATATTCTATTCCGAAATATTTAATTGTATAATGAATAAATCAAATTGGTCTTAATATTTGGAAAAATATTCACTATTTGAAAGTATTATTCTTTTCATGTGGTGGATATGAAAATAAAATCAATAAAATTGAATAACTTTACCATTATAGTGACTTTTCCACCATTTTAGCTACATGACAGTAGAAATTGGGGAAACATCATGAGGGCCTCAAGTGTGCATCCCATAATTCTTTTCCTAGTATTCACAAATTGATCATTGAGTCCCCACCCATTGTCCATATAAAATGATGGTGTGAAAAATTTGAATTTCATTTTACCTGGCTCCCTAATCATCAAGAAACACTAGTAGTGATAACATGCACTATCATTGTTTTGATTAAATTTTCAGAAGATGGTTTTTCCCAAGGAAGATGGCAGGATCTGTAGGAATCGACCATGACTAAATTTATGGAGTTATAAGCTAAGAAAAATAAATTCATTTAAAGACTCATTCTTGAGGAATATCAATGGAATGATAAATATTCCCACATAAGGAAAAACATTGATTGAGTAAAAATAGTTTGTTCGGAATAAATATACTCATATTCATTTAATTAATTTCATCTAAATAAATCTCAAACTTAGATTAATAATATCATAAGGTAATCTATGATAGGTGAAATTGGGCCAGTATGGGAGCATCCCTCATCAGTAGGGCGGGGTAATTTATATAACTTCCATCTCATTAATGGTTTCTAAACTAGGCATGATATTACACAAAAAAAGAGGGACTACAACCCTAAAAAATAGGACTAGGAGAGTTTTTACCTCAACCACCCCCGATGGATGTTAGTATTTTCTATTTAGGAGGAGTGTCACGGAATGATTTGTCCATGTTTATCTTATTTTTTTGACCCATCATCATCATAAAAACACTTTCGATGATGTTTTTAGTATATTCTCTTCAGGTCACCCTTATCCAGGATTCTAGAGAAGAATAATTGAAGAGAAGGTTGAGGACCATTAGTGGAATGAATAAAAAATGACCTATGAAGGGTAAATTTGATCCTAAATATCACAACCCTTTCAATTGATATATTATGAGAAATCAACCCTCCTATTATTCTGGTGCTAATAAAATTTATAAAGTGCTTTTTTTATAAATCAATACACTACTACAAAAGTCGCTTTTATCAGCGCTAAAAAAACCCTTTATCAGCACTTTTATGAGCACTGTAAAGCGCGGTGCTAATAAAGGGGGTCCCTTTTATCAGCGCTCAAAAAGCGCTGATAAAGGGTAATTTTATCAACGCTAAAAATAGCGCTGATAAATGTCAAAAAAAAAATTGAAAAAAATTAAAAATATATATATAATTCGTGGGTGGTTCGCACGCTGCACCCCGCTTCCCTGCGCCCGCGCGACCCTACTACCACTGGAATTCGAAAACAGGACCTCCCCCCTTGCATGCTGCAACTTTACCACTTAGCCATTTTGTTTTGTTCTCCCTTTAATGATATATAAAGTTATATATATATATATATATAGTTATATGTATTCTTATATTAATACAGATCCATATTAATATAAATTTATTTAGTTATATTAATATATATATATATATATATTCGCATATTAATATATATATATATATAGATATAGTTATAGTTTTTTATCCGTATATTTATTTTTATATTAATATATATATATTTATAGGATTAATTTCAAAAAAATTTATAGAATATGTGTTTTTACGTGTGTTTATAAATAAATAAATAAATACACATATATATACAACACACACACACACACACATATATATATGTGTATATAGTTATAAATGAATACATAGAAATGTGGATGTGAAAAGTCATCGATAATGTTAAAACAACAATAACTTCTAATCCAGAAGTCTGTTTCAACTCCAAAACCAGTCAAATCGACAAACATGAAATGATCTTCGATATGATATGTGGTATAAGAAAAACAGACATCCGGATCAGAAGTTAGAGGCGTTTGAATGTTAAAATGACAATAATTTCTAATCTAGGAGTCTATTTTAGCTCCACAATTAGTCAAATAGAAGAAAATTAAACGATATTCGATATGATATATGGTACACATTTATCAGACATCAGTATCAGAAGTTATAGTTGTTTGAATGGTAACAAATCGGGGTACCCCAACTAAAAACTCAGTTTTAGAGGCCTTATGGGACTTTTTTGGCCTTGAAAAAGCCTTGGACGAGTTCCATCTATTCATAGGGCTGTATAGCTCATCACAGGCTGCGATTTGATATGTTGTAGAGCTCAAACGGAGTCTCGGGTCAAAAGTTATGTCTGTTTGAAGTTTGAGTTGTGTTTTCAACATATTTTTGATCTTTTATTTATTTTTTTATTTTTTTTATACTCAAAGTGTTATTACATGACTATTGGTGGATAAAAATTACATAATTATTAATTAAACATATTTTTTAAATTATTTTATGAGCCTATTTTACTAAATATCATATACATTCATATTTGATTTCCATTCATCATTTCTAAAACATATTTAAAAAATAAATATTATATTTATATCAATATAAATAGATTTATAGATTTATATATTAATAATTTTTTTTTGAATTTTACCCTTTATCAGCGCTTTTTATAAAAGTGTTGATAAAGGGGGGTCTTTATTAGCACTTTTACAGAAGCGCTGATAAAGGGGGGGTCTTTATCATCGCTTTTTTTTAGTGCTGATAAAGACCCCCTTTATCAACGCTTTTAAAAAACACTGATAGATGTGTAGCGCTTACCTTGCCCCGTTTTGTAGTAGTGATATCATCAATGATTCCCCAACAGATGCTAAAAATGTGAAGCTATAATAGAGGAATATTAGTAGGAAGTTTCCATTTGAAACATGATCCATATCGAAGTCATTGAGAGGGTGTGCATTCCTATAATCATAGGGTAGCTAAGAATTTTGGGATTCCCACAAATTATCATCTACTACCATTTCAATGGAATTCAATCAAATAAATCGGCAAGGGTTTGTTCACATCTCACCCATTTAATGAGAAAGTTTAACCTCTTACACTTCAATAAAAGGTTTTATTACTATATGGAAGAGATTAAAGGGTTTAAGAGAATCAATATAGATTTACTTATAGAAAGTATTCATGTTGGGTATATTCTTAAAGTGTAGCTTCACCTCACTTTCCTTGTAAATATTCTTCAAAAAGAAGATCCCATAACATCAAAAATATTATATCAAAGACATCCACTTAACCTAGGATGTGGAAAACTAATTAATTTGGTTCCAAGAGTTATAGGATATCAAGATTGACCCTGTTTGGGATGCAACAAGAGCTATGATAGGATGATCATGACATTCTGGCCCATGTGAGTTATCCACCATATGTATGTTCAAACTCACCATAATTGGTTCTAAACATTGTTTCCCCAATCAAATATTTTCTTATCCAACAATAACATTAGTGATTGTTGAAACTATTGAGTCATTTATATACCAACTGGAAGCTATGTAAATAAGGTGTGGACAAGTGAATCCATAGAGAATGCCTTCCCCTAAATGGGTAGATGAAAGCCTACCTCTACCAAAATTTGAGAATCCAATGTTCCCAATGTTTAATATCTTGGGGATCCATAAAAAATCTTTAATAATTTCTACCTCAATGTTTCCCCAGGATGAGAACCCTTGATAAGAAAGAAACATCTAAAATTAGGTGTTTCATGTAGACCATGTAGCGATCGACCTTCTCTTCACTTAACAATTATCTATCTTGGTTGATCAAAGAATGAAGAGATAAAAACTAACATTTTAATTATCAATTCAACTATATGATATGAAAGATAGTGATCCATGAACACTCAAATTACATTAAGTAAGAGAATGAAATAATCTTAGATTTTATCACTAGGAGGAATGGTTTTAGTTACTTGCAAAACCTGTAGCTTCCTCAATATTTTTTTTGGGTCTCTACATAGAGAAATTCCATGATTATATAAAAATTCCACTGATTCTAGTAATTTATCGAGGAAACATTCAGTAACTTATTTTATTTTCATAGAGTATGGAATATTACATTTAGAAAACCCAATCCATGTCCCAAATAACATAGGTATTTCAAGAAAATAGAATAGGAAAAGTGGAAACTCTAACAATTACACTTATGTCGACTCCTATATTGGTTGCATATTTGAATCCCAGGCCATATCATGTGACACCTCCCCTTAAATAAAAAAGACCAAAAAACCATGTAAATATGATATAAAAGAGATGAAATGTATTTAATTTGAAGAAATATGTAATAATGTTTATTTATATAGACTTGAATATGTTCATATCCACTTTATAGAATACATGGAAAATAATTTTCTAAGGATTCTAGATACTAAAATTCCCAATTGGGGTGGCCTTAATTAATTCATGAATTATATACCCTTTTATTGAAATTGGGACACACCATCCAAGATTTCTCTATATTCAATGATATTCTACAGAATATGATTGATTCTATATAGATAATGTTGTGTAAACTACCCACACAAGTGGAATGTCTTTCTACTACCGCCGCACTGGAAGATGGAGAATGAAAAGTGGTTACCAACAAGGTTCCATAGGATTTAAATTCTTTTATTAGGATTAAGATGTTCATTTGGACTCATTGTACCCTTAGTGCATGGATAAACCAACTAATTATGCCCCAGTCTATCCCTTCAGGGTGCAATAGACTCTGTTAGCACTATAATCCTATTGGATTCGATCTTCCTTGAAATGGAATTACTGAAAAAATATAAATAAAGTACATGAAGATGAAACATTAATAATACCATATATACTCCTCACCATCACAGAAATTATGGATCTAGTCCCGATTGGATGTGAACCATCCCAAAAAATGTTACTGTGAGCATTGAACCACCAAGTGAAGTCCTCATTAGATTAATAATTACACTCTAGTTTCATTAAATCCATTAATTTAATAGATCACTTATCAGATTATGAGTACAACTATGAACATGAGTTCACCGTACCAAACCTATGATCCATATTTAGAGGATAGATGATCTAAATATATAGAATAATACATAATCATGGCTAGGAACACCACCCAGGACACACCTCTGCTTAAGATATATTTTTGTCTAGAACCCATGGGAAAGATCATTAGAGAGCCTAACAGAATCTACAAAGCACCACATCATCTCTAAAGAGTCAACTAAATAAAATTATTTTTGACAACACATTGATGATAATATAGTAGTCCAATCAAAAATTCATCTGGTTAGACTGATTTTTTCTAATCCATCTACAAATGTAGTGCCTCCAAAGTCTATTCAAATACCTGACTTGTCTACTTGAAGCACATAAACTCCCAATTTGCATACCAAGAATTATCCCCACCATGAAACCAGAACCATTACTTCATAAATATGAAATCCTAATATAATTAGTTGTGGTTATTTCAGATCATTCAATTTTGGATGCTTTCAACATATTAATGATTCATTTAGAAACAATTGTAGAAGTCCTGTAAATACCTCATGAGTTCCAGGGTGAGGTCACCACTATTGAGGTACATCATGTAGAGATTTATCTTCTTGAGTTTTGTGAAGTTATATCTTTCATATAAAAATAAATGGATACTATTATAGATGGGAACATCAGACCCTTTTATGCATTTAATAAGATAGATGATGCTGGAATATGATGAGTGTTCAATGATAATGACTCATAGAACAATATTATTTCAGTATGAATGACCCATAAATTGTGTTACAATGAAATATATCTTTTCCACTACCACTATAATAGTACATGATTATGAAAAAGTGAAAAAATACACACTCAGTCAAATAAATCTCAGAATTTATTTTGGGGACCTATAACCAATTATAAATGCATAGTTTTCTGGTAATTCAACTTATTCAATGTCGCACTAAGGAGGACTTTGTTGCATAAAAATGTGGTAGGCCCTTAATAATTCCATAAATGTCTCAAATATTTTTTTAACAGATAGATTAAGACACCACATGATGATAAATCCCCATTTGAATCTTGTGAGTATCTATACATCGATGACAAATGTTTATGAAGAGAAAGGAATAACCCATAATTTAGGGAGTCACCTGTGTTACCATTCCAAATGAACTAGAAATGACCCCGACCAACCAATTTATAGATCTATCCAATAAATACATGATTACCATCAACCATATCCAAATTATATGTTCAATGTTGTTTATACACTCATCAAAACCCATGATATCTATTATAATAACTAGACATAGTAGTGCTAAATAGTTCTACGATTTTCACAACAATGATAAAAAATTATTTGAAAATTCAGTCTAATTCCCCCTAGAGTTTGAAAAGAACTATATTTTATCAAATGAGTTTGGAGTTCTCATATCACGGATGGATAGTGGGGATAAAACTAATTATTCCTCTATATGATGGGATATTGAATATTATTTTAAATAAGGAAATACCTAATAACCCATTCGTATAGAGGTTGGTGTAGAGGAAGAGGATTAGAAAAAAGATAAACTCAACGATGAACATATAGTATTGAAGGATAGTGTCTCTACCACTGTTGGTGTAAATAAATAGACAAATTTGGGTATAAAGGATTATCCAATACCTATAATAATCAAAGTGGCCATATCCCCCAATTAATAAAATGCATATAAAACCTTTAGAAAGAAGATCCTAGATGTTTTCTCCTAAAATTAGACGTGAATCACAATACTTCATCCTGAGGCAGTGACCCACCTCTTTGGTTTCTAGATGGTCATCATGGTTACAAATTGGTGATCGTAAGAAGAAATCCAACCCTTAATACCAAGGTTGAAGATGAAGTTGATAAGATTATTAGAGCCAACATCATTCAAGAGGTAAAATAATTTAACTAGGTCAACAATATTATTTGAGTTATGACGAATAATGGGAAAATTCTAGTTTGTTTTGATTTCCGGAATCTCAACTAGTATTATACAAAATATGATTTTCTAGTTCTGATTTCAAAAAAATTGATTGATACAACATCTGTAAACTAGGAAAAATCTTTTATGGATTTTTACTAAGGATACTGCCAAATATAGATGGCTAATGAAGATGAGGAGGCCATGACTTTTAGGGAACCACAGGGGGTATACTGCTATCAGGTTATTCCTTTTGGTTAGAAGAATATAGTACAAAAATATCAACATTACATTCATTTCATTTTCAAACTCTTCATAGGAAAGCTAGTCAAATGTTACATCAATGATTTGGTGGTGAAATCCTAGAAGATTTTTAATGATTTGAATAATATTTAGATCATTTTTGATAGGTTACAATAATATTGTTTGAAAATTAATCCCTTTAAATGTTATTTTGGTGTTACCCTAGGAAAATTTCATGGATTTTTAGTATTCCATAATGGTTACAAAGATCATCCTGGTAAGACTAAGGGTATCATTGATTTTCCACATTCTGAAAACCTAAATTTATTGAGTGGACTATATGGACTTCTCCTGTACATATAATTATTTATAGATAATCTTATATCTCAATGTTTAACATTCAAAAAGACAACGAATAAGGGATTCACTTATCAATATTCCAGAAATTACCTAGTAGCCTTCAATAGTCTTATGAAATATCTTTTTAGTGTATTAGTGATAATACTACATGTTGAAGGAAAGTTGGTCATTATATACGTAACCTTCTTAGAGTGGTCGCTCAGAATATTACTCAAACAAAATAATGAAGTCATGAATTAGAATAACCATTATTATATCATTCAAACAATACTAAATATTGATACTCTATATATAGATATTTAGAATAATTACCTTGTGTTAATATTTTTAGTTTAGAAACGGATGCACTACATGCATCATCAGGAGGTCCACCTGGCCTCTCTTAATGTCCACTCAAATACAGTCTCAATCGTCCCACATTGAATTGATACTTGGAAATGTAAGTGATCATTATGAAATAGTTTGAAATTCGGTTAATAACATAAAATTCCATAATGTGGAATACATATGAATATTTTTATTCTAAACATACCTATTCAGAAGGAACTCCATTAAATACTAAATTTATTGAGAAATAGAAATCTTCTGTTTAGAGATTCTCCTAGACATGGGAAGTGTAATTTAATTCCACGTATAGAAGACCAAAATTAAAGATAATTTAAGAATGAAAACTCAACATAGTAATTTTAAGAGTCATTATTATCTCTCTAGTAAATGAAGTACTATTATATTCCTTCATCTTATCAAAATATTTCACCAATAATGAGGCATTCTATCAAGCCCTCATCATAGTTTTAGAACTGGGAAAACAAATACTAGTGGACTACCTAAAGGTCAAATCCAATTTAGAGTTGGTAGTCATTAAAATAAATGGTGATTATTCTATCATAAATAAATATTCGATCAGATTTCATGACTATGTGTGACTGTTGATGGTGGAATCCCCCTAATAGAAAATGTTAACTAATGTAATACAGTCACAAAATGACTAGGAAGATGCATTAGAAAATGTGGTTACATCCTTGATAGATCTAGAAATAGAAGAAATAGTCTTATGTATTTTGAAATATAGAATGGAATAATAATTTACTAGTAACAACATGGAAGTGGTAAATGATGTCAATTCCATCCCCGAATAAGATAATCATGTAAATGGGTGGATGATGCTAATATTAGACTACCACTAGAAAATGGTTCTTCCATCATAAAGAGAAGGAAAAGAGAATATAAAATGATGGGTAGTCAACTTTAATATATATGATAGACAAAATCATTGGATGGTTCTCTATAAATGAGGTTTTGATGGGCTCCTCCTTAGATGCATGATGGTCTAGAGAACATTTTCCTTATGAAATAATTGCCCAACAACCCCTAGGGAACCCATTATCATGGGAAAAATATTTCTCATAAAAAAATAAGGATTTATTATTTATGGCCTCAAATGAGGTATGATTACATAAAATTCACCAAAAGGTTCTATTCATGTCAAATAAATTCCACTTTTATCCACCAAACCCTAAGATCTTGAACACTACCAAATACTCATGTTTGTTTGTTGTATGGGTAATGGATGTCATATGGAAAAATCCTCCATCTATAGTTAAATAGTTTATATATATCCTTATTTATATCAATTAAATATACAAATGGGTAGAGTAAATACACCTCATGGAAGTTGGGACAAATTACCTCATCAATTTCAAAGTCAAATATTATCATTATATTTGGTGTCCCAAACAAAATATTTTATGAATTTGGAATCAATTTCTATTCTAATTAATTTAAAATGATTTACTATGAGTACAAAATATGAGTCCAACCATTAATCCTCCTATCATTTTGTAGGAAATGGGTAGATTGAGGCCTTAAATAAAACTCTTCAAACACACTTAAGAAAATGGTATTAAAAGATAGGAAATCATGGCTCAGAAAAGCTCCATCATACCTTTGGGATCACTATACCAAGAATTATACTACCACCCACGAGACCCCATATTCAATGTATTATAGGGAAGAATAATTTCTTCCTAAAAAAATTTAACCACCATCACTCTACATTTCCATTTGCGATCATCTCTCCATAGAATACCTCTCTTAGAAGTTATTAGACGAATAAAACATCTTGTGACAAAATACTTTCAACCTTGCATTATTTAGTGGTCTACAAAAACAAAATTCCATGATCTTTATGCAAGAAATTATACCTTTTTTCATTCCTCCATACAGACGAGGTTTTGGTTCTCATGATGCAAATAATACATGGGATGAATCCTATGAAGTTGGAACAAAAATTGGAGGGACCTTTTGTTATCCCTAAGGTTTTCTCTAATGGAGAATATTCACTGAGAACCATGGAATCTGAGTGTATCAACCCTAATAATGAAAGGAATCTAAATAGTATTTCTTATGATCTCCAGAGTACTCACCACATATCCTTTAAAGGGATGACTAAGGGTCTGAGATGTAAGACCTTAAAAGGAGCTCATATAGTCAAATCTATATGACCATACATCCTTACAATATGACGTTAAAATATATAGTCATCATCTCTACCATGTGATGTTAAACTGATAGGTGGGATTCCATTATAAACAACTCTAAACTAATCAGAATTGTTCACTATGGGGGCCACTTTCCTAACCTACATGATATTTAAAACCATGCAGAAGTATTTGGATCATAAACATCCTATGCTAGAGTGAATTAGTGACCCCTATGTCTTATCCATGAGTCAAATATGTGTGAGAATTTATATCCAAAATCTGTGTGTGTATTGATTTTCAATTAAATGAGAAATATAGTGATGCCTAAAAACCCTCATTTTAGGGAAACCCATAAAAGATCCATAAAAGAGATAGATCCATAAAATATCCATATAGGAAAACCCATAAAATATCCTTGTAATGTTTAGTCTCGCTATCAAACATGATAACAATCACCTAATCATGGAAATATCAATTTTCATTTCTTTTAATAAACATTATTTTAAACTATAAAAACTCATCTCTCTAGAATCATAGATCCTCACAAACCTTCATCAGCTATCAGTGTCAAGATTATTTGACTCTGATGGACACCTCTATTTGTACTATGCATAATACACCATAATATGGATATGTATATGTTCCCACAATATGGAAGTAAACAATAGTGATCTTAATCCTAAAGATGAATGTTTTTTGTTCTAGGATTCCTTTTCATTATTATAAAAGAAAGAACATTTCTAATGTGGCATGTGATCAAGTATAACATACCTGTCCCAAGTAATCATCTTTGATACGAGAGCCCCACGATCTTGAATTATAGTTCCTCCCATTATATCTAAAATATTGTATGGAATTTTATACCCATAAGACCTAATTTTGGGCATTGTACCATAATTATGTTGTCAAATCTATGCGACCCTAAAATGTATCAACCATTTACTCAACCAAACAAAGTTAAACTATGGGGAAACTTCCCAAAATAAGATAACAAATCACATGGAACTCATCAAAGACAATCCTTGATTAGTTTTTTCATTCAATATAGATAATCCTCCAATTTCCACTTGTTTCTCACATGATAATTACTCATTTGATCTTATAGATTTTTGTGTATTATTCTAGTTTTCATGATAATACTACACAATTATCAGAGTTGGGTAACATTTGGTCGAGGATGAAAGACCTTTAAAGGAACTCCATATGTCATTTCATTACAGTGTTAACTCAGAGGACACCATCATTTACACAAGATGTTAAATTAAATGGTTCATGTCCCTATCACATGATATAAAACTATGTGATACTTCAGCCCTCACATGAGGGGACCCCATTTTCATTACTGATCTACTACCACACCAACCTCTCCCTAGAACTACATTTGGCTTGATTATCATTCCAATGAGATACATAGTGACACATGGATTCATAATTCTAGGCTCAATCATGAAATAAAAAGGATCCACTCCTAAATGTGATTCAAATCTATACAATAGAATCCAATAAGGGTAAACTCATTTGTGATCCCATATTCAAACACCCACCCTTCCCACTATATAAGTAATATATATGTGGGTAACTTTCTTATCCAATAACTATGTATGGAATGATCCTTACCCTAATTAGATTTTCACTGACACCTGGGTCCCACATCCTAGCACAAAATAATAAAATAAAAGTTACCTCTTTTCTTTACATATGAGTTACGTATATATAGGGGAATTCTTATAAGGTCAAAGTGATGTTTGGACTGGATGCCTTGATGGGGACACAATCACCCAACCACAACGAGATCAAGTCTGAATACTTCAATTATGATTTTGGAAAATTTTATTTTAATATATGATAAGTATTGTATTGTGAAACTTAGATAATCACAAACCATCCTTTCCTAATAGTGATAAGAGTATATAACTCCGAAGGAAACATCTATTTTTTATATAAAAAATATGGCCCAATATGGCTTGTAAACCAGAGGCATCTTCATACATATGGGAAGTTTTTTTGTTCCTATACACCATTAAGAAATTTTAAATGAAACCAGTTTTTGAATGTGTTCCATGGTCATGCCTTACATACATGTCACCTTCCATCAAACACTAATATGATATCCCCATGATTAGGAATCACAAATCCTCTTATCTGCACTAAAAATATACTGGATGTGTCTCCACCAGTTATTCTTAAAGGGAAAGAAGGAATTAGAAAAAGAATAATTGATAATTTTTTTTATATTCATGGAACCAAAATAAGAGGAGAATATATAGGTTGGATTCTCTCTTCACTACAATAATGTACCACAATATTCCATCAACATAGTTTTTGATTTATAGGATTGATGTCTGAGCCTTAACTATATTTCTTTAAAGTTAAAAAAACTCAATTGTTTCATCATCCTTCATAATATAAATATATTATACTATAGTATCCACACCAACACTTCCACAATATTGTATCTCCTTAAATTACTAGAAATATTTTTTAACGGTCAAACTATGTAGCTTTTAACTCTTATTAGAGATGTATCACCTAGATAAAATTCTCATCAACTAGATGTTGGAACTCTTATACCTATTTGAAATGATCATGTTCTACTTATGATATCACAGCGAGGAGGCCATAATATTTAGTCAACAATATAGCCTTTATGAAAATTTTATGAGATCTTCACTCTGGATTCCATAATAAATGACCTCATTCGCATCATAATTAATTTAATGGTAGTAAAACCAACCATACCCCAGTGTAGTAAACAGTCTATAGAGAGATATTGGGACATGTATTCCATGGTAATCATCAAAACTAGCTTCTATATATCATTCCATATAAATTGTAATGATATCCAAAAATCATTCTAGGCCTCTAGATTTTCTTAAAAACCACTCTCTTTGGGGTGGTAATACGTGTTATGTAATTGATTTCCCCATAAAAAAGCCTTTTGCATGTCCCCCTAGACTCAATATTGACTAGACTAGTGTCGTACGCCGATAGAAGTAATGAATTCCACTACAACCCATTTCATTCAATTTGGTTCCTCTAAAAAAGGTTAGATTAAAAATAGTTTCGTTACTCACAAGTGGTCTAATAAGTCGGTGGTTCTAAATCTCCCTCGATATCCCTGTCTTCATCTCTTTGTTTAGCAGAGACCAATTAAAAAATTATTCCCCTAAAAATTTCTTAGAATACACATCATAGAACCCATGACAATATCCTATATCAATTTTCTGAATTGAATAAACCTTCATTATATGAACAAAACAATCCTCTACACCTTGTTGGTGAATTTCATTATAAATGTTATTTGTAGAAAAATCATCATGATTTAAAAATCTTGAATACGTCATAGGACATAATAGGATAAACTAGATGAAAATAAATAAATAATCTTTCCAAAACTAGAATGAAATCCCCAATCTCCATTAGAGATCCAAGGATATCAATGTGTGAAAGGGTTCCCCCAGTTCCTATTATGTCGTTAAATAAAGAATGAATCCTTCTCCCATCTCTTACAGTACGGATATATAGAACACTAAGGTTAACACTCACATAAATCTTTTTACCAAAATTTCCCTCCATATTTCTAGTTTTCCCCCTTCATAGGATGAAAGGGATATAGAATTCTTTAGGTTTGACCTCTTGGGACCTATTGAAGGTTGAGTTTCTGATGAGCGCCCCATCTCTCACTCTTGGACATCCTTGATGGACAAAAACATAGAGAAGATAATTGGATAGAGAAAATTATTATGATGATCAAATTTTATTTCCCCCATGGGCCATATTGTATCAGGGTCACCACTAGGAACCACATTAGGAAACCCACACTCTTTATTTTTATCCCTTGATATAGCAGTAGGATCTATAGTGGTTTTCGTTTGGTCAACCAATGTGCATGATGAGTCCATAAACAAAACAAAAAATAAATTATTCAATCACCACTTGAAATATTGTTTTGAAAAGTATAATTTCTAGGATCATCTTATCCCCCTTGGTCAAAAGGAATAAGTAGGGTATTTTCCCTTGACAACATCTCCCTATGAAGGTGTGTACTCCCCAGCAAGAGTCCACACTTCTCTTGAAACATCCTCCACAATTCCTGAAGTATCACTTCCATATAATTTAAGTGAATAAATTTTAGAAAATTATATAACATATTATGGTTAAATTTATAAATTTGATGTACCAGGTACAAGTTTTGCATTGAAAATATTGATGAAATGCTTGGAAAATGATTTTTCTTTCCACTAGAATTTTATTTAAAATAAGGGGAGAATAGTAATGATCATCCCAAACAAAGAATCAGAGGAGGTAGGTGATAAAGACAACCTTAATTTCTTCTATCCTAACCCTATAACCCATGGACAATTTCCCAAACTCTGGGGGAGAATATTCCTCAACCCCAATATTGATGCCATCCATAGTATATCCTATTGATTCCAGTTTTGAAAACTCATCCTACTATCTATGAATATAAAATTTATATATTTTATTAGTAACAACCCTTTATTTAAAATTTTAGATATGGTTTAATAGGATTAAATAATTGGTATATAAAAATCTCAACCGATTCGTTAGTGGGTTGAACACCCACCCCATACGGGATTCCACAAATTATTATGTGAGTCACCCATTTGGGGGATGACATCCACATATCGGTGGCATAAAATATAATCTCCACCTTACAAATATTGTTTATAAGTTAAGAAGTATTGGAATCCTAAATAAATAATGAGAGTGAAAAAATATATTCGACTTGAAGAATACACATGGTAACATGAAGAGTTGTCCATAAATTATTGAAGTCAAAAGGCATATTTTACTGGGGTACTTAGCCCAGTTGGTGAGGTATCCTTAAGTGCATCCAAAATAACCAGGTTCAAATCCAGGTAGAGGCATATTTTCCAGGGTTATTGTAGTATTACTATATTAGTACTGTAGCAGTAGACTGTACACTGTGTAGTACTGTAACAGAGTTGTACACTGTGTGGGTACTATAGCCGATATTGTTCAGTACTATAGCAGCTGGAACTATTAACCTTGGGACACCGATTTGGGCTTGGAGTCCTTAAGGATTTCGGGCCACCCAGGCCTTTAGGTCAGTAGGGATTTCAGGCCACCTTTAAGGCCTTCGGGCCACCTCAAGGCCTTCAGGACACATGCAGTTGCCCTAGACACACTACCAAAAAGGAGCAACCCCAGAAGAGGATTCAGAACAGGTGCACTCACCAGAGCAGAGCCAAATGGATTTTTCCGAATGAGAAGGTATGATTATGCCATCGGGACCATCCTGTGCTTGCATGGGAAGCCTAGCCAGATGACCATGCGAAGGTGGAGAGATACTATCATGATGCAGATGTTGGGGAGGGGTAGTTCCTTGTACATAGTCTGGTTGAATTCCCTAAGACCTTCAGGTCATGTAATCTCCTAAGCCTACGGGCTATGTAATCTCTAATCCCACGAGCCTTGTAAGGGTTCCCCCTCATCCCTTAAAAGGGGTTATCAAAAATCAATAAAAATGAAGGAAAAAGTCATATTTTACAAAAAAATGTTCCATTTCAAGATGTCACTAGACTATTTTTTCCTTAGCAGATTATGAGGAAGACCATAAATCACTTCATTTGATAGGTTTTTCCAAGCCTTTTCACCCCAGTGAAAGTCTAAACCATTAGTACCAAATTATCTTCTTAGTGGTTGGGAAATGATCACCTTAAACCCAATTCAGTAGATAAAACCATTTCTATTATATATCACTATGTTTCCCATGATCAGGGCCATGGTTGAAATTAAAAAATTTCATCATTATCACTCTATGGGTTCACCCTCTTACCACACCTACTTTATCCACAATATATGGTAGAAATAACTTAATATATGCTCTTCACCAAAATTCCATGAGGATATGAATATATTTGAGAATTGCGGTAACTAAGGTTCGACCCAATAGATATAGTCAATGGTGGAAGCACAATAATCACCATGGAGAATTATTAGGCCTCGAGAACCTAGAGTTACTTAACAACCAAAAAATACTTCTCTGAACAAAAATATGTGGGAGGTGACATGGTTGGTTAATGTGGTAACCTAAGTTGGCATGTGAATTTGAACAGTTTGTAGGTTTCACCAAAGATATCACTGCATATTCATATTTTCAGTACACAATATCTTAATATCATCATATAAAACCTTAACTCAATGTCAATAAGATAGTTATCAACAATCATATTAATATGGAAGGTCTCCATATGGGAAGAAATTGAATTCCATGGATAAACATAAAATTATCACATCCAACCTACATTTTAGTGTCAGTGGTCCGATGCCATAGATGACTTGGGTGAATGATCAGATTTTTTATATAGAAATAATGACCTCACTAAGTAAAATATAAGAGATTAAATGTGCTTCAATACCCTCCCAAAACAATTGAATTAATGATAAAATCTAAAAGAGATCCATCCCTATATAAATAAACATTAATCCCTAAAATATCTTCACTGAGATGGGGGATTCCAGTCCGACATGCCCCTTCTAATATTTTGGATTCCATGAAAACTTTTCCAGCCCTCATTCCACCAATGGAATTGCACAGAAACATATAGGTGATCAACCAAATTTATAGAAAATTGAAAATATGGGAATTAACAGGGATGTCGGAATAGATCATGTAACAACTTTTTTGTTGGACATTCTCCAATATGGGAAAATAATCCCCTATGATGTCCCAATTTTATATTATAAGACACCCCATTGGATTCTTAAAACTAGTTCCCTACCACTAGGGATTCAAGAAAACATTCAACCATACCTTAGAATGGATATCATCCCATAGGATATGATTTACTCTTATGAACCTCAAGGAAATATATAACAAATTATAGGCTGAAGAATGTATCTATTAAATTTCATTCAACATTTCCTTTAGTGGGATGAACTTCTTGTATATAACACTGGGGATTTCAACTCCTGAGATCTTATAGACATCCCATTACTAATTTTGACTTCCTTGCGCATTAGGTGAAAAGTGATATTTTGTGAACTCCATTGTATGAGAAACTCTAGGCCAACATCTGGATTCATATATTCATACATATTCACAACTCAAAATACTTCATAAATACTAAACACCTTTATCTCGACTTAAAATTAAGAAGACTTTATACAAATTGAATAAGACCACATCCATTCCAGTTGAACTCCTCCTCTATCATGAAAATCCCAATATTCATTCACATCATCAATTAGTAAATGATAGTAGGATGGAATATGGATAAGAAAAATGATTTCTTTATTAAATATACAAGGTTTCAAATTTTTAGTGCATATAATATGGTTCATAAACCACATAGAGCGTGTCGTACATTCTGTAATATATAATCCATTGATAGAAATGTTGGATATAATGATGTTTATGTATTAACTGAAATATGATAACAACATAAAATTTTATAGACTTGGGATCAACACATCCATCAGAAGCTCGTGGTCATATAATAAAAGTTTATTTCTTATAGGATACTTCAAGTTGTACTTATTCATGTGTTCATGATGATGCAAAAGGGTTATTTCATATGTATAGTTGTTTCCCGATCCTAAAATTTCCAACATATCCTCAATGAAATTAGAAATGTAATCATCATAAACAAGAAAAGTTTGGATGAACAATGTATGTATGTAAGAAAATATAATTTTTTTAATTAGTATCAAAATCATCAATTTAATATAAAAGACTTTGAACATGGGCATTCAATCTTGTGTGGAATCTTAGACAATACCCTAACCCATGTGGTTATACCAACCATGGGTGGAAATTTGTAAAGGTAAATATATATTTTCCCATAACATACATGAATAAACCTCCTACAATTAAGCTCACAAAGGAAATCTCATGTAAGCAACCACATTTAGGATTTCTCACACATGTTTCCTCACGCTGGATAGCTCACACAAGTAGCCAAATTCAAAACATATCTCACATGTTTCCTCATTCCAAATAGGTTAGGGAGGTCCCCTCATGATGGAAAACTCGCACAAGTATAATCATGAAAGATTGGTCAGTCAAGTAGCCTCATTGAGTACAACATGAAAATAAATCCTTATACAGGACAACTCATAGAGGTCCCCTCATGAAGGTTAGTCCATGTAAGCCACCTCATGAAAAAATGAGCAAGTAATGATTGGTTACACAAAATACATGATTGTGAAAAGTAGTTATTTCATACAATATAGAAGGAACAAGACATGTGATGAGGAGAACATGCACGATGGAAGACCCTATTTATAGTTGTTCCCGTGTGGTGCAATAAATCACCATAAATCAATTTTATGATCTCCTTGTGTATGAGATAAGTGAAATAATGTTATACCCTATACAGGGGTTGAATTTTCTACATGAACACATTATTCATAGTGAAAGTGAAAATGTATAATGTGAACTAAAAAAATACCAGATGGATAAATAACCATTTATCAAGGATTATTCCCTACCAGTGTTCCTCTATACCAAATTATTAGTACCTACTTAGTCTAATAATATCAAATCCAGGGGGAATTGGTTTCCTCTCCCTTTTCTTAGTTGGGAAAAAATTTGATAGGAAAATAACACAAAAAAAATAATGTAAAAAGGAATTAAAAATGAGAAAATAAATTCCCTTAAAGACCCCTAGATAACACTCAAATGGGAATTTAATGTAACACTTTTGTGGATAGAAATATAGTGCATGTTTAATATCCATGGTTCACTTCCATGGAGTACTTTTGAAAAATACCTCATTCACCCAGGGCCATAAATTATTCTATAAATAGGCCCTTTGGGATATAAATTTACTTCTATTGGAAGAATAATAAATAACCAAAACTATTATCACCCAACCCCCTCACTCAAGCCTCCAAAACCCATAGGCAGTTTTTATGATCTAAAATAAGATGGATGTAAAACAAAGGGATGGTATTTGAGCTCCAAATGTATAAAAAATACACTCAGAACCTTTACGAGGAACCACTTTATACAAGCTCTAATAAAAGTAGGTAAAAGAATCACTACTTACAAAAAAATAGAAAAAAAAACTCTTCAAAAAGTGTCCAAGGAGACCCTTCATCCTTAGGGTGAAGCTTAAATCTAGTACGATTAAGGATTCCACTTTTCTCCCAAGTCCTACTTGGGAAATTATTTTTGGATCACCCAATTCCAACTTAGTTGGTGCCTCTTCTCTCATCCAAATATAAATTGAGTGAATCCTTCATTTCTCGTTAAATATTCTCCAAGGTGAACCCCTACCAAACCACACAATTATCACATGAGTGATTCCAAAAGCCTTTAATCGGGTTTAACTACTAATAATTCCATCTATAAGGCCTCCTTCATGACCACTATGTTTATTTGGTTTGGTAATATAAAAATCAATGTGTCTTATTATTCTTAAATTCCCCTAGTATGGGATGTCTGAAAATTTAACATTCCTAATAGTTAAGGTTATTGAGATTTTTACAATCATTAATTCCATTGGAAATGATGATCCCAACCTTGTGGGAATTCGTAGGCAACTTTTCAGTTTAGGAAGAAACACTAACATCCTTGATAATTCCTAAATTTTGAAGAAAATCTGGCAGAATTCATGTATATATTTTTACCTATAAAGAGATATGTAAGTTCATGTTTTGGCTTTCAAAATTGAAAAGAGGATAAAAATTGGTAATACCTACATTTTTTTCTTAACTGAACCACTATAAACTCACCCTTGTCAAACAAAATAGGAGAAGAAAATTTCATCCATGGGGAATCCCACATAGAGTACTCCCCTAGACTTTCATTTAGGATATAAAACTTCTCCTAACTTCTTTATCCCTATACTCATCCACAAGAGAAAAAGGAATAATGTTCCAACTAAGGCTTCCAATTAAAATGTTCGTCTAATCTAATATGTGATTGTGTGACATGGTAATATTATAATACCTCTTGTTTAAAAAAAATTGATTGTGACTCTTATATTACTGGAGATCAGTTGTGATCATTTCAATAACATGGTTGAAATATCCACTTGGGCCTTTCATTAAGGTTTAAATCCTATCTATTCATTAATGTGAGGTATGATTTCCATCCCGATGGGATACGTATGAATCCTACTCATGGTTAAAACCTAACACCTTTAATCCACAATCATCTCTTTTACTCCATATTCTCAATAAGACAAAAACCATACCTAAAGGGATACATTCCTTCAGGTTTCTATCATGTCATCCTCATCATATGGTATTCCCAATGTGAGATAACTTTATTGGGATATATTTTTTGTAAGACCAACCTTATCGCATTCCAAAATACTCATTGTGGGATCAACTAGAAATGGGATGTTCATGTATAAAACCCACACCCGCCTTCTCTATGAAACATTCTTCTAGATGTACCCACTATATGAAATTAAATTAAATGGTTTGGTCCTGGTCACATGACCATAAAAGGTTTGATTTTTTCCATTATATTGGACCAAACTACCTAGGATCTTATTAAATTCATAAAGATACAAAGGAATCCCATCTCATTGGCTAAATCAAAACATCAAAATAACACCTATATCCTTATATGATGATATATTCTAGAGTACCCCACTATTTCAATAAATAATAGTATCAAAAAATAATAATATAAATAATATATAGAACCTCTACAACATACATATGGCACCACTGATATATAACCTTTTGTAATGCCCCCGACCCCAGTTACCCAGAGTCGGTGCATTATTACATAACATTAACATGATTACAAAGAATTTAGTCCTGAAGGACCAATCAATTTAGAAGTCTTAGAAAACAGATTACATACATGAATGTTACATTAAACATTCTAACATACAACATGGCATAAATAATCCTTTTAGAACGCCATTATTCCATTTTTTTAACCATGCATATTAATCATAATACACTTATTGGAATCCTGGGAAAATAAAACATAAGAAAGGGGTGATCTCAAATTCTTAGTAAGGGTAAATAATTTAGTAGAATCTAACATAAATAATCATAAACTTTTATGGAAAGGTTTAAAATTGAAACACAAGCCCTTTAAAAATAAAATACAACATAATATGGAAATGATAAATAAAATAATTCCATTTACTTATTCACATGGATATTCTACTAGTAATATAATCACATGTAATATCAATATCTAATTTCATAATGATGGAATGCATAATGCCGAATATCATAACCACACAGTCAAGGCCTCGTGTAATGACTACAAATAAAAATTTGGTCAAGTCCTTGTGCCAAGACACGAATTTGTCTCATGATACCTACTGATGCATCAAGAAACTATAACGGGATCCACCCACTAGTTACTAAGTTCAATGGATTCCTCATATGAAAATTTTGAAACATAACATAATCATTTGTATTAAAACTAGCATAGGAATTTTAAATTCTTTTCCATAAACCATGAACGGTATAAAAATAGTAAATCCACAGTCTAACATATCATAACTCATTCAATACAATACATAAGATTGTATTATAATAAATAAACCTCAATCAAGAATAATATCCATTAAAGGAAGTTGACATAGTTTAAAATGATTAGTAAAACTCTTTGAGAGAAATATACCTTTTTGTGAAATCATTTAAAAGTTACACATTTATAAAGGAAGTGATTTAAAAGATATTTTTGATTAAAATTGTCCCATACCAATTTTAAACTTTTTAAAGTAATTAACATTTTAAAACAATCATGTCCATATAAATAAATCCTTAAAATCATTTTTAAAACATTGACATTAATTAAAAAGATTTAGAAAAATAAATCATTAAAAAATTTAAAATGCTGATCTTGATAAAGATTCCATTCCAAAAAACCTTAAAATATTTATTTTGAAAACATTTTTATGAAACATGTACTTATATTATAAAAATGTCCCAGTAAATACTTGCACATAAAAAATCTCGGATAATAATGAGATTGAGAAATTAATCCTTACCTTGTACTTTCTTTTGGTCGAGGGTAAGTTTAACCTTATGTATAACAACCATAGTATGTTATTAAATTATAACATAACCATATTCATATTTATGATATCATAGTTGATTCGTTTTTGGATTTATACTACTCATTTAATAATAATTTATATATTAAAATAATATTTCGGGTAATAATCATTTTCTTTATCATACGTGTTTTAACTTGTTATTCTTGATCGTATAACTTATAAAATGATTTAATATTTTCCAGAATATAAAAAATTAATTATGTATCATATATATTCAGAATATAAGTATGTATAATATATTGATATATGAATTGGAAAACACTATTTATGGAGACGATAGGTCGTACTTACGCATAAACGCCGTTTCCATTTTCATATTGTATTGAATGGAAGTAAGTGAATGATATATATGTAAATACATACATACATACATATATATATATATATATATATTTACAGTAGCATTATTATTTTATATATCATATACTTATTAATAATATATATATTTATAATCATCGTTGAATGGTGAATGTGGAAATGAATCTCATCGCGTCGTGGAGACGGTAAGTCATACGTACACACGAGCGATGATATCATTCTATTGATGGTGAAATCGTATATAATTGGATGGTATATTAAATATAATGAGTCATTAACATGTTATATTTATTATTTAAATCAATTATACTCATTAGTATTCCCATCCAAATAATGAATTGTTGAATAACAAACTACACCATGACGTGGAGACGGTAAGCCGTACATACGCACGTATTGTGAATTTTTCATTCATAGGATGGATAGAATAATGAATATGGTAACATATTTATAATAACATCATATTTTTTAGAACTTACTAGAGTTATTATTTTGGTATGGAAACAACAATGAAAGAGGAAGTGGAAGAAGAAAAGAACTTTGAAAGAGGTGATGAAATAATTACCTCTTCTTTGGGTGCTTCCTTTTGAGTTGATCAAAAGGGCTCCTTAGGTTGGATTTCTGATCAAAGTAAGGCCTCTAGGTTAAATTAAGGGTAGTTGGGAGGATATTTTAGCTGGGTTTTTCTGATCCAAATGGATTTTGAGGTGTTATTTTGAGATAAGGGGAAGTACCCTTTTATAAGAGAGGTTATGGTCACTTTAGTAAAAGCTTGAAATATTAATTTATAATATAATAATATTAGGTTTATAATGGATCCAAAAAGATTTATTTAGAGGATAAGGTGGGGATGGTTCTAAAACCTCTCAACCAATATGTTTTAGACAGTTTTAGGTCTCCATATTAACCTCATCTTTTAGAATTATCTCTTAGTGAAATAGTTTAACTTTTACTATGTATTCAAGTATTATTATAATAAATAGTCAATAAAAATAGTTTAAAAAGAAAAGAGAACCCCATGTGGTTCATTATTTACATATATAACCTTATCTATGTCCTTTGGACAAACCTTATATTTTTAGTAATATTATATCAATTAATAATATAGTACTTTTTTAAAAAACTCATTTATGTCAATTTTACACTATTTAGTATTTGGTTTTTATGAAAGTAAAAAAAAACTTGATTACTTAAAAAAATTAAATTAAATCAATCCTAACATGTCATATTAACCTATAAAATTAGTGTAATGCATCAATAGCTCAATTTACATTTATTTGGATATTTATAATATCAATTATTTTAATATTTTGTTAATAAGGTAACTACTGCATCATTATTGTGTAATATATAAATTTAATTATTTAATGTATAAAAATTATAATTAAAATACCATGATGTAGGAAATAATTTTATCATTCCAATGAATATTTATAGTTGAATTTATCTTATGTATAACCCGATATTAAAAATGTTTTAGATATTAAACATTGAATTTAACACTTTTAACTCTTCTTTAAATAAAATAATAATAATTTTCCTAATCTAATCCAAGTGGACCAAAAAGATCATATTTTATTAATAAGGTTATTTTTTGTCAAAATACGCTTATCCAATAGAATTAGGACATGTTTTAGGGTAATTATAATATCATTTTTACCTTTAATTACCCTATTTACTTTTCAACGTGGAAAATAAAATTCAAGATACTATTCACACAAATTTATTTTCATCCTATTGACCCAAATTTTACTTACTACTATCAACTGTGTCTCTCAGATTTTTTAAAATAAATTCATAGAAGCGGTAAAATTACAATTTATGCAAATTTTCAAATGTGCCTAAAAGATGGGTAAAAGACGTTAAAAAAATCAATAAATTTTTATACATATAATCTTATTATAAAATTAATACAATTAATTACATTGAACTAATATAGGTATCATGTATATATTTTTACTATAAATTAAATTTAAATAAGAATAATAATTATTTAAATATAATTCGGTTTTAAAAAACAACATAATGTTTTTTTCACTATTCATCAAAAATTGAATGTTTTCAGAAAAATAACAAAAATTCACCCTAAGATAATTTTGACAATAAAAATTCAAAAATGATTTCAATTTTACTAAATTTAAAACATATGAGTTTCATTAATTTATTTAAAATTAACTTCCTTGGTCAAAACCAGAAAGCGGGTTTTTGAGAAGTAAAAACAATCAAAAGATTAATGTGTGTTTATGTCCAATTTAAATGTGAAATTTCTTATAATGACCAATATTGGATTAAATGATAAAAAAATAATCTAATTATACTTGAAAAACATTCAAATTTATAATTTAACTCTATAAATTATTTTGGATAAAAAAAGTTTTTTTCAATTAAAATTTAGTATCTTTCACTATTCATCAAAATTTGAAAGTTATCAGAAAAACACCAAAAATTCATCCAAACTAAATTTTTATGTCCCGCTTCTAAAGAAGAAGTTTATTTTGTAAAATTTAATATATATAAAAGTGTTAAATGTTGGATTTAAAAAGGGTTTTCCATTAAAATGTGGTAAAACTAATTTTTTTGAAAAATATTTATTTTATCTGAAAAATTGATTTTGTTATTATATTATGTCTAAGAAAAACATAATACGGTTGTTAAAATTATATGAACTATAGATAATTCCAAATGCAGTTAATACTATACATAACTGGTTTTTGAATGGCTAGTTTGGTAGGTCGTGGTGCTCTCGAACTCGGTGTAGCGTGTGGTGTAAGCTATTGAATTACTTTAAAGAGATAACATATTATGAAATCATAGGGTGTTACATTCTACCCTCTTTAAATAAATTGCATCCTCACAATTTGAAAATTTTCTTCGAAAATAAATGGTTGAAAATAGAAAATACCTTTTTGGAAAACCCACATCAGAAATAGGGTTACTAAAATTTAGTCTTAATAAGAGGGAAAGGAAATAAAAGATTCACCACCAAATTAGAGTTTCTAATAGGAGAAAATCAGTGGAAATTATAGACACATAATTGGAGGGAAAATGTAAATATTTATAGGGAGTGATTGATGTCATCAATCACAAACAAGTGATCAATAAAAAGAAAAATTGAGTGCCTCAAATCCATAAATCTATGATGATTTACAATATCATCGGTTCAACAAAACATAAGGTATTTGGATAAAACAATTTTTAGATACCTTATTTATTTGAAGAGGAGGGATTAATTTACTACCAAGATAATAAATAAAGAAAAAATACTTGATTTCATTACCTGTCTTAATCATAATCTCATCATTTGGTTGTGTTTCGATCTATTTTTACTTCATCCCTTATACTAGGAAATGAATGTTCAAAAATGTTTTTATGCCTAATGCACATTTGATAAATCATAAGGTTCACAAGTATTTTCTTAATCCTATATATTTTTACTGAAACCCAAAATGTTAGGTTAGAATATCCAATAAATTATACTTTAACCTCACACAAAATATCAAGTGCTCAACATACTCCAGTCCACCTTTTAGACTTATCCAAAAATACTTATGTCCAAAATCACAGTCTAAAAATTTTTATGGGAGGTAAACACAATGGAGATTTATTTTTTCCACATAATATCATCTAAATACCTTCATCATGTATTTTCTTAAACCATGTTTACACCCTGAATTACTATAAACCTTATTGAATATGTTCACGCTCCCTTATACCTTATAGAATACTATATATACTCTTCAAATCCAAAAATGTTATAAAATCCAACAATGATGGAATAAATAGACAATTAATTTGTTCCAAGGTAGTTAATAATATCCAATATACTTTATCTAACTCAATTATATATTATTTCGAAATCATTATCTCAGTTTCAAAAACATATTAAGGGTTATATTTCCCCTAACCATATATTTTCCAAAATGTTTAACTTGAAACTGTTTCACTTTACATGGTATGATAAAATCTCAAATCCATAATGAATACGTACTACAATACACTCCTTATATACTTTATAATTCTTATAACTTGTACTCAAATGACATAATTCTTTAATAACAACTTAAGAACACTAATCATTATTCTTCATCTGTGGTAGTATCATAACTTTTTTATTATCCAATAGCATCATTTCGGGTATACTCTGATGATTGGGAAATTGATTCGCATAGTGTCCCAACTCCTTGCAGATGAATCATTGTACATATGAAACCTTTTTCTGAACCTTTCAATCACAAACTTGGTTTCATTTTTCTCCACACTTATAAAAAACTCCCATTCCTTCCAAGCACTTCCCAGGTTGATTATTTCCATAGTTATCACATATGGGAAAATTCTTCTTTCCCTTATTCCCTTTATCCATTTTTTCTATACCATCCTCTTCTTCTATGGCTTCCCTTCAAATCCATATGACTTAGAGAATTTATTACTTATTTTATTAACACATGATACTATTTATTCATATTATGAGAATATGTGGGAGACTATTTTCCTTCTAAATGTTGTCTTAATACCATGAAAGATATGATCCTTATTACTCTTTGGATCATGAATATTGACAGAGTTCTCATTCCTTCTACTGGGCACCATGTCTAAATGAATAAAAACCCTAGGTTAGATCATATCATAATTTATAATCCAAAAAAAATTATCAACATTAATTGAATATTTTTACACATCTAGTCTCATAATCATAAAAAGGGTTTCTTTACTGACATATTTACTCATGAATCCTTCACAATTGTTTGTAATGTAAATGTGAAGTATCCTAAGCATATCCCCTGGGAGTTTCATAACCAAGAGTGCAGCAAGGCCCATAGTTGTGCATCAGTTCTCATTCATGTCTAGCTTAAAGCGGTGTTTTTAGGTTTTATACCTTGATACATGTGTGCCAGAGCCGCCTCTACCTGCTCGTATCTAGATAGGGATGTTTTTCTTGGAAAACTCACATAATATCTACATTATAAAAACTCATGGATATTCTTCTATACTAATCCACAGAGTCTATCTTAGAGTAGTGTTCTCTAATAAGAGATTTTCTAAATCTAGTTTCTAAGGTTTGTACTAAACTTCCACTGATACCAACTGTAACGCCCTCAACCCCAGTTACCCAGAACTGGTGCATTATTACATAACATTGGCATGATTATAAGGAATTTAGTTTTGAAGGACTGATCAGTTTAGCCTTCTCAGAAAATAGATTACATACATTAATGTTACATTACACTTTATAACATACAACATTGCATAAATAATCCTTTGAGAATGCCATTATTACCTTAGCATAACCCTTCATATTAATCACAATACACTTTTTAATCCTGGGAAAATATAACATACGAAAGGGGTGATCTCAAATGCTCATTAAGAGTAAATAATTTAGCGGAAGCTATCATAAATAATCATAATATTTTATAGCAAGGTATAAAATTGAAACACAATCCCTTTAAACATATACTACAACATAATATGGAAAAGATAAATCAAATAATTCAATTTATATATTTAAATGGATATTCTACTAGTCGAATAATCACATGTAATATCAATAGCTAATTTCATAATGATGGAATATATAATGCCGGAAATCAAAACCACATATTCAAGACCTTGTTCCAAGACTAGATGTAATTTTTTTTTCAAGGCCTTGTGTCAAGACACTAATTTGTCTCATGAGACCTACTGATGCATCGAGGAGTTATAGAGGGATCCACATGTCACTTACTAAGTCCAATGCATTCCTCATATGAAAATGTTGAAACATAGCATAAACATTCTTATTAAAAAATGCATACGAATTGTCAATTTATTAATCATAAACCATGAATGGTATAAAAATAGAACATCCACAGTCAAACATATAAGAACTAATTCAATACAATATTGAATATTGTATTATAATAAATCAACCTAAATCAATAATAATATCCAGTAAAGGAAGTTGACATAGTTTAAAATGATCTACAAAACTCTTTGAGAGAAATACCCCTTTTTGTGAAATCATTTAAAAGTAACACATTTATAAAGGAATTCATTTAAAAGATATTTTTGAATCAAAGTTCCCCATACCACTTTGAAACTTTTTAAAAGAATTAACATTTTAAAACAATCATGTTCATATAAATAATTCCTTAAAATCATTTTTAAAACATGGACATTAATTAAATATATTTAGAAAAATAAATCATCGAAACATTTAAAATGAAGATCTTGATAAAGATAACCTTACACAAAAACTTAAAATATTTATTTTGAAAACATTTTTTATGAAACATGGACATGGATGATAAAAATTTCCTAGTATATACATACACATAAACAATTTCGGATAATAATGAGACTTAAGAATTAACCCTTACCTTGTACTTTCTTTTGGTCGAGGGTATGTTTAACCTTCTATATAATAACAATAGTTTGTTATTAAATTATAATAAAACCATATTAATATTTATGATATCATACTTGATTCATTTAGGGATTTATACTACCCATTTAATAATAATTTATATGTTAAAATAACATTTTGCGTAATAATCGATTTCTTTATCATACGTGTTTTAACTTGTTATTCTTGATCGTATAACTTATATCATGATTTAATTGATTAATGAATATAAAATATTATTAATGTATCATATATATTCAGAATATAAGTATGTATAATATATTGATATAAGAAATGGAAGACACTTTTTATGGAGATGGTAGGCCGTACGTATGCATAAACGTCGTTTCCATTTTCATATCGTATTTAACGGAAGTAAGTGAATGCGATATATGTAAATATATATATATATATATATATATATTTATATTTCTAGTATAATTATTATTTCATATATTACATACTTATTAATAATATATATTTGTATAATCATCGTTGAATGGTGAATGTGGAAATGAATCTCATTGCGTCGTGGAGACGGTAAGCTGTACGTACGCACGAGCGATGATATCATTATATTGATGGTGAAATCATATGTAATTGGATTTTATATTATATATACAGAATAATTAACATGTTTTATTTATTATTTACATAAATTATACTTATTATTATACCCATCCAAATAATGAAGTGTTGAATAACAAACTACACCACGACGTGGAAACGATAAGTCGTACGTACGCACGCACAGTGACTTTGTCATTAATAGGATGGATAGAATAATGATTATTGTACCATATTTATAATAAA